>JAPKLW010000044.1:280063-380935 GCA_026898455.1 Plectranthus barbatus
CTCGCAGTTTTTGATCTTTATTCCTTTTTCGGTGAAGCAGGGTCTGACACGATTCTTCAATCATCTTGCAACGCAGTCGTTGTTGCTCGTAGCGCTTTTGTGCGGCCGGAGACGATGTCGGTCGGCGTTCTTGCTTTACAGGGGTCTTTCAACGAACACATTGCAGGTGTGATTTTCTTGAACTCTTTTTTTTTTTTTTTTTTTTTGCTGGTATGGAGTGATGTCTACTCGCTAAGCGATTGATGGGCGTGTGAATTTTGGTTTTTGCAGCGTTGAGAAGGTTGGGCGTGAAGGGAGTGGAGGTTAGGAAGCCGGAGCAGCTACGGAGCGTCAGGGCCCTCATCATCCCTGGCGGTGAAAGCACCACCATGGCCAAACTCGCCGAGTATCATAACCTCGTATGCTCTCTCTATCTCCAACTTTTATGAAGGGACAGTAATCAGGAGAGATGGAAAGTTACGATTTTGTGTTTTTTCTGAATGTTGAGAAACGCGGGCTGATATTTATGAGTGCGTGCGTATGTGTGCGTTTTAACAGAAAGAGAAATATTATATTGATCGTGTTTCTTAGAGAGTCTAAGTATATAGGCGGTGGTTTCTTAAGAAAAGGCGATCATTGAGCATGATTTTAGCTTAAAAATCTGTAAGTGGGGTTCCGGTTATATTGCCAAGATGATTTCACCTTGTCAGTGAAGCGAGCAGATCGATTCCGTAGTCATTAATAGATGTTTATGAACCTTAGCCTGCTGAACAAGGCCTACCATTGTAAAAGAAAAGAAAAGCAGTATATCATAGCAAGATTTCTCGTTAGGTTTGGCTTGGAATGGGAGAGGGAAGAGTTTGAGCTAAAAAAGTTGTGTTATGGCCTGGGAGGTGTTGCGATTTTCCTTACTTAGAGTATTTGCTATTTGACAGATAGAGAGAAGAAATAACTAGTAAGGAAGTATGGCAGCATTGACTGACTGGACTGAGTCACTTCTTCGACAGATAGAAAAACTTAGTTGTTATGAAGGACTGGCTTGAAATCTTCGAAAAATAAGCTTACTTTTCGAGGTTATGCACTCAAGATATTTACACTGACTGATTGTAGTGATGGTATTGGCTGAGTATAAGTTTTTCCTTTGCCAAGATAATTGATACAACTTTCGGTACTTACATGCTGACACATGTGAATATTTGCATTCGAACTGCTAATATAATTTTATCTCTTCTATCCGTTTCAAAATTCTGTTGTAACTAAGTTTCCTCTAGTTACGGTTGTCCAGTATCATGTATGCGCGTCCCACAGGTTGTATGACATGTCTCCATGCTAATTTGGTTACTGCTGTAGTTTCCTGCACTCAGGGAGTTTGTGAAGATGGGAAATCCAGTTTGGGGAACCTGCGCTGGCCTTATATTTTTGGCTGATAAAGCTATTGGTATGTGATTCCATATCATTCCATCAATGTTTGAAAACTGTCACTTCTTATGTAAAAATGAATATGTACCCATTTCTTGGGCAATGCCCCCAGCTATCTTCTACTTCATGCTTCTATATTTTCATATACATATTTTAAAACCAAGATGTGGCATATATGTCCTACAGGGCAAAAAATTGGTGGGCAGGATCTCATTGGCGGCCTTGATTGTACAGTTCATCGGAACTTCTTTGGCAGTCAGGTACAGTATGAGTGGTGTAGCATTTTCTTTCTTTGCCTCTGCATGTAAACATCTTCTTGATGTATGAGATTATGGTATGTTACTATGTTAGTATATAGTCATTGAAGTCAAATAAATTGCAATCAAGGATGATCCTACTGCAGATACGGCATGTCTTGGGTGCTCATTAGTCATTATGTCCCAACACTTTTGACAACACTCAAATCATAATTCTGTTAATTTGGACTGAATTTGTCAGATTCAAAGCTTTGAGGCTGAGATTTCTGTTCCTGAGATTGTGGCCAAGGAAGGAGGTCCACCAAGCTTCCGGGGTGTGTTCATACGCGCTCCAGGAATCCTTGAAGTAGGTCCGGATGTGCAAGTATTGGCCGAAATTCTTCTCCCATCGGATAAACCTGCTGAGAAAGACGCCGCATCTGAAAGTTCAGAGGTCAATCCACTTACTTTCTTCTGCAAATCTACCTTTCAGAGAGCCTGAAAATGCTGTTTTGAGTAGAAAAACGATAAACTAGTCACAATACACGAGGATCTGCTAATTTAACATCATTTACCAAACGACACTGCAGGGAAACGATGGAACTGAAAAGAAGGTTATTGTTGCTGTAAAGCAGGGAACAATTCTAGCAACTGCTTTTCATCCAGAGTTGACTGCAGATACCAGATGGTCAGTTCTGTTCTGCTCTTCTCCTTTTGTCTATATCGAGTTGCATAATAAGTGGTTCGGTATTTTATTTTATTTTTTTTGAGATAGCCCCCCTCGTGAAAAAGAAAAAAAGGCTGAAAATAAAGATCATCCGAAGAAATTCTTCTATTTTACTCAAACGTTGTACTCTTTTATTGTTTAAAACTCAATAAAAACCTCCACACGGAAGATTTCTGGATCCGTCCCTGATTGCATCACCATACATTTTCTGGTGCAGGCACAGCTATTTTTTGAAGATGATGGATGAGAACGAGAGCAGCCAAGAAGCGTTGAGTAGCACCGTCGAGCCCTTCGATAATCAAAGCCTCCCCGAGCCACCCAAGTTCGACCTCCCGATTTTTCAACATTAGAATAAAGGTGCGTGGGGTTGTTCATGAGAAGAATCTAGTGTGAATGTGATTCAATTTTCTTGTATGTGACCAATTTCTTCCTCCTCAACAGATGGTTATGGAAGATGACAAAAGATATTCTCCCTAACAGCTCATCTACAGAGCCTATCCCTCTGTATATAGAATTTAGTACCCACATGTTTATGAGTGTAGGGATGGTTTCAACTTTCAAGACCAATTTTTTTTACTGTTTTAAGCAACCAACTGACTGTTGCAAACATTTGGGCAGATGCCCCCTCTCTTTTTTTTTTGAACTTATTTATTGGATTTTCATACTTGGATGGTTTTATTTGGTATTTTGATAGAGTATTATCAATTCAGTACATGAAAGATTAATTATTAGTTTAGGACTTGAAAATCCCGAAAATTTGCATCTCAGGATTTAAAAGATTCTATAATTCTCTAGTCGGGACTTGAATTGGGTCCTTGATTGAGAAATTTAGTATTTTTTAGATCCTGAATTTATAAATTTATTTTTTGGGTCTTAAAATAGATAATTAAAGTATCTATTAATAATACTCTGAATTTGATTAGAATATGTTTTATCTGACCATCGCATACAACGATGTAATGCAATACATGAATTACATTACAATTGTTTGTGACTTGATTCTATCAAACTAGGAGTATTATTAATTCAAGATCCGAAGAAATGTTTAATTGTCGATTTAAAATTTGAAAAATTAATTTTCAGTTGATTTAAAAGATTATAAAAATTCTCAATTTATGTAATTAAACTATTTTTTTTTTATCATGAATGTACAATTCTCCATCAAACTATCACTTTTGTTGGAAGTCAAGTACACTCCACCACTCATTCCAACAAGTAAATTCAAATCCACTGCCCAAGACTTGGGTGGGATGGACCACTTTTCATAGTTTTTTTCTAAAAAAAGGTTGTATTAAAAATTGAATGAAATTAAAAGTCACAAACAAAAACAGAAAAAAAAAATGAAATAGTGAGATTATGAATGATTAATTGGGTTCAGTAGTTGTCTCCTTGGTGAAGACAATAATTTTTAAGACAAGAAAATGGGGCAGATCAGATGTGTCTAAAATAGAAGAAAAGGAAATCAAACTGTTTTCTGATTAATGTTGTTGCCACTCAACCAACCCAACAACAATTCATACACATCTCAAGTCCAACCCCCACGTGCGCCCCCCCAATTCGATCTCCAATTCGATGCATATAAATCTTGCCTTATTTCGAGAGATCTAAAAATCCATGCTTTTTTTTAATTATTATTCGAGTTTTTTCACGCAACAATTCCCATCCTAAATTTTCTCTCCGCGCATCTCTCTCTATGCCCTCGACTTTCTGCCGCTTCCGCTCCGGTTGGATTTTCGCAGAATAACCATCAAGCTGTTGTAGTTTATAAGTAATTATTTATCTGTTTGTTCCGTTCAATTCTTGGATCGCCGACGAGGATCAGATTGTGCGTTGATTGTGGGGGCTAGGGTTTTCTTGCCGCCGTTGTTGGATACATCACAGAGCACAGCAGAGCAGGTACAGAGAGGTTGAAGAAACAAGAAATTCAATTTACAATTGGGTTTATGCAGATGCGCATTTTTAAAAAATATTTATTTGCTGTAATAATTTCGTGTGATGTCGTTTTCTTGATTTCTGGATGCAACTCTTTTGTCTTTTCATGAATTTACCTTGAATTTAAATTAATCTGCTTGCTGTACGACTAATATTTCCTATTTAGCTTATTTGGGCCCCTTTAATCTGCTGAATATCATATTCCCATCTTGAAAAGAATACTCATTTTTTTTCTTTGTTTTATTGTCTCTGTTAAGCCATAGGGCTAAAAAAAGGTCAAGGCGTTTGCTGGCATAGTGAGGCCGGGATGAAGAGCTTAGCCAGCAATGATTTCTTGGTTTGTAACTTATAAGATTGATAAAACTGGAGACTTTGCTATGTTGGCTTTGAGTTGCAATGGGATCGGTTCCATCAACTGTTTCTTTCATTTCTCTGAATGGCATCCTCTGGAATAGAGTAGTCGATCGGCCCTCTGACACCCACTTCAGTGTTTCCCTTAGTCAGAGAAAAAGGTTATCATTTATTTCTCTACAATCGCGAACTTCTGAATCGATAGGATGACCGTGTTGGGTGTTCATTGTCACTAACTAGAGCTTCTAGAATTTGGATATGATATTCATGTTTATGCTTTCCAGTTTCTGTTGAATGAGTTTGATTCGTATAGTTATTGAAGCAATTGGTTAATCTGAATATCTCTTTGATACTTTTTATCTGCTTCTGCAGGTTTGACAGCCAAGTTAATTAGTTTTCATTATATTATAAATTTTGGGCTAGGCAGGTTTTTTGGCAATTTCATTGAGAAAGAATTTGATCGCGGAAGTGAGAGAAATGGGTTGTTGTGGGTGTTTTGGTTTCTTATCTTCGAGGAAGCCAAATAAGGCAGCGCGGCAATATGGGGGGATGCCTCGCAGTGATTCTCAGGAGTCCTTGTTGGATGATGATGTTGAAGAAGGGGATGATGGTTTTTATAATGGAGATATGACTGAAACGGGGATTCCGGATGAGTATGAGTTCCAAAGCCCGACAAAACGCTCTGAGCAGATATTGATGTCCCTGCTGGAGAGTGGAATGATTTGCAGGGAGTTCCCTGTTAAAGAAACCAACACTTTGTTACGCTCTGAGGTGAGTTGCTGAAAGCATGTTTGTGCTTTACCTTCATTGTGATGGTGGAGAAAGAAAAGCTTTTACTATTTTTTGAATATATCGAGCTTCCATGAGCCTAACCTTAGAAAAAGTACCTCCGTCGTTCCCTCCCCTAGGGAAAGCTACATCCATAAAGAAAGAAAAGAAATTCTTAGAAACTCAAATAGGAAAGAGATGGGTTTCCACCAAATTGTTTCATTAAAGAATTAATGATATCATCACATTGGTAATCCCAGGTGTATACATGGACATAAACTGCATTTAACTGTGGCTTTCTTGCTAATCAAATATTATTGTAGATGTATTAAACTCATTACAAATATTTTCTTCGTGATGAATGAAAGACATTTGAATGTTGCACTGTTTGTTGGAGGTTAAAATATTATGTGAATCTATCTTCCTTATAGATATTTCCTTGAATAAAGGAGTTGTGCTCCAGATTGTATTGATAAGTACTGTTCCAGGATGAAGATGGAAACAAGACTATTAATGAATTCGTGCGTGAACGCAAGATTGGTGCTGGAAGCTATGGGAAAGTGGTTAGTATATTGCTTTAGATGTTATACTTCATGGATATGTTTTGAAATACAGCATGTAATCTTTACCTTTTTTTGGAGATTTTTAGGTTCTCTACCGAAGCCGTGTTGATGGAAAACAATATGCAATCAAGGTATTATCTTCTGGATTGTTGCTTTAGTTTTAGGAGTTTACATCTGCAACTGAATTCTCAAAGTATTCGTCTTTATACTATTTCATAGTGTTCTATCTAGGGGAGTTGAGCTTCTGCTCACAGAATATATATGAAAACGAGCAGCAATGTGATTGATACATTAACTTGGTGACCATGGAATGATTTATCGTTTATTCAAATCACTTCTTCCCTTTCAGCTAGGTCACTATGATGCTAATCCTCTTAGATTTACTGCTGCTGATATTAATCCGTTACCATTCTAGTGAAAGCAAGAGATATTGCTTCAGACTTTATAAAACAAAAGGCTACTTAGGATATTAACCAGTTATGCTCATTTTTTGTCGACAGGCCTTTCACAAATCTCATTTGTTGAAGCTACGAGTTGCACCTTCTGAAACTGCTATGAGTGATGTCTATCGTGAGGTACTTGATATCCTTTGATGCATCCTTTTTTTTAATGTTGCAGACGGGGTTCTTGGTTTGTGCTTGCGTACACGTACAATGAATAAATTGAACTTTGATACTCGAACAATTTAGTAAATTTCGCGTGGCTTGGGTTGAAGAATGTCTTCAAGTACCATATCTGTATCTATAGTATATTCTTATGAAATCATCAACTAGCAAATGATGTGAAATCGTCCATTTTTATGATGATATGTACGGTACCACAGAAATCATTATTTGGGAAGCTCTAAATAGCTGTTAAATGTTCTTGATTGTGCTCCAATCATCGTTTCTTTGTCTAGCAGCAGCTATGATCTGCATGTGATATTGGCCGTTTCTTGTTTCAGGTCTTAATCATGAAAGTTTTGAGACATCCTAATATAGTCAACCTGGTTGAAGTTATCGACGACCCAACAACGGATCATTTCTATATGGGTATCTAATGATATTCCTATAGTTCACCCTTTGCCATGCTTACTTTATCCGTTTAACTTGACCTCGGTACTTCTTTGTTTCAGTTCTTGAATATGTCGAAGGAAAATGGGTATGTGGGGGTCCCGGTTCTTCATGCGCTCTAGATGAAAATACTGCAAGAAAGTACTTACGTGATGTAGTTTCTGGATTGACGTATCTTCATGCTCATGTATGATGCCATTGCTACTTCTTGCGATTTCGTATCTGTTTGATCTCACTTCCGAACCTCTACCTAACCTTCTTCTTTAGGACCACATTTATTTCACCTGACGATGTTTGTTCATCACTTCCGAGTAACTGATGTTATGTTGCTGTTTGAATCTGACAGAATATAGTGCATGGAGATATCAAACCCGATAACTTGTTAATTACTAGTTCCGGCAGAGTTAAGATCGGTGATTTCAGCGTCAGCCAGGTTGCTGAGGTAAGAAAACCATTAGCAGACCTCTGTGATTTTGGTTTTACTTAATTTCCCATTGAAAAAAATCACTTTTGTCCATAGGATGATGACGAGCTTCGTCGTTCTCCCGGAACTCCTGTTTTCACTGCGCCTGAATGCTGTTTAGGTCTGGTATCTTTTTTTCAGATCTTGATAGTGATGCTTCTGTCATCGTAATTGTAAAAACTCGATATTTTTCGTATATTAGGTGTAACCTATAACGGAAGACTAGCCGACACTTGGGCTGTTGGAGTTACATTATACTGTTACATTCTGGGGGAGTACCCCTTTCTAGGAGAGACTCTCCAAGACACCTACGACAAGGTCAGCGCCTTTCGATCTTTACTATAAGCAATATTGGATTCAAACCCCAATGTGGATGGGGTATGTAAGAGGGGGGTTAACCATACACCTTTGACCATGATTTTGGGTGAAGTTAGGGTTTAGGGTATGGATTCACACTCCAATGTGGATGGGTATATAAATGGAGGTCAAACCCTTCTCCAGGGAGTACTAAATACTAACTTCTTCCAAAATCATGGTCAAAGGTGAATGATTGACCCTTATTTATATACCCATTCACATTGGGGTGTGAATCCAATATGGGACAAATCCCCACACCATAACAATCCATTCCCTTCAAACTGGACATCCACGGACGAAAGACCAAATTGTTAGGCACATAAGTTAGGAAGTCTTAACTTCACCGAAAACCATAATCAAAGCCCCCACTTATATACCCATCCACATTGGATTGTGAAGGACAATCCCCACGCCATAACAATCTGTCTCTCCACTGTTGATTTCTAGTTTTCTGATCAAGAATGTTGCCTTTTTCAGATAGTGAATAATCCATTGCTGCTCCCTAATGGCATGAACCCATTATTGAGAGACCTACTTGAGGGTCTTCTCTGCAAAGGTTAGTCTCTGGCTCAATCTCATCATTCTCTCCCCCTCTCTAACCTACACAATTCGGACACGCAGATCCGAAGCAGAGATTAACGCTGGAGGCTGTGGCGCGCCATCCCTGGGTCGTTCAAGAGGAGGGGCCGATCCCCGAGTTCCTGTGCTGGTGCAAGCACGGCAGGCTGCAGGCAGCGTCGTCGGAAGGGAGTGGAACAGCAGATGCTTACTCATGACTGGTTAGGCCTTGTTTTGATTGTATAGAGACATGAAGCATTTTTAGGTACTAGGATGTTTTGTCTCTCTTCAATGTACGAAATCCAAGTCAGACACAAAGAATCAAAGTTTTTTCTTAGCTTTTTTTTACAGTTGTATTCAAGAATGGTTTTTGACAATGTTTGTGATTCTGTCTTCGTGGAAAGCCGGGCCCTCGTCCGTCGTCGCGACGCTAAACGGCGTCGTTTTGAGCATATTTACGTCCCGTTGGTTGGGTGAATGAGGGAAAGTTGCAAATTGAATGCACAGTTGATTAATTTTAGGTGCAAAATTATATGAAGATTATTTGTGGTGATATTTAATAAGAAACGTTCGAGTATGAATGAGTAGTAAATAAGGAATTTCAATTATGAGGCATTTCCACGTGAATTACAAATACCCAAAAAAAAAAAAAAAGGTATTCGACGTGAATATAGAAAGAATAAATATCTCTCACGATCACAATTAATATTATCACGGAGCTAGAGTGATTGATTGGCCACCTAATAAGTAAAATAATCATCTAATTTCACCTCATGTGGCATGGCATGTTCCACACAAACTTTTTTTTTTTTTTTGGTTTAATCTTATTTCGAGATAACAATAATAATTCATGCAATTCCTACTTCCAAAATATAAACGGAGTAAAGAGTAATTTTCGGTGCTAAATACGTTACTATCAAATTTCAAGTAATGCATGGAAGTTGAGAAAAAAGAGTTCAATTAGCCAATTAGGGGACCAAACCATTAAAATTTTGACGATTCGATTGTAATTATTTCGATTCGATTGTCAGTTTTCCAAATGAATAATGCATGGAAGTTGAGAAAAAGTGTATTCAATTAGGGGTGTGCAAAAATAGAACCAAATCATTAAAATTCTAACAGTTCGATTCGATTGTAATTATTTTGATTCGGTTGTTAGTTTTTCAAATGAAAACCAAGTTTAATTCGGTTGGTTGTCAATTTTTTTTAACTTCCGGAACTGAAAACTAAACCGACCGAACTTAAAATATAATAAATTAAATAATGTATATTATATACTATTAATACAATGATGATAAAAATAAAACATTAAACCTAAAATCTAACCTCATCCCATTACACTAAAATACCCCTCCCCCTCCGCCTTTCGCTCTTCACTGCCTTTAATTTTTATTTTTTATCCACATTTCTCTTTTTATGTTATGAATAATGTTTGATCATTTAATGTTTATATTTGATTATCTGATATGTGGTTTATTTGGGAATTTTGATATGTAATTTATAGGGAATTCATATTTGGTTTGTTAAAAAATATTGAAAAAACTGGATCATAGTCAATTGGAACCGAACCAACCAATAGCGGATTGAATTATTTGGTTCGGCTGTCGATTTAATTGAACAAACAATCGGTTCAATTTTAGGTCAATTTTTTAAAGTGGTTTGATTGGTTTGGTTCCTGCCACTTCAATCAACCGAACCGATCAAATGTTCAGCCCTAAATCCAACTAATAAGATGCATTTTATTTTAGTTTCCATACAAAAAGTAATACATTGAGTCCGCTTAATTCTAGGCAAAATGTATGATTTTGCTAGGAAAAAAAAACTTGATTTTAAAGATTAATCGTTAAACGTTATGGGAAGTTTCTCGATGAACTTATAAACGAGATATCTCATGGAGCATTATAATTTTTGAAAGATCATGTGAGCGACGCGTGAAAAGAGTAACGTTTAAACGAACTAAACACGTTGGAAGGACTTGTATTGTTAGATTAATCGCTAATTTGTGTGACGATCAAACTTCCATTGTTGATCAAATAACGTGTTTGCGATTTTTAATGACATGAAAAGACTTACTCTGTAAGATTAATCGCAATTTAAAAGCCGACTCATTACTTAGCAATTATGAGCCATTCACTCTCTGAAATGTTTTACTACTAAGTGTAAGTGTTCTTTAAAATCTTCAAAACTTATGCATTAGTTTTAAGAAGTTTATTTTTTTTTCTTTTTTTTTTTTCCTTCTTTTTTTATTAGAAGAAATTAGAAGTTTTCGAACACGATGCGAATGACTGCGTTGACAAAAAGTGAAAAAAAAAATCGGAAAGGTTGACTGATAAAATTTCATAAATTTGTTCTAATTAGGGGCCCAAAATTCACAAACAAGCTCTTTTTTTTTTGTTTTGCGAAAATAAAAATTCAGTCTTGTTTCTCTCTCTACCCCCCGCAGCTCTCTCTGTTACTCAACAGTCTCCGGCGGCGATGCTTGCCGGCGCAGGCCCTTCTGGTTCTCGTCTTATCCGATTGAAGCCTAGTCGTTTCTCGGCAACGGAGGAATATTCCGGCGACACTGACATCTCCCTTCCGAGATAACGCTGTTCCGTCCCGGAAGATCCGATTAAGCCCCGAAGCCCGATTCGGATCCGAATCGACGCCTCCTTTTAGAATTAATTTGTTTTGTTCCTTCTGAAAAGCTGATTGGTTGCATGTGTTACTGATTAATTTCTGCACGAATCAGAATAATTAGGTGGGTATACTAATGGGATTGTGCTCGTTCTGCTGAAAGTTCGAATCTTTAGCAGAATTCGTATACTTTTTTTGGGTTCCTGCTCTGGGTATAGATTGGGAGTAGTTATTAATTGGGGGTTTTACTAAATTTCTTTTTTTAATTGTTTAGGGCGGAGATATTTCATGTGGGTGTCGATAAATTCATGGCTATGGCTGCTGAATAAGAAAGTTGATGGATTTGTTGAATGAGAAAGATAATCAAATGATTCTATAGAGGTGGGGTTTGTCGAAATCTTGGGTTTTGTTCAATTTATTAGGTGGTAGCATGGATTGTGAAGGGCAGAAACCGAAGAGGGCCATGCTTTCTTCCTCTAGTGAGAGTCCATTCAATCATGCACATTCACTTAGAGTCGATGATTCCTACCTCCCAGGTTTGCACGATGATGTTGCATTAACTTGCCTAGCTAGGGCTAGTAGGTCAGATCATGCCTACTTACTGCGCCTAAACATGAAATTTTACAAACTTATCAAAAGTGGGTATCTCTATGAGCTGAGAAGGCAGCTGGGGTTTGTGGAGCATTGGGTGTATATGGTCTGTGACCCTAGGGGATGGGAGGCCTTTGATCCCTTCAGAAACAAGTGGATGAGGCTGCCAAAGATTCCTTGTGATGACTGCTTCAATTATGCAGATAAGGAGTCTCTAGCAGTGGGGAATGAACTGCTAGTCTTCGGGCGCGAGCTTTTCGAGTTTGCTATCTGGAAGTATAGCCTAACTTGCAGAGGGTGGTCCAAGTGTGAAGGGATGAACCGCCCTCGTTGTCTCTTCGCATCAGCTAGTCTAGGCCCGATTGCCATTGTCGCCGGAGGGAGCGACCAGAGCGGAAACGTGTTGAAATCTGCAGAACTGTATGACTCTGTAACCGGGAAATGGGAGATGCTGCCGAGCATGCATTCCCCACGTCGATTATGCTCTGGTTTCTTCATGGATGGGAAATTCTACGTGATTGGTGGGATGACTAGCCCAACTGATTCACTCACTTGTGCGGAGGAGTTGGATCTCAAGACCAGACAATGGAGGAAGATCGAGGGGATGTATCCGAACGTGAACCGCGCTGCTCAGGCGCCGCCTCTGGTTGCGGTGGTTGATAACCAGCTCTATGCTGTTGAGTATAACACAAACATGGTGAAGAAGTATAGCAAGGAGAGCAACTCTTGGGATGAGCTGGGTAGGCTTCCGGTCCGGGCCGACTCCTCCAACGGTTGGGGACTGGCTTTCAAGTCTTGTGGGGATGCCCTTCTGGTTGTGGGTGGGCAACGGGGGCCTGAGGGTGAGTCCATTGTGCTGAACTGCTGGCGCCCGAATTCCGGGGCCCGGAACGGGACGCTGAACTGGGAAGTTCTTGGAGTGAAGGACAATGCTGGTGTCTTCGTCTACAACTGTGCTGTCATGGGTTGCTAGCTGAGAATGAGCCTCCATCACCACCACCACCACCACCAACAACAAAATTTGTTATTGTTTCAACTATCTATTTTTATCTTTTCTTTCAGTTCTTGCATAAAGTTGTCTTTCCATAAGATTCTGTGTTGTTGATTCGTAAATTAACTTGGATATTATTAATACAGAAACATTTCAATCCCTGTTGCATTTCTGTTATCAATGTGCTTTTTTTCTTTCCATTGGTTTGTTTGAGTGTGGAGACCCTGGTCTTGTCTGAAACTGAATGATCAATTTTAGTCCACACTATCCATTTTTTTTCAATTCTAGTATCACCTATTCTCTTTCTCAATTTTTCTGGTATCGGAAAATTGACGGGACATGCCGGAAATCTATTATATTAAAAAAATGACACGTTGTAAATTAAATGATACGGGTTTTCGGTATGCCCCGACAGGTTCTGATGCCGAAAATTTTCTTTGTCCAAGATTTGAGTATTTTTTGATAGTTCAGACATAAAATTGAAAAAAGAAGCAGTTGGTACTAAAATTGAAAAAAGGTAGATAGTTTGAACTAAAATTAATATTTTGAGCTTTTATTTTACTTATAAGCAGCCAAAACAGTTTCATGTTTGTGTATATTTCTTTTCTCCTTCTCTCTCATTCTTGTGTGTATATTGTTGAATGCAAACTCTAACTCTCTCTCTCTCTCTCTCTTTCTCTGATCAATTGCAAAGGAAATCACACATTAATTCAACACAAACTCAAACAGTTGGAGGGAAACAAATGATGTCCAAAGCTAGAAGCCTTAGTCCACCACTCTCCTTATTATTACAAACAACACAAACACTCTCACACTCTCACTCTGTGCCTCAATCTCCCAACCACTGATGCACATACACACCGCTCTTCCTCAGACTCTTGTAAAGATTCATGCAGTCTCCACAACCAGTCGCCGCCGTGCAGTCTGCAGCGTCCGAGCAGCGCAGGAAGAGCTCGTCCACGTGGCATATCGCCCCGGAAGCAAACATCTCGACAAGGATGTTCAGCTCCACCAGCTTTGCCTTCATCATAAGGACAACAAAATCCCCATCCGACACCGTTTCCTTGAACCAACGGACAAAGTCGAAGCCTTCCTCGTCCATAGGCGCGCTGAGAAACTCGTCCGGGCTGACCTCGGGAGCAACGGCGTCTCCAGCAAGGGCGGGATGGTACACGAAGTTGATCCCGGGGTCCATCACGAACGATGAGAGGACGGATGTTTTATGATCGATGATGAATACTTCGAAAGCTGCGTGGTGGTTGGAGCAGTAGGGCTTCGACATCTTCGCCACGCTGGCCTTTGCAAACTCCCCTGCACCGAGGTTTATGTAGATCATCTTGTTTCTTGATGATATATTCATGGCGGATGGTAGATACGAGAGGTCCGGCTTGAATCTCCCCGAGGCAAGAGGCTCGATGAACTTCATGAACGGTTTGTTATTTTCGATGGTAGGACAGCTAGCCGGAAGCTGGAAGCGCTCAAACGAAGCAAAACTTTCCGGTCTCTTCTTGAACACCATCATTGTCAAGGTTCCAACACTGCATACATGAACAACATCGGAGCTCTTCAAGACTGATCCGGCCAAGATACCGGAGTTAGCCCCGCGATGACCAACGAGCATTGCCCCCATCCCACCGGGGCGGAGAACACGCTCCATCTCCAGCACTAGGAGAGCTGGGACTGAAACCCTATCAATATCATCTGAGAAGACGAAGTCGAAGCGGTTATCCTCAAAATTCAGCTCATACACAAATCTCCTCTTCAAGAGGGAGAAGAAGGGGTGCCTATCAACCCCAACAGCATTGAAGAATCCGAGATGGCGCAATGCCAGCACTGCAGAGGCGGATCTATCCCCGACACACAACACCCCTGCATCGGATTGCAAGAAGTTCTTCTCCATCAAAGCTTTGAAAACGGCCATAGTCAAGTTCTCGCTCTCCTTGCATGGCGGAGTAGAACTAGAAGCCCCAAAGAGGGGGCGTGCAAGATTCGAAGCAGAATTCAAGATTCCGGTGAGGTTCTCAAACGGGCATTCATCAGCATTCACCGGCCCGATCACCCGGGCCTCGTGGGCCATTTGCATCAAACAGAGCACGACCACAGCCAACACGAGCATCAATGCTCTCAAAACCAAACGCCTCACCAACACTCCGCGAAGCGGAGGCCATTTCCGGCTCATATTTTTAAACTCTCGAGTTAGTTCTCGCATCTTTAAGCAATTCAAATTAGCAAATTTGTATAATATAGCAGGGATTCAACTCGAAATCTAGAGATCAGATTATGAGTAAATTCTAGTTTGATAAAATTAAAAATGGCGTCGGAAAACGCACAATTTAGCGAGTGCAAAACCTGGAGGAGGTGTGATTCCCACCCACGAGTAATCCCATCGACATTTGGAGTCCTAGCCACGCCCCCTTCGAAACCCTTCTCCCCATTACCTCAAACGACGTCGCAGTCATCTTCAGTCTCCTCAACTCATGGTGAAATTGAGCTCGAATCCGGAATTACATGGTAAGGAGAAAAGCTAGAAACAGCGATTACTACTGAAGAGAAAGCAGCAGTGAATGCGGAGAAAATCAATGTGTGGATCTAAAACGGAGAAGATGGAATTGGAAGCGAGCGAGGATGAGGAGTGGAGTGGTGTCGCTGATATAGAGATGGATTTGTACGAAAGCTCCTTGAGACTGTCGGCTGATGGCCACGTGTACGGCTCTCACTGGGATAGCTCTAGTTTTGATAGGCAACCTAAACATTAGAGATGTGTTTTTAGTTTTTTACATTAAAATGATACTCCCTCTGTCCCGGTAAAATTGGTTTTTTTTTTACACGAAAATTAAAGATTATGAGTGTAAGTAGAATTAATATTTTATTATTGAGTGTAAAAAAATTATTATTTTTAGAAATATGTCAATTCGGTTGGAATTCCCGATTTGATAAGTGTGTCAATTCAAATAAAGCGAAGAAAGTACATTTAAGGGCATTCTGCTTAGAATGTATATTCTAAATCCAAAATAAATGATGTATTTTATAAATATATCAATATATTCACATAAATAATTTTTTTGATAGAAACGTGCATTCCATTAAAAATACGTATAATGTAAAATGCATTCCGTTCAGAATATCTCATTGTCTAGTAAAAAAAACATTGCTACACACAAATTTTTGCCTAAACATTAAATTTAAAACCGCTGTTGTTTCTCACTGCAAAATGAAACTACCATGGTAGAAAATAGAAATCCGACAAAGCAAGTTAAATTTTGTTCTCACCCAAAATTTCATAATTATATTTGCCAGTTAAACTTGAACTAGATTCAAGACTCATGATTTGATTAGCCATCAATTCTTATTTAAATGATGCAACGCCTATCATGGGACAAAAAGTTGTAGGTGTCAGCCTCTCATTGCCCTATAAATTAGAGAGAGAGACTTGTGTGAAATATATTTGGCAACATAATGAAAATGAATTACTGAAAAATTGAGAATGAAATGTATCCACAAAATGGGTGGTTCATTATTGAGTTTGTAATGGACTTAGGGAGGTCTTAACTGATCCAGTTGTCAACCTGACTTTCAATGATTCTTATTTAGTTGAATTATTGCCTTAAAAAATGGTTGTACATTCTGTAGAGTAATTTAATATATTTCAGGCTTTGTAGGATTTGTTTGCTGATTTTGTAATGTGCAGAGATATGGATTGCATTAATATTATAGACAATATCGAGAGAGTACGAATTATAATATATTTAAAAAAGTTTATGTAATTTATTGTGCATGATTTTGTGCACGGAAATATAATAGTAAGGGAAGGTCTCAGGTCAGACACGTCTAAATAGTTTATGCGGGTTTTATCTATTAACCCAAGTCAAATCCATTTAATATACCCTAATTAGGAATTAATAAACCATATTTGGGATGGGTGAACCCATTTGGGTTTGGATAAAATCCGCCTAAACCGTTTATAGCTAATGTAAGTTTTTGCCTAATAGTAATATAGCTATCATCATTTGATTCTTGATACATATGAGGTAGTTTTATACAAATGTGTAGTATGTATATAAATAATGTGTGATCAAAGAATTGATATTATTGAAAAATGGTTTTGCAGTTGATAAGTCAGGCTTTTTTTAGAGATGGTGCAAACATTTTTAGAATTAAAGAAGAATTTTTGTTGTGAATTTTCGGACATATGTTTAAATATATGAAACGTACACTTTTGAGTTGAGTGAAAATTAAATAGAATGAATTTTAAATATAACAATTACATTTTCATTTTCGAAAAGATACTATTGCATTTTCTATTTGGAGCACAATGGTAAAAGCGTCTTATCTATGATCAAGAGGTCATGAGTTCGAGATTTTCGAAATCTTTGGATGTTGATGATACCCAATTTTCATTTAACTCGAAGCCTCGAAAGACAAGTCCACATTCAAACCCACATGCAATGTATCAATACAATGGTCAAAATACTCATCAATTCAGCTCATCCCGAAAAATCCAACAATCCATCTTGGAGGTCTCCACTCAGCACTACATATAGACCAAACTACCTCCTATATGGGAACAAAAGCATTAACAATTCAGTCCATACTTGAAAGTTGAAACTCAATCAGCTCCGATCATGTGTTGTACTTCACTACTTCTGTCACTGCATCCTCATTACTTTCTGCTACTGATTGGCACCACCGCCTATGGGCGAGCAAAAAATCGAAAATCGAACCAAATCGAATAAATTTCGATTATTTTGATTCAGTTATTTCAATTTTCGGTTCGATTATTTTTTCGGACCGAAATAATCAAATATATACAATACATATAATTTTTATTTTTACTAAATTTTAAAATCTCAGTTATAACCAAAAACTAAATAAGAATTTTGGTAATGCGATTTGGTTCAATTTTCCTACTAAATAATTCATTTTTTTTTCCGATTGAAATAATTGAATACTCACCCTTACGGCCGCCGAACAAGCAAAATACACATATTCAATCTTCGTAGTCAGATGTATTTATTATGTAACTAGCAGTAAATTAGTAATGGATCAAAGCCGTTCTATTTCTTAAGGAAAAAGGGGACGATGTGGTAATACAGAGAAAACTTCTTGTAATTTATTAATTTCCCTGTAATGTATCTCCGAGGATGTAGTACTGAACCTCGTTAATTATTGTGTCACTCTTTTCTCCATACCTATCAACCTCCAATAGAGTAGCCTATAGTGAAACATAAAATTTCACCAAATAAATAAATTTATTGTCAATAAATTAATTCTCCAACTAGTGCGTGATTTTAAATAATTGCAAATAATTTCTTTTAAATATTTTGTTGCCGTTGGTTTAATATTGATGATTTTCATTAAATATTGAAGGACATTTTGGTCCATAAATTTTTTAGGGTGAAGTCGGGGGTGTATCGTCGTGGGATGCAAAGTTAACTGTCTCAAAAACCCCAAAAATGGCGGAACTCCCGCCAACACAAACCCTAACTCCTTCAATGGACCCCCAGGATTCTGCCGACCAATCAATCCCATCGGAGAACTCTCCACCGTTACCAACCACCGACACCAACCTTTCAGAGAAGCGAAAGCGAGAGGCCGAGGCCGAGGTCGAGACTGACCCGGTTTCCTCATCCGACAAGACGCAGCACCCAATGTGGAAAACGAGCCTTTGCTCCTTCTTTAGGAGCAAAGGAGGTTCCTGCAGCCATGGCGAGTCGTGCCGGTATGCTCACGGAGAGGATGAACTCCGGCAGCGACCTGACAATACGTGGGACCCTACTTCTGAGCGCGCCAAGAAGATAGCCAGAAGTAATGTCGAGGAAAAGGCGGCGGAGGAGGTCGGTGTAATGATGACAGAGGCGTTGGAAGAGAGTGGGGAGGGTTCTTCTGCTGGTTTATCCAAATGCTTCGTGAATTTACCTATGAAGTGGAGTTCGGATAATTTGAGGATGTTTCTGAAAGATCAGGTTTTTTTTTTTTTTTCAATGGCATTTTGGAATTGATAATGATGGCTGACTGACTAAGTTTTTACGAGTCCTGCAAACTTGTAACTGCTCTTCCGGAAAGTCAATAGCCTCATATATTGTTGAATTGTAATTTGAGTTTAATTTATGTAGTTTCAGGCATTTTCTTGGAATTCTTTTAGTTTATTACATAGGTTTGTGTCCATTTGCATTTTCATCTGACAGTGATTGATGTTAATCGTGTTAGTTGATAAACTTTCATAACAGGGGATCAAATTCAAATCAGCAAAGAAAAAGAAAGGAATGATAGTTGGATTTGTTACTTTTGAAAGTGCGGATCAAGCTAAGACTGCTGTAGTGGTAGGTACACCTGAAGATTTATTTATAAATCTTGAAGGAGTGTGAAATTCACTTCTCATGTGCTTCATGCTACAGGAGCTGGATGGGAAATCCATCGGAAATAACAGAACTTTAAAGGTTTCAGACGCCACACCGCGACCATTTGAGAAAAACAATAAAGTTGCATTGCCTGAAAAGGCAGCTTCAGATAATAATGCGGCTGCAAACAGTGATGATGAAGAGGGCAGTGCTTTACCCAGCGATTCAGTTTCAAAGGGTAGAAGTGCGCGTGATGCAGTGACCCCTCTTGCTCACGTGTCTTATTCGGATCAGCTAGAACACAAGAAAAACTCCTTGGCACAAACTCTGAAAAGACTAGTTAGTAACCGGTACTTAGTTACTTGCTTTTTTTTTTTTGATTAACCTGAAAGAGTTATTGTTCTCCTTTACATTTTTTCTTTCATAGTTTTGAATCTTCCGCAGACCACTGATTGGAAATTTTGGGATGTGTTTGTTAACTTTGTTTGTAGACTCGCAATGCACGTAAGGCATGTCCAAATGGTGTTCCAATTCCAGAGTGGATTTTGAAGGCTAGAGAAATAGGTATCGTTCTATTTTTTCTTAGAAGTTGCTCTAAATTATTCTTCCTGTGATAGATAAATATGGTAGCAGCTAAGAAAGGGCAGTTTGATATTTTTGATGCTATTCACTGTATTAACTTCTATCAGTCTCTCCCACTGTAAATTTGAGGCAGGATGGTGAAGTCATGCACTGTAGATCGTTGACTTATTGTTATTGCTGACGTTCAGGTGGTCTTCCATGCAAGTTGGAGGGTATAATTCAATCACCCCTTGTTAATGGATACCGTAACAAGTGCGAATTCTCTGTTGGAAATTCCTTGCATGGAAAGCACACAGTGGGATTTTTACTTGGGAATTTCTGGTGGTGTACTATTATGAAGCTATCATAACAAATAAATCTGTTTTCTCTTGACTTAAAAGTAATGAGAAATTTTGCAAAGGGAGGGCATTACTGCTGTTGAGGAACCCGTAGACTGTCCAAATGTTTCCAGAATTGCCTGCAAATATGCGAGCATATTTCAAGAATTTCTGCAGCAGTCACTCTTGCCCTTATGGAACAGAATGAACAATACTGGATTCTGGCGTCAACTTACGGTATATTTCATACAACAAATACTGTGAATATCGAATGTTACATTTGTAATTGCTTTCATTCCTGAATCAATGTAGACAACTTGATGTCTAAATTAAATCACTACTAAATAGAAAAACATTACTTCTTCAAGTGACTGTTTGTTTCCATTGTTTACATCTAGGTTCGTGAAGGCAGGAAATCTTGCCAGGCAACTGAGGTTGATAATCCTGAGGCTAACATTTCAGAGGTCATGCTCATAGTTCAGGTTCATGTCCTATTGACTGCTTTTTCATTTCATACTTCAAACAGACATTCTACATTTTGAGTGACTGCCTGTAATATATGACCTCAATTGACTGTATAAAAAGATTACATAAATCTGTTTGCAATAATTTGTTAAGAAGTAACTTGATTGATTGATAAACTAGTTCAGCATGTTTTTCGGTGATCTTCTGTGTGATGCAGGTTTGCACTCTGGGTTCCGATGAAGGACAGGTAAAAGATGAACTTGATCGGCTAGCTCAAGCCTTTTCTGCTGGGTCTGCTGCAGAATCTCCTCCTTTGCCTTTATCATCACTTGTGATTCAGGTAATACAATAACCAAGTTGATATTCTGTATGATAATTGTCTGTCAATCTCTCTTTGTTAATTTATCAGTGTTTTTAAATTTCTAGTGCTGTTCTTTTGCAAAATTTTTAAGGTCACAGCCTATTGTATCAAAATTCTGTGCGGCATTCTGCAGGATCATACAGGAATATCGAATGCTGCACCACCTGATGCCCCTTTGAGATACATTTTTATCCACAGAGGAGGTGATTGTGGACTGGAGATAGCTAATGATGTTGTAGAACCAAGAATTCACGATCACATAAGCAATCTTAAGTTTTCAATATCTCCGTCTGCCTTCTTTCAGGTAAATCACTTAATGTTTGTAAGCCATCATTTCTTCCATTCATCCTATACCCAATCATTCATTTCCAAAAAGACAAAAATGAAGTGTAGAATGAAGAGGGCTAGTCTCTCTTATAAGAAATCAGCTAATTTGTTTCTAATATCTGGCAGGTTACCACCCTTGCTGCTGAGAAGTTGTATTCACTTGCAGGGGACTGGGCTGACCTGGGCCCTGACACTTTACTCTTTGATATTTGCTGTGGGACTGGGACTATCGGCCTGAATTTTGCTCACCGTGTTGGTATGGTAATGCTTGAAACCATTTTAAACATGTTTTGAGTCTTGATAGTCTGTTTTCCTGCATCCTATCTGTGTTGGCTTAGAATTGGTGTAATTTTGTTGATGATAGAGAACAGAGAGAGAAGGAGAGTTAGTTAGTAGATTGGGGACCAGCTGGATAGGAATATTCTGGAGAGTGAGGGAATATTCTGGAGAGTGTTGAGTTAGATAAATAGAGGGTGAGTTAGGGTTACTACTATCGAAGAGTTTAGTAAAGGAGGATCAGCTTAGCTGATTAGGGCTGGGGAGCATAATACCCAACTATCTTCTATCTTGTATTCCATTTTCAATTAATATTATAGTATCTCCATTTTCCGATTCTATCAATGGTGCGGTGAACGTGGATTTGCTGCCGGAGTGATTTGGAGAATCGAATGGAGATGGTGGTAAAGATATGTCGGCGAATCTCGTGGCATTCTCGCTGCTTTGCCCTGCTGTCCTCCGCTGCAGTTCGCGGACGGCGGCACAGCAGCGAATCGCGAGACCAACCCAGCAGCGGTCCAACTTCACGGCAGCGCTGCGGTCGACGGTTCCACATCTCCGTCTGTTCGTCGGCTTCTCCCATCCGTATCTGTAACAATCGCGATAGATCAAAGTGAAGAATCTAAGAGATATCGTGGAGATTGGTGTTGAGCCATTAGCATTGATGTCACAGCTTGCTACAGTCATAACTGATATTCTTGCAGGAAGCCATGATTTCACAAGAGAAAGCCTATGTGCCGAAGCATTGATCATAGTCCTGTTTGAGAATCACAGCCAATTGCTAGCTGGGAGTGTTGCTGTCATACTTAGCTTTGGAGATACAGTAGATACACATTGGGAAAGAGTTTCGCAGCATCATGCCAACCTACATAGGAGGATTGTTTGGGCAAAGATTAAGCAGAATCTCTCTTATCAAGGCAACCATGACTGCTGCTGCAGGGGTCAAGCAGATAGCCTGGCTGCATTGTTGCTAGGGACGAAAGGGGATGGCAGCGAGTCGGAGGAGGCGACAGGGGTTGGATGAGGTTGATGCTCGAAGGCAAAGCTTCACTCCAGCCTTGAGGACAAGGCTGTTTCGGGTGGGGCGGCATTGATAGAGAACAGAGAGAGAAGGAGAGTTAGTTAGTAGATTGGGGACCAGCTGGATAGGAATATTCTGGAGAGTGAGGGAATATTCTGGAGAGTGTTGAGTTAGATAAATAGAGGGTGAGTTAGGGTTACTACTATCGAAGAGTTTAGTAAAGGAGGATCAGCTTAGCTGATTAGGGCTGGGGAGCATAATACCCAACTATCTTCTATCTTGTATTCCATTTTCAATTAATATTATAGTATCTCCATTTTCCGATTCTATCAGTTGATGTAGAAAATTGATCACCCTGTGCTCTATTCATATGATGCTGCTATGGTGTTATACTATGTTGAATAAGATAATCTCAGACAGAGTTTCTTCTCTTGCCACTTTCCTTTTTGTTATTTTTATAATTTTACAAATGATATGGCTTCCAATTTTATCAGGTTGTGGGTATTAAAATGAACGCTGCTGCAATATCAGATGCAGAAAGAAATGCAGAAATCATTGGGATTAAAAACTGCAGATTTGTCTGTGGAAAGGTTAGGCATGAGTTAGTTCCATGCATATTTTGACTTATTTCCATTTTACTAACTTGTCATCATATGTTCCTTGATTCACAATAAGGCTGAGGATGTTATTGGATCATTGATGAAAGAGTACCTTTCTCTTTGCCTGAAAAACAAGATGAAAACAGAGAGGCACCAGAAAATAATGATTCTAAAGCCGATACTGCTGAAGAAAATACGAACCCTGTTGACTGTGTGTGGTTGGAACCGAAGAGAATGGTCATGGTGCGAGTGAATGCTCAAATAATGAAACTAAGTTAGAGAATGATTGCACTTTACAAAGTAGTAGCACTATAGTGGATCCCCCACGTGTTGGACTTCATCCCACTGTAAGTGATGTTCTAGCATATCATATTCTGGCCAAATATTATCGACTAATCTTGACTGATTCTGTAAAATGTAGGTAATCAAGGTTTTGAGGACACAATCTCGTTTGAGGCGGCTCGTGTTAGTTGTTTATGAGTTTTTATATTCTTCAGTCGAGACTGTTGGTATGAATTGATAATCCGACTCCATTCTCCTTTCTGCATGCAGCTACATTTCCTGCAACCCGGAGAGTCTGGTGGCGAATGCTATCGAGCTGTGCACGCCATCCCCGGAGAAATCTGAGAAAGGCAACGGCAAGAACAATAGGGGGTGGAGAAATATGAGTGCAGCTGGTCTAGCTCGGCACAGAGCAAAGTCAATGCCCGATTCTGAGCCATTCAAACCCATCAAAGCCATGGCTGTTGATCTCTTCCCTCATACACCTCACTGCGAACTGGTGATGCTGCTTGAGAGGTGAAAAATCTTAAGAGATTTATTTTTCAAGCCCATTACAAAAATTAAATTAAATTTTGCAGATTTTTGGAATTGCAGTCTATACTTACTTTTAAGACCATTTTCTTTGTTTTACTGGATGATCATTTGAAGGTTGCTTTCAAGATTTTAGTTTGATTTTCAGTGACTAAAAAACAAAGAGGTGTTGTGTTTGGAATTGGATTGTGTGAATATATCTGTAAAATGAGAAATGGAGTGTGGGGTTTGGGCATATTATCTTTATGGAGAAAAGCAAAAGCAGAGGTTAGAAAGCAAAGTTGATGAGAATTTAATCTACTACTACTACTGCTATGCTACTAGGTGTGCGGTGCCAACCAACTTTATTGTCGTAACATTCCATCAGAAAAAGAAAAAAAAAAAAAGCCATTTATGTGATTTGATTTATTAGGCTCTTTCATTAAACTCTCCCACATACTATGGGTTTCATTATTTTATTTGATTCTATCAATTATTAATGTACATCAAATTTCATCTACTAATGTGATATGGCTTGCTCTTTCACTTTATTCCACTACTCCTTACATTATTATTATTATTAGTCACGATATGCTGTATCAGTATAACTGTCTCACCAATCGCTTTCCTGCACCTCACATTTTTATTTGATTTTAAAAGCCTAGTGGCTAACTCTAAACACTGCTCCTTTGCCAATTATTGTGACTCACAAATGAAGTAAAATTTAGCACTATAAAATTTATATAGAAATAAGTTTATTATGATTTATTGGAATTGGAATATCTGACACATATATAAATAAAACCTGGTGAGAACACGTGGCGTTGAGGTTCAAATGCAGCCAAAAGTGGGAATTATTTCAATTTTAATCTTCCTCTTTGGACTCGACACCACTTTCTTCTACTTTAATACTACCGCTGCGTGATAACTCTGTTAGGAGAGTTACATGCATGTTCCTATTTCAATAAATTTGAATTTGTTTGTGTCTTGTTTGAGTCTAGTTAAGTCTTAATAAATATATTTGTGTATGAGTAGTCTTAATATAAATAGTGTTTGCCATTTAACCATTTTTGTGTCTAGATGCCCATAAAATAATGCAGGTGAATATCAAGTGCAATTCACAAAGGAAAGAGAAAGATGCTGAAAGAGGATGCTGAAGCATGCTGCAGCAAGTTGCTCGGCAAGAGATAAAAAGTCGTGGAAGAGAAAATAGCACCTCAAATGGGCCACCTGTACATAGCTGACATGGAGGATTAAATGCTGAGCTGAGCTGGGGAAATTAAAGTGGCTGGGACTGCTGCCACATCAGCAGGGATAATTAAGGCAACACAGAGATAAATGAGGAAACCTAGAAGGATTCTTTCTTGAAGGAATGGCCGCATATAAAAGGGGGAGAAAAGTACATTTTCAAGGGACACAGAAAAATACAGAGATAAGAACACCTTGAGAACATAGCTGAGAGGCTGTGAGTTAGCTGGATATTGGCCGAAGGAGGAATCCTGAGGACAATTTCTCTAGGATTGAAGGAATTCATCCTTGTGGCAACCTCTATTGAAGTTTCAGCTGTTCATAGTTTGTTATAATGTTTATTTGTAAAGAAACCTTAGTTATTTGTTGTTTAGTTTTAGCCATGAGCTAAATCCTGTAGACTTGGGTTGTTGACCTCTTTGCTTAAGCTTATTGCAGTGTTTTGTTGATCTATTGCTATTCTATCAGATCATGGTGTTTATCATTCTTGCCTTACTTTATCTGATCAATTTAGTTTAGGCATATTTCTGCTCATGCTTGGAAAAGTATGTTTAGGAGAGAGCCCTGTTTTGAACTAATTTCTGCCATTGGAAAATGTGTGGAATTGGTGTGCTTAATGAACTTGTCTTGCCTTGAGCTGGATACCCTTCTATTTAGCATAGGAATATGTGGATAGATGTTTATCTGAGCATTTCTAAGGTTTGGAAAAACTATTAGAAAACATTTGAGGTTCAACATTAGATATGTTAGATCAATGCTACAACATCTTTCATAGCTTGGAGAGTCTTCATCCTGAGTTGCCTATATAATTTAGATCTCATCAACCTGTTTGTTTGTCTTTTACTAAATCCATCATTATTGTTCTGTTTTATGTTAGTTTATCATTTCTGCATTATGATAATTTCAACCACCAACAAATTGAAATCTTGTTGCATGTTAATGTGCGCACGATTCTACACATAAGGCATTCCTTGTGGGATTCGACTCTGGAATACTTCTAGATATTACTTGATAGTGTACACTTGTACTTAGCTGCACATTTTGCACACACCAAGTTTTTGGCGCCGTTGCCAGGGAGTGCCATAGAATCTTGTTGCTATTTTAACTGCAATTATAGTTAACTATAGTATAAAAAATAAACAAAGGAAGTTATTAATATTATAACCTGTTGCTAACTTTCAGGTGCATATTGTGCATGAACAAAAGACAACCACCTGAATTGTAGTTGCTTGATCCAGAAATTGAAAGAACTTTCAGAAGGAATAGAAGAAGACAGAGGAAAAAGAGAACTCAAATGGCTAACTAAGCTGCTAGTGCAGGAGCTGGAGGACAAAATTTGGGGAATGCATTAGCCATGGCTGATAATAAGAACATAAGTATTTGAGCTTATGCTGATCCCATATTTAATGAGTTGAAGTCTGGAATTGTACAACCAGAAACTGAGGCAGTCCACTTTGAATTGAAACCAGTGATGTTTCAAATGCTTCAGACTATAGGACAATTCAGTGGAATGGCATCAGAAGATCCTCATCTTCACCTCAAGTCTTTTCAAGATGTGAATGACCACTTTAAGTTACCTGGAGTTCCTCAAGAAGTACTGAGGTTAAGATTGTTCCTTTTCTCTATGAGGGACAGTGCCAAGTCTTGGTTAAACAATCTTCAACCAGAGACTATTACATCTTGGAATGATATGGCAGAAAAGTTTATGCTAAAATATTTTCCTCCTACCAGAAACACCAGATGCAAAAATGACATCATGGCATTCAAACAGGATGATGAATCAGTCAGTGAAGCTTGGGAGAGTTACAAGGAATTGCTGAGGAAATGCCCACACCATGGCATACCTTATTGCATTCAACTGGAAACCTTTTACAATGGACTGAATCTTAATTCAAGGATGGTGCTGGATGCCTTTGCAAATGGAGCCATATTGTCTAAAACTTATAATGAAGCTTTTAAGATTTTGGAAAGGATTTCCAACAACAACTGCCAGTGGTCCAATGCTAGAGCACAAACAGCCAAGAAGGTAATAGGGACTGTGGAATAAAGTGCCTTGACTGCTATGCAAGCCCAAATGAAAGCTATGGGAACTACTATGAAGAATATGGAGAAAACTATGGCTGCAAATTTTACTCCACAACCTCAGCCACAAACTGTGAATCAAGTGATGATAGACACCTCTTGTGTCTACTGTGGTGAAGGGCATGTGTTTGATGATTGTCTATCCATCCCCGCTGCTGTGTGCTACATGGGTAACAACAGAAACAATCCATATTCAGCTACCTATAATCCAGGGTGGAGGCAACATCCAAATCTCTCATGGTCTAATCAAGAAAATGCTTCAGGTTCACAACCACAAATGCAGCTACAACAGCGGCAGATGCATCAACAACAGGTGAAACAAAATGCTCTTGCTTGATTCCAACATCAGCAACAAATGAAACAGGAACAGATGCAAATGCCAGCTCAATCATCTCTTTCCTTGGAGAATTTGATGAAGGACTTCATGGTGAAAAGTGAAGCAAGAAGCCAGAGTCAAGAATCAACTATTCGAAATTTGGAGGTTCAAATTGGTCAATTAGCCACTGAAATAAAGAATAGGCCACAAGGTACTCTACCTGGTGATACAATTAATCCTAGGCCAGGGAAGGAGTAACTGAAAGCTGTAACTCTAAGGAGTGGTACTAAATTGGCTGAGATATCTCCAGAGTTACAAGATACTGGAAACATATCTGCACCTCAAAAGGAAGCTGATAGAGAAATTCCTGAGGCAAATCAGAATACTAAGGGTGTTTCTAGCACAAATGCTGCATCAAGCCAACAACAAGATGGAGCTGAGGAAAATTTAAAAGAAAAGGAACCAGTCGGATATATTCCTCCACCTCTACCTTTGCCACAGAGGTTTAAAAAAAAAGAAGGATGAAGTTCAGTTTAGCAAATTCTTTGACATGTGATCGATGCTAAAATCGTATATAAATTATAGCAAAGAGGCAAATAAATTTATAAACCCGAAGGTTGTCGAACCCACAGGAAATGTATGACAAATCTATTTCATGTACTAGCTATAGTATTCAAATATTGTTTGTTTGAGTAACTTGAAAATAGGGTTTTGGTTTTTAGAAATTTAAAGATGACAAAACAGGAAATTAAAGGGTTTAAAGCAGTAATTAAAGATTCAGATTTCAGGACAAACATCCAATCCAGATACATCCATAAGATAATCAACTCTACTAAGGTGGAAATCAGATTAATTTGGAGTTAATTCCTTGTCTGGCAATTAAAACCTAGATTACTAACATATGTCTATCTCCTCTCGGTCTCAAGAACCCTTGCTAATCAATCCCAATAAACATAACTGATTAAATTTCTACAAATTAATTCTTCCTTTTGAGACAGACATTAATTGTATTAATTATCTCTTCCTATTGTCTAGTTTTCACTTCTCAGTCCTTCAAAAAGACAACAATAAACCTAGGGTGAATTTCATCTCTCGATCCATCATAAACCCTAGATCAATTGAATTAGACCAGATAATTAAACCTAATATTTTGAGTTGATGAATCTAAACATGCATCATGGATTGTTTGTAAACACGCTAGAACCTGATTAGATTTCTAGCCACAAATCATGGTTAGAATAAAATCACACATATTATTAGAAGACATAAAATAACTTACAATAATTCAAGAGGAATCTTGAAGTCCTAAAAAACTCCAATGCTAAAATAAATTATAAAGTAAAAAATAATGTGTCAAAAGTCCTCAAACTCGAGCCTAATGAGTAGTATTTATAGAGGAGAATTTGATACTCAATTAGGTATTGGATCAAAATATTGAAAATATCCAAACTGGGCAAAATTTCCTTCTCGGACCTCCGTGTTGATCAACTCATGGCGTGTCGATCGATATGGAACTTCATGTCGATCTTCCTTTGAACTTCCATTTCGATCTCCATCAGCAGTCTGTGTCGATCGACGCAGGGTGTGTCGATCGACATGGACCTCCCACGTCGAGCCCTTCTTCTTTCCTGCCTTCGATCGACATCGACCATCCATGTCGATCGACATGCACCATGTAGGTCAACATGGATGGTTTTGCTCAGGTTTTCAGCTTATCTTCCATGTCGGTCGACATCCCGTGTGTCGATCGAAATAACAGCTTCTTCATCTCGGCTCTTTTCACCATTTAGCCACTTTTTCGCCCAAAAACCTACAAAAACTCACCATGGCAAGCATAATATCCTCTATAACACACTCATGCACGAAAATAGCTAATAACTAAGCCTAATGGAGAAAAACATGGATAAGTGAGTGTATTTACGAGCTTATCAATCCCCCCAAACTTAAATGCTTGATTGTCCTCAATCAATAGAAAAGAAAGAATAGAAATCTCATGCGGTTAAAAGTGCAATGCCTCACAAGATTCATCACATTCAAGGATAAAAAATTCACATTACACAACCATGCTACCTCACATGATCGAATGTACTGGCAATCTATGATTTGGGGGCTGAAAATTCCCCCGAAGGTGAAGATTTTTTTGTGGAAAGCCATGCAAGGATTCATCCCAGTTGAAGCGAATTTGTTAAGGCACCATGTACCTACGACGGGCATTTGCCATTCCTGCGGCCATCATCCAACAACTATGGAACATTGTCTTCTCTTTTGTAACTTAATCAAAAGTACGTGGAAGGGAAGCAGATATTGGGATACCATCAAGAGAGGTAAGTACATGGGATTTAACAAGATTGGTGAACTTATACAACATGAATTCACAGCCATGGAGTATGAAATCTGGGTGATTATTGTGTGGAAAATTTGGGCGTACATTTGTAAAATGAAACATGAAACAAGCATGACACATGAGTGTGTTACTGAAGAACACGGGCTGATCTCTTGGCAGACCTTCCAAAATGCGAGAGAAAGCTTAAGAACAGAGCCCCTCTTTGGTGTTCAAACAGGCAGTCGAAGTTGGATTGCTCCCGAACGAGGGACATTTCGAGTTGATGTGGATGCTATGTTTAATGAGGGAGCGAATGCTTTTGGAGTTGGAGCTATTGTCAGAAACAACAGAGGTGAGATAGTTGCAGCTATGACCAGGCCAGATACACATCCCGGATCAGTGGCGCGAGGCGAAATCAGTGCGGTGATTGCTGGTTTTACGTTTTGTCTGCAGCAAATGTTTTCCCCCTTTGCTATTTATACTGATTCTATTTTAGCTGTGAGAGCTTTTTGTGGAAAGGAGGATTTTGGCGATCTGATTCCAAGCGATTTACGCAGGAAGGTGGTAAGGGAAGAGGAAAACTCTTGTTTGGGGATCTTTCATGCCTATAGAAGTGCCACTAGGGCAGCTCATCATGTTGCACATTATGCTAATCATATCTCATCTATGATGATTTGGAGAACTAATTTTCCAGATTGGCTTATTGCTGTGGCCAATTTGGATGTTCCTTGAGTTTTATAATATTAAGCGTTATCAAAAAAAAAAAAAAAGAAAAAAGAAAAAGAAAGAGATAGAGTATTCATCAACTGCGGAAGACTCATAGGAAAATGTTTCGCTCATCACTCAAGTGTTTAGGGTTCAATGAAAGCACTCACAACATATATGAAGAAATTTCTACCATAGGCTTGCAAATTTTCTAAAATCTCCACTGCTAGAATGTGCACACAAGATCCAGAATCAGAAAGGACTTTTTCATTTGGTTGTAATGTAGGCTTTTTGTGAAAGGTAGGAAAATATAGCCAAATGACTAAAAATAAACTATTGAGTTCATGACTCTCAATAAATTAAAAATCACCATCTATCCTCATTCATCCTTCTTCCTCAAATTTTACAATTCAACTCACAACAACTCTTTTTCTCTCTCTCTCTCTCTTCTTTTTTTTTTTTCCAAACATTTTTTTTTCTTTCAGAGCTTTTTCTTTCTTTTGCAAACCAATTTTTAAGAATTTCTAACCCACTCACAATTATTTCATCCTTATTCTTCTCCCATAATCTCATAGACAAGACAAAAACCTCGTTACTATCATAAAAATTTCATAGACAAGACAAAAAAATGAAGTAAGGCTCAAAAGGGCTTACTAGGGATAAAATATTACAAGGGACAGTGTTTGGGATAAATTGGCTAACAAAGATGGCCTAAAATCATTTTCTAGACTTGTGCACACTATGCAGTCTTGAAACAAAAAATGAGCAAGTTCTAGAGAAGTAAAAACATACATGCGAATCTCACATTAATTGAATAAGGCTCAAATTCTCACACAAGGGATAAAATTTTCTTCCACAGTTCACTTCAACTCTTACTCAAACATCATGCAAGTGTAAGTTGCAATTTAAATCTATCATGCGGTATTCTACATTCATAGGCAATTAACCACAATCAATTCAATTCAAACTCATCATCAATCGATTTCAAACTCACACTCAGTTCAGATTGATTCAAAACTCAACAATTTTCCTCACACTATATCTATATTTTTTTTTCTTGGCAAAAATTTTAAAATTTAAATGACTGGAATTTAAATAACAAAAAGCATAAAATGATAGAAAGTTCAAATTCTTGTCCACATCCCCCCAAACTTATTTCGAACTCAGAGAGTAGAAAAAGTTTGAAAATCAGACAAGAATAGGAATTGTACCTGCCTGTTGATCTCAAACATCAACAACCTTTTATCCTCCGGAGGGTTTCGAACTCTCGACATAGATTTTTTGTGGCTGCTGGCACTCCGTGTCGGCCGACATGTGCTGTGTCGGTTAACACGGAGCCTTCCCATCGACCCCCATCTTAGTCGAAGTGTGTCTCTGTGGACACCTCTATGTCGATCGACATCAGGCATGTCGATCGATACAGAGGTCCTCCTTACGAATTTTTTTCAAAACAAAGCAAGGAAATAAAATTCGAAAATAAAAACATGATTTGAAAAGAAAGCATGTAAAAGTTAGGTTACCTCCCAACAAGTGCTTGGTTAACGTCGTATCTCGACGGTATCTCGATTCTCAAGCCCAAGGAGGTTGGGTCCAGACTCGCCGCCCCCTTGCATCAATCATATAGACCATTTTGTCTTGAATGACAGCAGTGAGCTCGGGGTAAGATGGTGTAATTGAAAATTTTGCCATCTCATTCCCTCGCTCCCATTCAATGGCAACACGGTCTTTCTTGTCTTCTTTAGTCTCCTCCAGTTCATCCTCAGAGTCTTCAATGGATGTGATCCGGTTGCATTCGGATTGCTGGCGGCTTTTGTCAATCACAAAGGTGATCTTCTCATCATTTGCATGCAGAGTTATCTCGCCAGTCCGACAGTTGATCACCGCTTCACTTATATCCAAGAACTGTAGCCATGACTGAGGAGACTAGTGCTTTATTTAATCAGAAGCTGCCAGTTAAACTCAAGGATCCAGGGAGTTTCACAATTCCTTGCTCCATAGGAGGGGAGGCACTACAAGAAAAACGCGGAACAACAACGGTTAAAAACCGTTGTCGTAGCTATATCTGGACTGTAGTCGTAGGCTGTATTGTCGTAGATACCCCCCTATGACAACGGTTTTTAACCGTTGTCGTAGCTACTTATCACAACAGTTTAAAACTGTTGTCGTAGGCAATAATCAATCGTTGTCGTAGCTATATGTTTAAAAAATTACCCCCACGACAATGGTTTTTAAATGTTGTTGTACATGTATACAACAACGGTTTATAACCATTGTCTATTTTCGAAAGTGGCTATTGTTATTTACATATTTGATAACGCTTTTTCACATTCTAAACGACAACACCTCTACATTTATCGTTGTCGTAGATTAATAAATTAAAAATTAATTTATAAAATTAATATAAAACATGTTTGTAAACTATTACGTAAACAAAATAATACACAATTAAAATCACGAAATCCACTAAAATATAATTAAAATTTCATTAGCAATCACAAGTCATCAACAAAATTCCCTAAGTATTTGACAATCAATATCTCAAAATATAAAATATCCCAAACTACAAAGTAAGTATTTATCTATCAATATCCGAAAATACAAAGTAAATACTTGTCCATCATACATATTCTTGAACACAGATGGCCCATTCCTTGCGCACATCATCAATTTCCCCAACATAGTAACTAATTTTGAACTGTTAAACAAAAAAACAAAAAAAGAATGTTTACATCGTAGATGCATAATAAAAATAAAATAAGTGCAATGTAAGTTATAACATTTTATTCTGGTACATAACATAACTCCTAATATCTCTAGCATATAACATAATCGATGGGCGACAACAGTAATGCTTATCATATAGCAAAACAAATTTGTCCAAAATAACAAATATGCAAAAAAAAAAAAAAATAAAAAAAAAATTCAAACAACAACCAAACAAATATCTCAATATCAATATCAGCATACCCAGCCTCCAAATAACTATCCTGTTTATGGAAATTTCGATATCAACATTAGCAACAATTGCTCAAAAATAAAAATAAAAAAAATAAAGCAAATGCAAATAAACAAATAAACATATTAACAACACTTCAGCAGCATACCCAAAACCAAAATTAAAATACTTAACAACACTTAACAGCACTTCAGCAGCATATTAACAGCACTTCAGTAGCATATTAACATATCAACAACACTTCAGCAGCATATTAACAGCACTTCAGCAACCTCCAAATACTTAACAGCACTTCAGCAGCATATTAACAGCACTTCAGCAGCATATTAACATATTAACAGCACTTAACAGCACTTCAGCAGCCTCCAAATACTTAACAGCATACCCAAAATTAAAATCAGCACTTCAGCAGCATACCCAAAATCAAAAGAAGCAGTATATGTATTATATAATCCAGCCACATATTCTCAATCAAATATCAAATTCAGCATACCCAGCCACTTATTAATCAAACTCAGCATATGAGCATTCCCCAGCAACATTAACAATTTAACTGTTAACATATAATAACATTCAGCAACATCCAACAAGAAGACCTGAACTTTAAAAAAAAAACAAAAATTATGCAGAATTTTGAAAAAAAGAGAAATGTAAATGATTAACTTACAATCTTAGCAACTTTTTTCTTTAGTTCCTCTCCTTCATATATTCCAGCTTTAGACTTTCGTCCTTCAACCCAAAGTGTAGCTTGAGTGATTTCAATATCATCTGACACTAATGACGGCTGCAAGAATGAAGAATTCATCACATTAACTGACTTACTTATTTCACTTTATAAATCTCATTTTAAGGTCACTTACATTTTCTTCAGCATATTTTGCATACCCTTTTCGTGACAACCGATATAGATAGGCTGATGAAGCTCTTTGAGCTATTTGCTCCACTCTCTTTTTCTATAGTAACAATGGTGCATCGAAATTAAATGTGGCATTAAAGTATTAAAATTATGTATTATATCAAAATTACACAATGTACCTTGAAATTATCATTCAGTCAACTGAAAAGTTGTCCAGTCAGAGGACTCGATGAAAGGATACTTTGATGGTGGATCTGTTAAGCTTGGTGAATCTAGTCTTGCAAAAACATAGTCGCTAGTAAGTTCAGTCGCCTCCCATGATTAACTATATCAGAATCGCAGTACTTCACATGTAAATAAATTAAAAACTACATCTATTTACCATGATTAACTATATCAGAATCGCAGTACTTCACATATAAATAAATTAAAAACTACATCTATTATGGAGGATAAACTCGTTTTGCTGTCAAGTTTCCTGATCATATTCAAGAGAAGTTCCAGTTAACTATTCTGTAATGCTACATGACAAAACATTGGTCACAAGAATGCCATCCTTGCAGCTCTATTATTATTGTTGGGTATAGTCAATGTACATTTCCATATATCTTGCCATCGGGATAAAACAGTAGCAGCCCCCCAGAGTTTAGATATGTCATAACAAGCAGAAAAACAGCCAAGTAAATGTAACGAGTAGTGACTGGGGAAATCCTTAAAAGGAAATTCATCCATTTTGTACTTTAGTGAAGTCGGGTAACATGATTGACATGAGACTGAAAACACAAATAAAATTATGTAATCATCCTTCACATTGGACACCAAATCAAATTGCATATTCACAAAGTAATGAAAAAACAACAAAGTATTAGCATGCTTCCTACTACCCAAAACTGCATCATATCCAAGAAAGCAATAAAATTAGTACCTTGTTACCGGAAATAGTACCAACCTGAGTGCCGGCGAGTGGCGGCATACTCTTGTTGTCGTGGGTGCAGCAGGACCGATGGCAGACAAGTCTGGGGTGGCAGCCGTGCAGGGGTGAGGGTGTAGCCGTGGAGGAGCGCAGGGGTAGGGCGGCACGGCGATGACGATGGTGGCGGCTGTGCAGGGCGGCAGGGCGATGGCTGTGGTGGCAGCCGTGCATGACGGCAAGGGAGATGTCGGCGATGACGGAGGGGCAACGTCAGAGGGGCTGTGTCGCGATGGTGGTCGAACTGTTGCAGCGGCAGGGCGATGGCAGTGGTGGCGGCTGTGCAGGGCGGCAGGGCGATGGCTGTGGTGGCAGGCGTGCACGACGGCAAGGGAGATGACGGAGGGGCAACGTCGGAGGGGCTGTGTCGCGATGGTGGTTGAACTGTTGCAGCGGCAGGGGAAGGGCGGCAGGGCGATGGTAGTGGTGGCGGCTGTGTAGGGCGGCAGCGCGATGGCGGTGGTGGCAGCCGTGGACGACGGCAGGGGAGATGGCGGCGAGACGGAGGGGCAACAACGGGGCAATGGCGGAGGGGATTGTACCGGGCAAAATTTCAATTTGGGGGAGAACGTCAATTTGAAATTTTAGGTTTTTCTTTTTTTTTTTTTTAAAAAGGGAATTTAGGTTTTTTTATATTTGATTAATTTAGAATTAAAATTAAAAGATACAACAATACTTAAATAACAACATCTGAATTTATTTGTTGTCTTTTGTGTAATTAACAACACATAAATAACAACGGTGAATTTTACTCGTTGTCTTTAGGTATTTTATACACGAATAGACAACGCTTTTGGTTTTAATCACTCTATGACAATGGTTTTAAGACAAATCCGTTGTCTTTTCACCGTTGTCGTTCCGCATTTTTCTTGTAGTGAGGGCAAGATGTAGGGAGAGCCTTGTGTGATCTAGGTGCTAGTATTAATCTAATGCTCCTGTCAATCTTTAAGAAGTTGAGGATAGGAGGTGCTCGACCTAACATAGTTACTCTAAAACTAGCAGACAGATCCAAAGTCTATCATGAAAGAAAAATTGAGGATGTTTTAGTGAAAGTGGATCAGCTTATATTTCCTGCTGATTTTATCATCTTGGATTTTGAAGCAGATGAAGAAATTCCTATCATACTAGGAAGGCCCTTTCTGAAAACTGGAGGAGCTTAAATTGATGTAAATAATGATGAGATAACAATGCAAGTTCATGACCAGCAAGTTACCTTCAATATGTCCAGAACAATGAAGCATAGAAGAGATGATATTGAGGAATGCTCAGCAATTGACATGGTTGAATCTCTAGTTTATGACAAGTTGGATGAGATTTATGAGGAAGATTCAAAAATTTTGGATGAGCTAGAGACTATCAAAGAGTTGAATGGGGGCAATCTGCATAGAGCTTTTAGAGAAAGGTTTGAAATGCTGGAGATGCCTTCAGCAGGAGTTCAAGTTCAGAAACCATCTGTTGAGGATCCTCCTCAACTGACAATAAAACATTTACCTACACATTTGAAGTATGCATATCTTGGAGATAAAGAAACCCTTCTGGTGATTATAGCTACTGATCTAGAGCCAGAGAAAGAGGAGAGGTTGATTCAAGTTTTGAAGAAATACAAAAAGGCCATTGGTTGGACTATTATTGACATAAAAGGAATCAACCCAGCTCTCTGCGTGCATAAGATACTCCTGGAAGATGACTCAAAAAGCTCAGTTGAAAGGCAAAGGAGACTAAACCCAATGATGAAGGAAGTTGTGAAGTAGGAGATTATTAAATGGTTGGATGCTGGAATAATCTTTCCAATTTTTGACAGCTCTTGGGTGAGTCCAGTTCAATGTATTCCCAAGAAAGGAGGTATCACAGTTGTGGAGAACCAGAACAATGAGCTTATACATACAAGATAGTCACAGGCAGGAGAATTTGAATTGACTACAAGAAGCTCAACAGTGCTACAAGAAAGGACCATTTCCCATTGTCATTCTTGGATCAGATGCTAGACAGGTTAGCTGGCAAGGAGTACTATTGTTTCTTAGATGGGTACTTAGGGTACCATCAGATCACCATAAAGCCAGAGCATCAAGAAAGAACAACATTCACATGTCCCTTTGGCACTTATACATTTAGGAGAATGCCATTCGGGCTGTGCAATGCACCAACAACATTTCAAAGGTGCATGACAGCCATATTCTCAGAAATGGTGGAGGAATTTCTTGAAATCTTCATGGATGACTTTTCAATTTTTGGAGTTCATTTCAGTTCTTGTCTGGATAATTTGGAGAAAGTGCTGGAAAATTGTGAGAAATGCAACTTAGTTTTAAATTGGGAAAAATGTCATTTCATGGTAAAGGAAGGTATAGTGTTAGGACACAAGATTTCAAATAAAGGAATTGAGGTGGACAGAACTAAAGTGTCTGTTATTGAGACATTACCTCCTCCTACATCAGTCAAAGGAGTTAGAAGTTTATTGGGGCATGCTGGATTCTATAGGAGGTTCATAAAAGATTTCTCAAAAATTTCAAAGCATCTATGTTCTTTGCTGGAGTATGACTCAGCATTCGAGTTCAATGCAAAATGTCTGGCAGCCTTCAACAATTTGAAGGAAGCTTTGGTTACAACCCCTATCATGTGTGTTCCAGATTGTCTTTACGCTTTGAGATTATGTGTGATGCAAGCAATTATGCCATTGGAACTGTGCTAGGGCAGAGGAAATGAAAGTTGTTTCATCCTATTTATTATGCCAGCAAGATATTAATTGATGCTCAATTGAATTACACAGCCACTGAAAAAGAGCTTTTAGTTGTGGTGTTTGTCTTTGAAAAGTTTATAGCCTATTTATTGGGGGCAAAAGTGGTGGTTCATACTGATCATGCAGCTATAAAATACCTGCTATCAAAGAAAGATGTCAAACCTAGACTTATCAGATGGGTGCTTCATTGCAAGAATTTGATTTGGAAATCCAAGATAGGAAAGGTACTGAAAACCAAGTTGCTGACTACTTGTACAGACTTGAAGGAATTTCTAAGGGAGAGCAGGATAATCAAGTGAAAGAATGGTTTCCTGATGAACAATAATTGGCTATCACATTTAACACTCCTCCTTGGTTTGTAGACTTTGCAAATTTCAGAGCAAAATGACTCCTTCCACCAGATGTGAAGGGATAGAAATTAAAGAAGTTCTACCATGATGTGAAGAACTACTTTTGGGATGAGCCTTACCTGTATAAGCTTTGTTCTGATCAGGTGCTTAGAAGATGTGTACCAGAAGTCGAAACAGCAGACATTCTGCAGAAATGCCACTCAGCACTTTATGGAGGGCAAAGAATAGTAGCAAAGGTCTTTCAATCCCGATTTTATTGGCGTACAATCTTCAGAGATGCATATGAATTAGTTAAAAACTATGATAATTGCCAAAGAGTGGGGAGTTTACCAGCTTCAAATACAATGCCAATGACATACATTTTGGAAATCGAGTTGTTTGATGTTTGGGGATTGGATTTAATGGGCCCATTCCCATCTTCTTTTGGGAATATCTATATCATGGTTGCTGTTGATTATGTATCCTAGTGGGTAGAGGCTGCAACATGTGTTAAAGATGCTGCAAAGATAGTTATGAAGTTCCTGCACAAGCATATATTCACCAGTTTGGTACTCCTAAAGCCATTATCAGTGATGAAGGGTCTCACTTCATAAATAAGAGTCTAGCCTGTATGTTAGCCAAGTATAATGTGAAACACAAAATTACTACTGCGTATTACCCGCAAACAAATGGCTTGGCTAAACTTTCAAACAGAGAAACCAAGAGGATTCTTGAGAAGGTGGTGAGTCCAAACAGGAAGGATTGGTCTAAACACTTAGATTATGCACTTTGGGCCTATGGGACAACTTCTTAAACACCATTGGGGATGTCACCTTATAGGTTGGTGTTTGGGAAGGCCTGCCATCTACCATTGGAGCTGGAATACAAATTCCACTGGGCCATGAAGAAGCTGAACTTTGATATGCTTGCAGCTGGTGAAAGAAGATGTGCTGAGATAAATGAACTGGAAGAAATGAGACTGACATGTTATGAGAGTGCAAGGATCTATAAAGAGAAGACTCAAATATGACATGCTAAGAGAATCAGATTCAGAACTTTGGAAGCAGGTGATAAGCTCATATTTGTACTCACTTATCCATGTTTTTCTCCTTTGTTTTAGTGCAATTAGATTAGGTTTTTAGTTATTTTCAGGCATGAGTGTATTATAGAGGATGTTATGCTTGTGATGCTAAGTTTTGTAGGTATTTGAGGCTAAAAGTGAGCAAAAGATGAGAAGAGCCGAGTTTTACAGAGTTGCAGCTTCGATTAACATATGGGAAGTCGATCGAGTTGGGAGACGTGCCAAAAACCCAAAGCATTACCTCTGTGTTGATCGACTTGGTGCATGTCGATCGACACAGAGGTCGGATATCGATCGAAGGCAAAGCAAGAAGAGAGCTCGACATGTGTGTTCCATGTCGATCGACACGCACCGTGTCGATTGACACAGATGTTGGAAGGGTTGATCGAGATGAAGGACGAAGCCAGTCGACATGGATGCATGTGTGTCGATCGACACAGTGTGTGTCGATCGACACAGAAGCCCGAGAAGGAAATTTGTTCCAGTTTGGTTATTTTTTATATTTTAGTCCAATACATTGTATTAATGTTTTCACTCCTCTATAAATACTAAACTCCTAGGGCACGAAAATTATCATTGTTTTACACTTAGGATTATTCAACATTGGAGTTTTTCCAAGATATTGAAGGTTCCTATTCATTTTATTAAGGTATTTTATGTGTTTAATAATATGAATCCTTTTTTTCTATCCATGTTTAGTGGCTATAAACCCTAGCAGATTCTAGGGCTTTGATAATCTTTTCTGATGCATGCATGAATAAATCAACTCAATAGCATGGTTTAATTTCTTGAGCTTAATTAATCGAATCTAGATTTAAAGAAGGATCGAGAGATGAATTTGAATCTAGGTTTGTAGTTATCAATTGAAGGACCGAGTGAAAATTGGTAATAGGAAGAAGAGATTAAATACAATTATTTTCTGTCTCAAAAGAAAGAATTAAATTGTAGGATTTAATTAGATAATTATCGAGATTGACTAATTTTGTGTTCTTGAGACCGAGAGGAGATAGTCACAATTTAGTAATCTAGGGTTTAATTGTCTAACCAAGGAATTTAATCCACCTGAATCTAATTTATTCCCCACTATTGAGTTGATGAATTTTGCATGTTGATGATTGGATTATCTGCCCTGGAATCTGTATCATTAATTATTGTTTTCAAAACCCTTTACTTTTCAACATTGTCATCTTTAATTTTCAAAACCAAAACCCAATTTTCAAGTTGTCTCTATGGGTTCGACCTCCTTAGGGTGTTATAAATTTATTTGCTCGCTATGCTATAATTAGTCTGGTTAATTTTCCAGCGATCAAATTGGCGCCGTTGCCGGGGACTGTTAGATTATATTTTATTATTAGTTTGTTTTTAAATCTGTTGGATTGAGTTTTTATTTTTATTTTTATTTAAATTTTCGTGTTTCGTGTGCGTGTGATTTTCTGGGTTTCTGCGTCTTTATCGATCGACACAACCCGTGTCGACCGACACAACCGCAACATTCGTGTCGATCGACAGGGCCCCTGTCGATCGACACAGAGGCTGATTTTCTGCAGTTCCTTTTCTCAGGTTGCATGAACACAAGGGCTCGGGGCAAACCACTCGAAGCTTTTGACCCAGAAATTGAGACCACAGTTCGGAGGAGAAAAAGCAAAGAAAAGGAAAGCACAACCATCAACATGGAACCACCACAACATCAAAACGAAGAGAACGATCATGACATGCCACCCTTGGAGGATCCCGACATGCAAATCACTCAAGGGAATGCCCTTCTTCTAGTCCAAGAGGTCAACCACATGAAAGACATCATCAAGCAACTGATGGCTGAAAGAGAAGCAGACAAAGCAGAGGCTGCAAGGAGAGAAAGAGAACGAGAAAGAGAAAGGCGGCGCCAAGAAGACTCCGATGATGAGGATCCGAACGCCATGGCAAGGAGGTACAGACCGCAGCCTGACAATGAGGGATTTGTTATTGGTATCACTGCCAATAACTTTGAACTTAAAACCGGTTTGATTCAGATGGTTCAACATAACCAATTTGGTGGCCGAGCAGTGGAGGATCCTTACACTCATCTCCGCATGTTTGTGGAGGTGTGTGAGACCATCAAGCAGAACGGAGTCAGCCAGGATGTGATCCGTCTGTGCTTGTTTCCCTTCTCACTTCGGGATCAGGCTCGGACGTGGTTTACAACCCTGGATTGCAGCAGCATCCGCACTTGGGCAGATCTCCGAGCAGAATTCCTTGCTGCCTTCTTTCCACCATCTGTGATCATTCAGAAAAAGATTGAGATCTTGCAGTTCCACCAAAAGATGGATGAGTTTTTGTTTGAAGCATGGAGCAGGTTTAATGAGCTTTTGAGGAGTTATCCGGGCCATGGAGTCAACACCGAGGAGCAGACCCACATCTTCTACCGAGGGATGAATGAAAGAACCCAATAGTCCGTTGAAAATGCAGCCGGAGGGTCTTTGATGAGCAAGTCACCTGAAAAAGCCCTCAAGCTGTTCAAGAAGATGGCCTTGCACACTCAACAATGGGCCAATCCAAGGAGACCTCAAGTGAGAGCCGTGGAGAAAAAGGAAGATGACACCCTCAAGAAGGAGATCGAAAAGCTCAAGGGGGAGATGGAGAAACTGACATCTAGTGCTTGTGTTTCTGTTGCACAGGTTGATCCCGTAGCCGACGTGAACTACATGAACCGAGGAGGTTATCATAATCAATACAGCAAGGGGGATACCAGCACTACCACCCGAGAGCTCATCCAGGTTTTTCCTATGCTCAACCTGAAGGTGTCGAACACCCTCCACCAGATTTCGATGTTCAAAATGGTGAAATTATGGAGAAGAAGAAGGAGAGTCTCGACGAGGTGTTGCAGAAGTTCATTAAGGCTTCCGACTACCGTGTGGGCAAGATTGAGCAAGAAGTGGCAGGGGTCAACACCAAGGTGGACAGACTCGGCAAACATGTGCAGATTATCGAGACTCAAGTCAGTCAGATTGCTACCTCACTTGGTACGCAACATCAACAAGGGAAGCTGCCAAACACCACCGAAGTCAACCCCAAGAACCAAAAGGAGTGCAAGGCAATCAAATTGAGGTCCGGAACAGCTACATAGGCCCAAGAATGCCCGAAAACGAGTTTGGGGGAGAAGAGGAAGAAATTCCTGCTGGAATGCCCTCTGTATCGACTGACACACCCTGTGTCGATCGAAATAGAGAGTAAGAAGATGAAGGCGTGTCGAGCGATGTTGAAGAATCGACCGACAGGAATTCTGCGGGTGTGTCGACCGACACACCCCCTGTCGGTCGACACAGGAGATAGATCGACACAGATGCTGCCCAGTCGACACAGCAGGCTCCCCAACTCAACAATCCAAGTTCCAAAGCTGTTCCCACACCTCCGATGCCCTTTCCTCAGCGGTTCGCCAAGCAAAAGGAGGATTCCAAGTTCTCAAGGTTTGTGGACAACTTGAAGAAGGTAAGTATTAACTTACCATTGATTGAGGCTTTGAGAGAGATCCCGGGCTACATGAAGTATCTCCACAAGTTGATGAGCGAGAAGAAGCACTTTGTGGAGAACTCAACTGTGAAGATCCATGAGCAGTGCAACCTACTCCTTCAGAAGAAGATTCCAATCAAGTGGAGTGATCCAGGATATTTCTCGATTCCAGTCGAGATCGGGGGATTGAATTTCAAAAAGTGTTGTGCGACACAGGTGCCAGCATCAATCTTATGCCATACTCCATATTCAAACGCCTCAACATTGGAGAGATGAGGCCGACTACAATCACATTGCAGATGGCAGACCAATCTGTGTCTCGTCCCAAAGGTATACTTGAGGATGTTCTCATTCGTGTGGGTCATCTAATCTTTCCTGCAGATTTTGTAGTTTTGGATATGAATGAGGACAACAACACACCCCTTATCTTGGGACGAGAGTTCTTGGTTACTAGTGCTGCCCTGATTGACTGCCGAGGAGGAGAAATCACGCTAAGAGCTAATGAAGAAAGGATCACATTCAAGCTCGACAAAAGCCGACAGCAATCCGAATGCAACCAAATCACCTCCATTGAAGATTTTGAGGATGAAGCCGAGGAAACTGAAGAGGAAAAATACGACCGAGCTGCCATGGAATGGGAGCGAGGGAATGAGATGGCAAAATTGTCAATTACACCATCTCACCCCGAGCTCACTGCTGTCATTCAAGATCGCTTGGTCTACATGGTTGATGCCCGAGGAAGGAGAGTCCGCACTCATCCGCCATGGACTTGAGAAAAAGAGGTATCGTCAAGCTACGACGTTAACTAAAGCACTTGTTGGGAGGTAACCAAACCTTTACTTGCTTTATTTTCAATTTCCTTTATTTTATTTTCGAATTTCTATTTTCTTTTGTTATTTTTGAAAAAAAATAAATTTGGAGGATCGACCTCTGTATCGATCGATAGGGCCCCTGTCGATCGACACAGAGGTCAAGACGGATCTATACTTTGACCCAAGCTAGGAGTCGACATGAAGGCTCTGTGTCAATCGACATGGCCCCTGTCGATTGACACAGAGTGCCAGCAGCCACAAAACTTCGTCGCGCAGCGCAGATTCCTCCGGTGGATAAAATTGTTGATGTCTGAGATCAACAGTCAGGTACTAGTTCTTATTCTTGTCTGATTTTCAAACTTTTCTAACTCTCCGAGTTCGAAATAAGTTTGGGGGGATGTGGACAAGAAATTCCAATTTATCCCTTTTATTTATTATGCTTTCTGTTATTTGCTTTGCATTATTTAAATTTATGCCTAGAAAAAAATATGGATATAGTGTGAGGAAAACTTCTTGTTGAGTTTTGAACCTATTTGAACTAAAGTGTGAGTTTGGAATCGATTGATGACGAGTTTGATTTGATTTTGATTGTGGTTGATTGCCTATGAATGTAGAATACCGCATGATAGGATCTAATTGAAACTTACACTTGCATGATGTTTGAGTAGGATTGAAATTGATTGTGGAAGAAAAATTGAACCCAAGTGAGATTTGAGCCTTTTATTTCGTTTGATGTGAAATTCGCATGTATGTTTTGATTTCTCTAGAACTTGCTTCTGTTCTGTTTTGAGACTGCATAGTGTGCACAAGGATAGAAAATGATTTTAGGCCATCTTTGTTAGCCAAATAATCCCAAACATTAGGGGCGGCAATCTCCAACCCAACGCGACAACCCGACACGAAAAAAATGGGTTGGGTCAACCCATTTAATTTTCGGGTCAGTTTCGGGTCGAACCCGTCCAACCCATTTAATTTTCGTGTCGGGTTCGGGTCAATCTTGGGTTGACCCGCGAACCCATTTGACCCACCAACAAAATTTATTATTATTATTATTATTATTTATGAAATATAATTATATAAAAACTTAATAAATAAAAAATAGCCTAAAACCTATTTTTTTAAATAATTAACACAATTTTTTAATTTTTAAAATAATTAACACATTTATTTAATTTTTAAAATTATTAACACATTTTTTTTAATTTTTAAAATAATTAAACAGGTCATTTCGGGTCAGTTTCGGGTCGACACGAAAATAAACGGGTCGGGTTCGGGTTGGCTTGTCGCTTGTTATTATTAGGTCGCAACCCGACCCGCCAACCCGAACCCGAACCCGACCCATTTGCCACCCTTACCAAACATTGTCCCTTGTGATATTTTATCCCTAGAATAACCCCTTTGAGCCTGTTACTTTTTCTTTCTTGGTCTATGAGTTAAGAAAAATATTGTAGTTCTGTCTTGTCAATGAGAGAGTGCTATGAAAAAGGTGAATTGTATCCTGTCTATAGGATTTGGGTGAAATAAGGATAGTTGTTATAAGTGGATGGGAAAATTTTAAATTGGTGTACAAAAGAAGGTTGGGCTCTAGAAAAAAAAGGAAAAAGTGTGTTTGTATCCTTATAAGCTCAAGAAAAAAAAAATGTTATCAATAAGAGCATAAAAAAATTAGAAAAGAAAAGAAAAAAAAAAAAAGAGAATGAAAAAAAAGAAAAAGAAAGAGCCTTGGTTTGAGTTGATTATATTAGGAGATGTGTGGATGAAGAAAATAGAGTGGATTAAGATTGATGAGGTGGACGCACTAGAGTTGATTTTAAGTCACTTGGCCATATTTCCCTACCTTTCACAAAAAGCCTACATTACAACCAAATGAAAAGTTCTTTCTGATTCTTGAATTGTGTGCACATGTGAGCAGTGGAGATTCTAGAAATTTTGCAAGCCTATGGTAGAAATTTCTTCATACATGTTGTGAGTGCTTTCATTGAAAACCCAAACACTTGTGTGATGAGCGATACACTTTCTTGTGAGTCTTCCAAAGTTGATGGATTTCCTATCTCTTTCAAATTGCTTGTGTGATGTGGATTTTTGATTCTTGATATGTGATGAATCTTGTGAGGCATTGCACTTTCAACTGCATGAGATTTCTTTTCTTTTTTTCTTTTGATTGAGGACAATCATGCATTCAAATTTGGGGGGTTTGATAAGCTCATATTTGTACTCACTTATCCATGTTTTTCTCCATTGTTTTAGTGCAATTAGATTAGGTTTTTAGTTATTTTCGTGCATGAGTGTACTATAGAGGATGTTATGCTTGTGATGCTAAGTTTTGTAGGTATTTGAGGCTAAAAGTGAGCAAAAGATGAGAAGAGCCGAATTTTACAGAGTTGCTGCTTTGATTGACACATGGGAAGTCGATCGAGTTGAGAGACGTGCCAAAAACCCGAAGCATTACCTCTGTGTCGACCGACATGGTGCATGTCAATCGACACAGAGGTCGGATGTCGATCGAAGACAAAGCAAGAAGGGAGCTCGACATGTGTGTTCCACGTCGATCGACACGCACCGTGTCGATCGACACGGATGTTGGAAGGGTTGATCGAGATGAAGAACGAAGCCAGTCGACATGGATGCATGTGTGTCGATCGACACACACTGTGTCGATCGACACAGAAGCCCGAGAAGAAAATTTGTTCCAGTTTGGTTATTTTTTATATTTTAGTCCAATACCTTGTATTAATGTTTTCACTCCTCTATAAATACTAAACTCCTAGGGCACGAAAATTATCATTGTTTTACACTTAGGATTATTCAATATTGGAGTTTTTCCAAGACATTGAAGGTTCCTATTCATTTTATTAAGGTATTTTATGTGTTTAATAATATGAATCCTTTATTTCTATCCATGTTTAGTGGCTAGAAACCCTAGCAGATTCTAGGGCTTTGATAATATTTTCGATGCATGCATGAATAAATCAACTCAATAGCATGGTTTAATTTCTTGAGCTTAATTAATCGAATCTAGATTTAAAGAAGGATAGAGAGATGAATTTGAATCTAGGTTTGTAGTTATCAATTGAAGGACCGAGAGGTGAAAATTGGTAATAGGAAGAAGAGATTAAATACAATTATTTTCTGGCTCAAAAGGAAGAATTAAATTGTAGGATTTAATTAGATAATTATCGAGATTGACTAATTTTGTGTTCTTGAGACCGAGAGGAGATAGTCACAATTTAGTAATCTAGGGTTTAATTGTCTAACCAAGGAATTTAATCCACCTGAATCTAATTTATTCCCCATTGCTGAGTTGATGAATTTTGCATGTTGATGATTGGATTATCTGCCATGGAATCGTATCTTTAATTATTGTTTTCAAAACCCTTTACTTTTCAGCATTGTCATCTTTAATTTTCAAAACCAAAACCCAATTTTCAAGTTGCTCAAACAACTATGTTTTAAGAACTATGGCTAGTACATAGGATAGTTTCGATATACAGTCTCTGAGGGTTCGACCACCTTAGGGTGTTATAAATTTATTTGCTCGCTATGCTATAATTAGTCTGGTTAATTTTCCAGCGATCAGCAGGCAACAAGGTGCTGCTATTCAATTCAAGGTTGAAAATTTTCCTAGGAAAACTAAAGTCAAGATGCTCTGGGCCATTCCTCATTACCAAGGTCTACCCTCATGGAGCTGTGGATTTGAAAGATGAAGCTTCTGGAAGAGAGTTCAAGGTGAACGGACAGAGAGTGAAGTTGTATCATGGTGGTGTCTTCAACAGGGGAAAGACAACCACCACCCTGCAAGATGCTTAGTATGAGGTACAACTGGTTCCCTCAGGTTCGAGTGGAATCAGTACTGTTTGTAAATAGTTATTTTCTTACTTTGTTCAGCATTAGATTAGGTTTATATTTTGCCTAGTTTAATTTTAAATTTAGTTTCAAAGAGAGCAGTCTAAGTTAACTTTTAAGTTTGGGGGTGTAGCTGAATGCTGAGAGTATGCTGGTAAAATGCTACAACATGAGCCATAATATGAATTTGCAAGGATTTTGTTGGCCGCGATTAAATTTGCCCTGGGCTCGCAATGAGAGTGAATTTTTAAATATTTTCTTCTCGATAAGGCCAAATATTGGCAGATCTTTTTGCTCCGATATGATTGGCTCTTATATCTGTGTTAATATTCAGCTTTAACCCTTCAACTTTTAAACTTTCCTTCTCTCTCTCTCTCTCTCTCTCATACATCACTGCACCGTTGAAGAGCTTTACACAAGAATTTGTACGTCTTGCACCCAAAGAAATCTGTAAGTTTGACTGAAATTTTTGCTGCGCTCAACCAATGTTTGTATTTTCGAGTGTTTGTAGGGAGCATGTTAACTGGGTGAGTTTTATGTTTGCATGTGAAACCCTTGCTAAAGGTTTACGTGGATTTTTGTCGAAATTGTTGATTAGCTTGGATGTTTTGTTGGCTTGACCCAATGGGTATAATTTATATTTTGTGGGTAGTAAGCATAGTAGAAAATTATCTCATGGAGGGTTCAAGTGTTGTTCAGATTTTGTCAAATTGAAAACTCTGTTTGCTGTTTGGAAAGGGTTTCAATGTTGAAAAATTGTTGGTTGTTTTTCTCATGATGATTTGATGTTGCAACTGGAGGGTTGTTTTGGCTCTGTGATTATTTGTGGGTGAATCTTATTCTACCTTGATGTCTTGAGGACTAGTTTGTATGCTAGAGCATTTTAAATGTTTAATTGCTAGTACTTAGGGCAAAGCCTTTGTTGGTGTTGGTTCTTGTTTGGTTAGTTTTCAACTAGAAGGTATAAATAAGTGCCCTGTGCACTCATGTGTACGTCATGAGCTGCTTTGCACTTGGTGAATTGCAGGTCAATCATCATGAGAACCAAGCAACAAGCCTCTAGGAAAAGTAAGGTGGTCTCATCTCCATCGGAGGAGGAGCCTAACTACTCTACCACTCCTACACCACCTAATGAGGAGCCTAAGTCTCCTAGCACTCGCAAGTCCAAGAGAGCTGAACCATCTACTCAACCACAGGCACCAACTCGGATAACTCGAACAAGAGCAGCAAAGAGACAAGCCCAAAGGAAGGGGAAGGCCCCTGAAACCTCACAAATCTCCCCTCAGGAGTTATCTGACTCAGATACTCATCCTGCAAAACAACCCGAAAAGACCCAACTGAGACAGCTACTGGGGAACAAGAAGCATAGCCTACACAAGGGGCATAAACATCAACTCAGGAGGCTCCTGCAAGGAAGAAAAGAGTCAAGAAAGCCTGCAAGAAGAACCCATAACCCAGGGGTACTAGGAAAGAAACAAAGAATAAACCTAGGCAAGAAAGGGAAGAACCTTCTCCCTCCACATCACCCAAATCTGATCTCACCTATCTGCCCAACTCTTTGCAAACAGCAATTGCACAACAAGGATGGGCCACTTTTGTCACAGTAACCTTCAACATCATAATGATTGGGAGTTCACATCCACTGTCAGAGGAGTTAAGGTAGTGCTGAACCCAAGACTTGTACACCGGGTGTGATAAGTTCGTATTTCTACTCACTTATCACATTGTTTTCTTATTTCTTTTATGTATTTTATTCTGTTTTAGTCAATAAGTTGAGCATGAGTATGTTTTAGGAGGTATTATGCTTGTGGTGCTTGGCTTTGCAGGAATATACATCAAAAGGGAGGAAAGTTGGTGAAAAGGTGAAGAATTCCACCACAAGGGCCTCTGTTTCGACCGACAAACATGGAGGACGAGCGATGCGAAAAGGAAATCTGCATCGACCGACATAGGTCCATGTCGGTCGATGCAAAGGTAGCCGACGTAAGAAGATGTTGACTTAAGAGCAGATCGACATGGGATGTTCACATCGAACGACGCAATCCTATGTCGGTCGACGAGAACTACTGAAAGGCAAAACAGGATTTTCCAAGTGAATGGGCGAGAATTATAAGATATTTCCTTATCCAACCGAACCTTGAAGTTCAAAACCTCAAGGCCTAACCATAATATCATATAAACTCATGTTTAGAGTATTCTCATTATAAAGTTTTCAATCCAGTCTTTAGAATTCAATTCTATTATTCAAGTTTTCAAGAGTTGGAAGAACTGGATCAAACCTTTACTTTTTTGTACTTTATTTTCCAGTAAGTTTTATTTATGCAGCCTTTAATTTTTGTTTGAATGTCTCTTTTCAACATGCTAGGCTAGAATCCTTAGCAGATTCTATGGTTTCTCCATCTGTGTGCATGTTTTGATTCAAATTATTCAAACCCTAAATTAGTTTATATTCTCTGATTTATTTTACATAGATTTTCAATTGAAGGATCGAGAGATGAAAATTGGAATATGTTTTAGTTATTAATCGAACAACCGAGAGGTGAAAATTAATAATAGGAAGAGAGAATTTAATATAATTGATTTTCTGTCTGACCAAGAAGAAATCGATTGTAGGATTAAATCTGATGTTTATTGAGATTGACTAATTTGTGTTTTTGAGAACGATCACTGATTAGTAATCTAGGTTTTAATTGCCCGAACAAGGAATTAATTCATATTTAACAGATTTTCCACCATATATTGATTTTCTGGGTTTGAATTATTTGTTTCTTGTATGATAATCAGATTGGTAGATTTCCTGATGGAGATCCCGGTGGGCTGAAATTAGAGGATTAATTGAAGATTAATTTTCGAGTTTTAGTTTTGAATTAATTTAATTTTCGAATTTTAGTATTTACTTTATTTAATTTTCGTTTTTTTAAGTCTTTGATTTTCGAAAATTAATATGTAATTTTCAAAAATTAATATTTAGTGTCTGGTCTTGGTCAAAGATATTGAGATATACTTGTCGTATATCTTAATAGATTTGATGTCTTTTTAGATTTGATTTCCTTATTAGATTAGGGTTTTTGGGTCGCCTATATATAGGCCTTGTATTAGACAATTTTATGCAGTTTTCAGTTTTTAATAAAATTTGTGAGATTGTCTCCTTGATTATTCTGAAAGCTCACGAATTCTAGTAGCCCTAGAATTTGAAATTTATGACTTATCAAACGGAATTCCGCAGCCGTTTGTGGCGTCTTCACTATATCCATCGTTGTTGAGGCGAGTTGCTTGTTGGGTCGTAGGGGTTCATATCGTCCTTGCCTACGGTTCTCTAAGGGTCGACTTCAAAGGTGTTGGATCTTTCCCCATCGTATCAAGTTTCAGTTTGCTTCCGCGTCGCGTCAGAGTCATTTTTCTGTCGAGTTCCTGGACTGCGATCTAAAACTTCCGGTGAGGATCGTATCATTTCCCTAGGATCTGTGTTTTTATTTATTTGAAGGACTCTTTAAAAAGTTATTTTCAAAATCCCAAAACCCTTTTGAAATTGGTTTTCCCAAACAAAAGATTAATAAACTATATTCAGTATATGAGATATTTTCATAACACTATTCCCTTAGGTTCGACAACCTTGTGGTTATTATAAATTTATTTGCTCGCTGTGCTACAATAGTTGGTAGATTTTCCAGCGATCAGGGTGTATGGGACAACTCCTCAACCAGATCCCTTCTGGGAGAGGTATGAGAGGCCATTTGAAGAGGATCGAGCCTGGGCTTTGCAAGTGTTAGCTCCCGCTGGTTCTGATGTGAACTGGATCATGCAAGAAGAGGGTGCTCCACTTTTGGTGACAAATCAGTTAAAACCGGAATCTAGACTGTGGTTCCATTTCATCCGCAGCAGGTTTTCTTCCACAACCCATGAGAACAGGATCAATGATCAGCGAGCAATGTGTAGGGATTTTCGTTATCATGAATTGAATCACAAAATCTAAATAAACCAGGATCGTTCATGGATGTCAAAATAATTTCCATTAGATAGAATAAATCCTAGCATGCTCCTATGAATTTAATGCGGTGGATTTAGGGTCACATTTTATTTGCAGATCTGGATCTGAGTCGCGTTGAATCCGAATTCGATTCCACCACACATATAAATTAAATCTGCGAAATGAGAAATTAATATTTTGTAATATTAATTCAAGATTTAATTGAGATAGAAGAGAAATAAGAATATGTTCTCCAGATTAATCTTCAGATCTGTATCCCTTCCTTCCAATCCTGCTATTGGTGAGGATTCCACAGGATTGCACAGTGCACGATAGAGTCGAATTTCTCCTTCTCTCTCTGCAAGTGGCGCCGCCCCCGCTCTCTCACTCTCTAGGGTTTCAGTTGTTGTGACTTATGAAATTTGAGAGGAGAATGGACTATTTATAATACTAGGGTAAAACCCTAATGGGCTCCATTAAGCAATTATGTTGGGCCAGACCTGGGACCTAATGCAAATAATAAAGTGGGCCTTTAAATTTATTAATTCACATGTCCACAACCCAGGACATAATTAATTCATTAATATTAATTATTTTTCACCACAGAATTAATACTGACCAACCCCTTTATTACCACGTTATGAGAACGAACATCATTAACTAGATAAATCCCCATATTTAAGGTTACTGGACATTCATTAATTAATTAGAGCTTCTGACATGCTTCACACAATTAATTAATTTCTTATTTTCCTGAGCAGTACCACTCAAACATTATCATCTGTGCTTGAACTTAATCAACCTGCTGGACTTTAGCACAATGAATCTTATTGAGCTCATCAAGAAATGTCCCCATCCTATTACTCGGATATGGTAATCTAACTCCAGTCATCAAAATGTTCTACACTAGCTGCTGTTACCCAAGATGCGGGTATACGAGCACGTTACTCAGGCTCTCCACTATGGCAAGTCAAAGCAACAGTCAACCCGTGCATACTCCTGAACCTTCATTAGGGTTTAGATTTAATCAATATACGAGATCTTGTATTATCTGAAGTCAGACAGAAGAATACATCTCATTGTGGTCCAATCAATACGCAACCGCACGTACCAGCATATCAAGTGATCAAGACAAATCACTTCTATCTGACTATGTTGCAACCTACACCGACAGACTTATCCTTGAGTTGTCTCGGCTTTGATTACTATATTTATATCTCGCTAGGTCAAGTGATCCATACGGTCTTCTATGATCTACTACACGCCGTATGATCTCCCTATCGACTAGATAAGAGGATATCGTTGTTCCCGCATGTAAGTTTGTTTACAGATAGGAGATAAAGCTAAATGTATACACACTGTAATAAATGCTTTCAGCATACAAAACCCAACACAATGATCTGTGCGGCCATCATGTCTGTAACACCTCTTGATATTGCTCCCCTTCTTTTGGAATCTTTGGAAAGCAGGATAAAGAGGTCAGCTGGGACTCTCTATTTCCCTTCTTTAATCACTGCACTCTGTGAGAGAAAAGGTGTGCCTGTTAGCCAGGATGATGAGCTTGACCGGGCACAAGGATTGATCAATGTACTAGCCATGATGAGGCAATTTTAGCACCCTGCTCCAGGACAAACACCAGCATCTTTAGGACATGTTGCAGCACAACCTCAGCATGCCGGCCCAAAAGTTGATCCCAACCAGCCAACAAATGAGCAGCTGTTGGAGAAGATTGACACCATCATTGATAATGTTTCTATCATACGACATGTAGCGGGTGACTTCAACTTCAAGCTGCGGTCTCAGAAGAGGGCGACTGAGAGGCAGATGAACTATCATGCTGAGAGGATGACCACACTTTGTAATTACATGGCTGCAAGGGATGCGGTGCTCAAGCGTTACTGTGATCGGTTGCCTGATTTTCCTCCCACTCTACGAACAACATGGAATTTCAACAATGGACCGTATGCATGAGCTGCCTGATGGTTAACTCGAACCTCAAACTCTCTCTCTTCCGTAAACATTGGATTTCTTTTTGTTGAATGCTTTATTTCTTTTCCTTTTCGATGGGGTTGTACTTGAATTTACTCTGCCTGGATGTTTTGTTTATTTTTATGGATGTTTTATCGATGTTTTGTCTTTGTTATGCTTGGCTTGAGAAATGGTTCGTGTTATCGTGCTGGATCTCATGCTCGATGATGAAATTGTCCCTTGCATTCTTAGCTTGTGACCATACTCATCTGCAACACGATACTTATCTCAAAAATACTTCAAATGTTTTAGCTTGTTGAATTCCAAAATGTTCAGTAATCCTCCTTGTTGTAGCATGTGCTCAACATGTTTCGAAAAAAATCATGTTTTGTTCATGAATAAGCTTTTCGAGGTGATCATGCTTTCGTATGCCTTGCTTAGGATTGTGAGAACCTACCTTTGCATTGGATTCGTGTTTTCCTTGAGGCGAAATTTAGTGTAATCATTTCTTTTGGATATGATGAAGGCCATCCTTGTTTAATTACAACCTAGGTCTTGTGTGACCTTACTTAAATATCGTAATCATTTGATCCCATTTTGCTCATTATTGCCGGTTTCTTTGAATTAACCTTTATTATTATTACCCTTGTATCAATTCTTTCTAAATAATTTTGCACCCTTATGAGCATTCTTAGGTACTTTTGCAACATTGAGGACAATGTTGATTTCTAAGTTTGGGGGTGGGGGTGCACGTAAAAAAAATTAAGTGTGTTTATGTCATGTTTTGCCCGTAAAAAAAATAGAGAGAAAAATATCGAGATATATTGATCTAGTAAGGAATGGATTACGTGCTGAATGATGATGTAGCATGCATCTAGCATGTGTTTTGTTCAGGGTATTGTATCCCTATTGGAAAAAAAAGAAGAAAAATAAAGGCAATAGAGGGCTTGAGAGGAATTTGTGAGGCATCACCCTGGGTATAATTCGTGGATGAAAGATAGGTGTAGAAGTCTTGGGAATGCTCATAATTTAGTCACTTTATCCGTATTATCCAACCTTGACCCTAGCCTATCATTACAAGCTAAAAAGTCCTTCTGATCCTTTGGATTTGAGAACACCATTAGTGGAGAGGTTTGCATGTAATCCAGTGTGGAGAAAAGAAAAGTAGGTTTGATGAACATGATCGCTTGTGGTTGAAATGTGTGAGATTCTTGTTTTGCTTATTTCATGTGTAATCTTTGAATAAGTCTCATGAGGGTTGAATTATATGAGCTGGAGGAATTTAGTTGCTAAACCATCAAGAAATATGTTGAGATGATGTGTGTTATGCATATGATGTGCGGTTATGGCTAGTTTTCTTCCATTATGTTGAGAGTTCAATGTGTTCCATGCTGAAAGCGCAGAGCTACTCTTAAGCCTTGTTTGTTGATTTTGTGTTATTTTGTTTACTCAATGACGAGTAAAGCTTTAAGTTTGAGGGTGTGATAACTCTCATAGGAGAGTTATATGCATGTTTCTATTTCAATAAATTCGAGTCTGTTTGTGTCTTGTTTAAGTCCAGTTAGGTCTTAATAAGTATATTTGTGCATGTGTAGTCTTAATATAAATAGTGTCTGCCATTTAACCTTTTTTGTGTCTAGATGTCCATAAAATAATGTAGGTGAATATCAAATGCAATTCACAAAGGAAAGAGAAAGATGTTGAAAGAGGATGCTGAAGCATGCTGCAGCAAGTTGCACGACAAGAGAGAGAAAGTCGGGGAAAGAGAAAATAGCACCTCAAATGGGCCACCTGTACATAACTGACATGGAGGATTAAATGCTGAGCTGAGCTGGGGAAATTAAAGTGTCTAGGACTGCTGCCACATTAGCAGGGATAATTAAGGCAACACAGAGATAAATGAGTAAACCTAGAAGGATTCTTTCTTGAAGGACGGGCCGCATATAAAAGGGGGAGAGAAGCACATTTTCAAGGGACACAAAAGAATACAGAGAGAAGAACACCTTGAGAACAGAGCCGAGAGGCTGTGAGTGAGCTGGATATTGGCCGAAGGAGGAATCCTGAGGACAATTTCTCTAGGATTGAAGGAATTCATTCTCGTGGCAACCTCTATTGAAGTTTCAGTTGTTCATAGTTTATTATAATGTTTATTTATAAAGAAACCTTAGTTATTTGTTGTTTAGTTTTAGCCATAAGCTAAATCTTGTAGACTTGGGTTGTTGACCTCTTCGCTTAAGCTTATTGCGGTGTTTTGTTGATCTATTGCTATTCTATCAGATCAGGGTGTTTATCATCCTTGCCTTACTTTGTTTGATCAACTTAGTTTAGGCGTATTTTTGCTCATGCTTGAAAAAATATGTTTAGGAAAGAGCCATGTTTTGAACTAATTTCTGCCATTGGAAAATGTGTGGAATTGGTGTGCCTAATGAACTTGTCTTGCCTTGAGATGGATACCCTTCTATTTAGCATAGGAATATGTGGATAGATATTTATCTGAGCATTTCTAAGGTTTGGAAAAACTATTAGAAAACATTTGAGGTTCAGCATTACATATGCTATAGCATATTTCATAGCATGGAGAGTCTTGAACCTGAGTTGCCTTTATAATTGAGATCTCATCAACCTGTTTGTTTGGCTTTTACTAAATCCATTATTATTGTTCTGTTTTATGTTAGTTTATCATTTCTGCATTATGATAATTTCAACCACCAACAAATTGAAATCCTGTTGCATGTTAATGTGTGCAAGATTCTACACATAAGGCATTTCATGTGGGATTCAACTCTAAAATACTTCAAAATATTACTTGACTGTGTACACTTGCACTTAGCTTGCACATTTTGCACACACCACTGCGGCAATGCTGCCACTATTTTATTTTATTTTATTTATTTGAGTTTTTTAATATTAAAGTACGTTATATGGAATAATATTTTGAAAATGATTTGCCAAGAAAGTTGCGAAAAAAAAAAAAATGAAGATTGGGTGAAGAAAAAGCAGTCTGAGCTGCAGTAGGCCCTCCACTCCACCTCTTTCAACGTGCATAGTAAATGGCATCACTCCAGCAGCTGCCTTTCTTCATTCATTGTATCACCATTTCCTCGTCTCACTCTCTCCCCATCTCCCCATTTTTAGTGAAAATCCTTCCTTTCTCCGTCTTGCTTCATTAAAGCTGAAGCTTATTCTTGTGGGGACACTCGGATTTCGTTTTCTAGTATAGTGAGATGATTACCGCATGCGAAGAAGCACACTCCGTTGCTCCGATCGACACCCAGGTAAAAAAGAGAGAAACTTTTTCTTTCTTATAAATCTCTCGGTTTTCTACTTTTGCTTTGATGCAGATGCTGTTTATCTTTTTGTTTTGGAATTGAAAGAAAGAGAGGAAGTGGATGCTCGTACGAATTCAAGCTATGATTTCTTGGTATTTGATTGCGAGAAGCCTCAAGATTCTGCTATTGGGTTATTTTTGTTATCTATCTTATCGAGATGTATTAATCCTAGAGACTAATGGAAACTATAAGCGTCGTGTATGGATTTCGAATTCGACCTTGTTTGGGAAAGATATGCTCCAGAGTTGTTGAATTTCCTGCATGGTTTTCTTCATTTTGCACAACTTAATCAGCTGATGATGAAATGCAGTTTTTTTAAGCAGTCTAGTTTTAGAAAACTTATCCTGTATTTTGAATAGCTGCAAACATGTTCATGCATTCTTCTACTAAACTTCATCACGCAATTTGTGAGGCTTCTTGTTGCTTGCAAACTATGGTGAACAGAAACAAGAATATGAATAATGAAACTTAATTTTTAGATGGAGAAGTCCCCAGGGATGATGGGAGAAACATCACAGGGAAAACAGGAGAGGAAACCAAATCTTTTCTTGAATATACCGACAAAAGGATTCGAAGTGTCTCCTCAAGAACTTGTACAAATAAATATGCCTCCAACTCCCACCCCGACTCCCACTCCCAAAAGGGTGAACTTCCTTTTAACACCTGGCCCTTCTGATTCATTACTCAATGAATCTTCTGAAGCCTCCTCATCAACCAGAGGGAAACCTTCGATCAGGAGCATGAGCATCCTGCCGAAGTTAAGCTTCAAACACTGGGGTTCTAACTCGGATGTGGATAAGGCTGCCAACATTGATTCATGTTCCTCAACTGCCACTACTCAAGATAAGGCTTCCATCTCACGTTCGTGGTCACTATCAAAAATGTTTACACCAAGAATTTGGAGGACCTCATCCTTGCCTGTACCCGAGTTTCCAAATTCAAATTTGGACAGTGTTGGAAGTGTAAACAGGCATATCGCAGTTGAGGTGAGCTCTTTGAGTTTCTTTGCACAACTTAATATGCTTACTTTGGCTGCTTGAGGTTGGTGAGTGTGGAAAATGGTTGTCTTTGGTGCCTAACATGGTTTTCTTTTCCTCTAGATAAAAGAAGTTCAACACATATCCCGTTCTCTTTCTCTACCTGTCAATAACAAGGGCAATAGCATCCAGAAACTGAATTATTTCTATCGCATGATTCCCTCAACGCCTAAAGTGAAGGATGAAGACTCTGATTCAGCCATGGCTTCAACAGGGAATGAAGGTAATAACAAATATTCTCTGTTTAACTCATTGAAGTTTCATTATCACAAAGAAGTTTACTTTCTTGATTCTATTGATAATCCTGATTTAGGTTCTGCATGGATTACTATGATGTTTAAGTTTCATTTAAACTGTTTGTCGAATTTGCTTGGTTGAACTATGCGAAGGTGGAGAGACATTCAAGCTGGAATGCAGCTGCAAAGGCGAACTTTCTTTGGCTCATCGAGAATGTGCTGTTAAATGGTTTGCCATCAAAGGCAACAAGACGTGTGAAGTCTGCAAGCAAGAAGTTCTTAATCTACCAGTCACACTTCTGCACGTCCAAAGCTCTATAAATCACAACACCAGAGCTGCAGATTTCAGTGAGATAGAATTCAATGGATACAGGCAAGTGATCAAAACTGCTCATCTAAAGCTGAAGTTCTGTAATTTCATCTCAAAACCTTAATTGAACATGATGCTAACTTCTTTTGATACAGAATCTGGCAGGAACTGCCCATTCTCGTCATCGTTGGTATGCTAGCGTACTTCTGTTTTCTCGAGCAGCTGTTGGTAAGAATGATTCGGATATTTCTCTGCAGACCCAAACAGCACATGACCCTCCATTAAAAACTTCTGCTCTCATCCATTGCAGGTTAAAAAACTGAACTCAAGTGCAGTGGCAATATCACTTCCAGTTTCTTGTGTGCTTGGCCTTCTCTCATCCATGACCTCTTCAGCTATGGGTATGTTCTCATCAACAAATGCAGCTTCTCATCAGTCAAATCTCTGCTAACTTTTCGCTTTACAGTGAAGAGAAGATTTGTGTGGGCTTATGCAGCAGGTCAGTTCATTCTTGTAGTCCTCTTTGCTCATATCTTCTACGATGTGGTAAGAAATTCTGTTCATGCCCTAGTTTTTCTTCCTGCAACTCCAACAGAGGAGAATCTCTCATTCATGATGAATCTCAAAGATGCATTTGATATCTGTAGATTCTTGTGCAACCTCTTATATCAATCCTGCTATCCACATTTGCTGGATTTGGAGTGGCGATGAGTGGAGCTTCCGTAATTGTAGAGATAATCAGATGGAGGGAAAGGCGTAGGGCTACTGAGATGAATGTTGCATTAACTTCCCTAGCTCGGGCTAGTCGGTCAGATTATGCCTCCTTATTGTGCCTAAATGTGAGGTTTAATAAGCTTATCAAAAGTGGGTATCTGTATGAGCTGAGAAGGCAGGGGTTTGGGGAGCATTGGGTGTATATGGTCTGTGATCCAAGGGGATGGGAGGCGTTCGATCCCTTCAGAAACAAGTGGATGAGGCTGCCAAAGATTCCTTGTGATGACTGCTTCAATTGTGCTGATAAGGAGTCTCTAGCAGTGGGGAATGAGTTGCTAGTTTTCGGGCGTGAGCTGTTCGAGTTTGCTATCTGGAAGTATAGCTTAACTTGTAGAGGGTGGTCCAAGTGTGAAGGGATGAACCGCCCTCGTTGTCTCTTTCCATCAGCTAGTCTAGGCCCGATTGCCATTGTCGCCGGTGGGAGCGACCAGTGCGGCAACGTGCTGAAATCTGCAGAGTTGTATGATTCTGTAACTGGGAAATGGGAGATGCTGCCGAGCATGCATTCCCCACGTCGGTTGTGCTCTGGTTTTTTCATGGATGACAAGTTCTACGTGATTGGTGGGATGACCAGTCCCACTGATTCACTCACTTGTGCAGAGGAGTTGGATCTCAAGACCAGAAAATGGAGGAAGATCGAGGGTATGTATCCGAACGTGAACCGAGCTGCTCAAGCGCCCCCTCTGGTTGCGGTTGTTGATAACCAACTGTATGCTGTTGAATATAAAACAAACATGGTGAAGAAGTACAACAAGGAATGCAACTCTTGGGATGAGCTGGGTATGCTTCCGGTCCGGGCCGACTCCTCCAACGGTTGGGGCCTTGCTTTCAAGTCTTTTGGGAATGCTCTTCTCGTTGTGGGTGGGCAACGGGGTCCTGAAGGTGAATCCATCGTGTTGAACTGCTGGCGCACCAAACCTTGGGATTTGTCGAAATCTTGGGATTTGTTCAATTTCTTAGGTGGTAGCATGGATTGTGAAGGCCAGAAACCGAAGAGGGCCATGCTTTCTTCCTCTAGTGAGAGTCCATTCAATCATGCACATTCACTTAGAGTCGATGATTCCTACCTCCCAGGTTTGCACGATGATGTTGCATTAACTTGCCTAGCTAGGGCTAGTAGGTCAGATCATGCCTCCTTACTGTGCCTAAACATGAAATTTAACAAACTTATCAAAAGTGGGTATCTGTATGAGCTGAGAAGGCAGCTGGGGTTTGTGGAGCATTGGGTGTATATGGTCTGTGACCCTAGGGGATGGGAGGCCATTGATCCCTTCAGAAACAAATGGATGAGGCTGCCAAAGATTCCTTGTGATGACTGCTTCAATTATGCAGATAAGGAGTCTCTAGCAGTGGGGAACGAGTTGCTAGTCTTCGGGCGCGAGCTTTTCGAGTTTGCTATCTGGAAGTATAGCCTAACTTGCAGAGGGTGGTCCAAGTGTGGAGGGATGAACCGCCCTCGTTGTCTCTTCGCATCAGCTAGTCTCGGCCCGATTGCCATTGTCGCCGGAGGGAGCGACCAGAGCGGAAACGTGTTGAAATCTGCAGAGCTGTATGACTCTGTGACTGGGAAATGGGAGATGCTGCCGAGCATGCATTCCTCACGTCGATTATGCTCCGGTTTCTTCATGGATGGGAAATTCTACGTGATTGGTGGGATGACTAGCCCTACTGATTCCCTCACTTGCGCGGAGGAGTTGGATCTCAAGACCAGACAATGGAGGAAGATCGAGGGGATGTACCCGAACGTGAACCGCGCTGCTCAGGCGCTGCCTCTGGTTGCGGTGGTTGATAACGAGCTGTATGCTGTGGAGTATAAAACAAACATGGTGAAGAAGTATAGCAAGGAGAGCAACTCTTGGGATGAGCTGGGTAGGCTTCCGGTCCGGGCCGACTCCTCCAACGGTTGGGGCCTGGCTTTCAAGTCTTGTGGGGATGCTCTTCTGGTTGTGGGTGGGCAAAGGGGGCCTGAGGGTGAGTCCATCGTGCTGAACTGCTGGCGTCCGAATTCCGGGGCCCGGAACGGGACGCTGAACTGGGAAGTCCTCGGAGTGAAGAACCATGCTGGTGTCTTCGTCTACAGCTGTGCTGTCATGGGTTGCTAGCTGAGAATGAGCCTCCATCATCACCACCAACAACAACAAAATTTGTTATTGTTTCAACTATCTATTTTATCATTTTCTTTCAGTTCTTGCATAAAGTTGTCTTTGCATAAGATTCTGTGTTGTTGATTCGTAAATTAACTTGGATATTATTAATACAGAAACATTTCAAGCCCTGTTGCATTTCTGTTATCAATATGCTTTGTTCTTTCCATTGCTTTTGTCTGAAACTGAATTTATTTTACTTATAAGCAACCAAAACAGTTTCATGTTTGTGAATCTTTCTTTTCTCCTTCTCTCTCATTCTTGTGTGTTTTGTGAAAATTTGGAGAATGAAAGTGAATACAAATGGAATATATGAATAGTTGGATTTGGAGGCATAATGTTGTTGACGACAATGGCAGATTCCATCTTACAATTACAACGCAACACGACTTTTTTTTATTTATGTGGTTGCAAACACTTGCAATTAAATTATTCTCTATCTCTCTCACTCTGATCACTTGCAAAAGCTCAGCAAAGGAAATCATACATAAAACAAATGGTGTGCAAAGCTAAAAGCCTAGCCCACCACCACCACTCCTCTTATTATTACTAACAACACACAAACAAAGCAACTCTGGTTCCGAACTAGTGAGCAGACAACAACAAACTCACTCTGTGCCTCAATCTCCCAACCGCTCTTCCTCAGACTCTTGTAAAGGTTCATGCAGTCTCCACATGCACTCGTCGTCGTGCAGTCTGCAGTAAGAGCTCGTCCACATGGCACATCGCCCCGGAAGCAAACATCTCGACAAGGATGTTCAGCTCCACCAGCTTTGCTTTCATCATAAGGACAACAAAATCCCCATCCGACACCGTTTCCTTGAACCAACGAACGAGGTCGAAGCCTTCTTCGTCCATTGGCGCTCTAAGAAACTCATCCAGGCTGACTTCGGGAGCAATGGCGTCTCCAGCAAGGGTGGGATGGTACACGAAGTTGATTCCGGGATCCATCACAAACGATGAGAGGACAAAAGTTTTATGATCAATGATGAATACTTCGAAAGCTTCGTGGTGGTTGGAACAGTAGGGCTTTAACATCTTCGTCACGCTGGCCTTTGCAAACTCCCCTGCACCAAGGCGTAAGGTAGATACGAAAGGTTTTATCCGAAAGAGGCTCAATAAGCTTCATGAATGGTTTGTTATTTTCAATGGAAGGGCAGCTAACCGGAAGTTGGAAGTGCTCAAATGAAGCAAAACTTTCCGGTCTCTTCTTGATCACCATCACTGTAAAGGATCCAACACTGCATACATGAACAACATCTTCAAGAATGTTGCAGGAGGTGTGTCCGATCCTAATCCTGATCCGACCAAGATACCGGAGTTAGTCGCAGGAAGGGGTAAACATGAAGGTGGACCGCTTGGGAAAGTATGTTCAGATGATCTAGACTCGAGTCAATCAGATTGCCACCTCTCTTGGGACACAGCACAAGCAAGGACAACTTTCGGGCATCACAGAAGTGAACCCGAAGAATCAAAAGGAGTGCAAATCAATAACTTTGAGGTCTGGAATGAACTACAAGGGTCCGGAGATGTCCCAAAACGGGTTTGGGGGGACATGGAGAATTTTCCTACATGAGAGACCTCTGTTTCGGTCGACGCACCTAGCATCGATCGAAATGAAGAGGTCGACATGGAACAGCATCCGACGTAGAGGAAGTCGACTGAGGCACGCATGTCGACCGACACACCACATGTCGATCGACATGTGCGCCCAGATGTAGCGACCAACACAGCAGCATCTCGGTCGAAACAAAAGGCAAATCAAGGCGAAAATTCAAAGGAAAAAGCTAATCCAAGACCTCCAATGCCCTTTCCTCAGAGATTTGCCAAACATAAGGAGGACTCCAAGTTCACAAGATTTGTGGAAAACCTAAAGAAAGTCAGCATCAACCTACCTCTGATTGAAGCCTTGAGAGAGATTCTGGGGTACATGAAATATCTTCGGAAGCTGATGAGTGAGAAAAAGCAATTTGTGGAGAACTCGACTGTCAGGATCCATGAGCAATGCAGCCTGCTACTTCAAAAGCAGGTACCCAACAAGAGAAGTGGCCCTGGATGCTTCTCAATTCCAGTCGAGATTGGGGGAATTGAATTTCAAAGAGTTCTGTGTGATACTGTAGCCAGTATCAATCTGATGCCGTACTCCATCTACAAGCGCCTCAGCATCGGAGAGATGAGGCCAACTACAATCACTCTGCAAATGGCGGATCGATTTGTATCATGCCCTAAAGGTATACTTGAGGATGCACTCATTCGTGTGGTCATGTTATTTTTCCCTCAGATTTTGAAATGCTTGAGATGAAGGAGGACAACAACATGCCCCTGATCTTGGGTCGAGAATTCTTGGACACGAGTGCTGCTGTGATTAACTGTTGGACTGGTGAGATAACCCTGCAAGCAAATGATGACAATATCACCTTTGTGGTCGACAAGAGCCGACAACAATTTAAGTGCAACCGGATCACCTCTGTGGAAGAATCTGAAGATAAGGTGGAAGAAGCTGAGGAAGATAAAGAAGAAGCAGTTGTTATCGAATGGAGCGAGGGAATGAGGTGGCAAAACTGTCAATTACACCATCTCTTCCCGAGCTAACTACTGTCATTCGAGACGAAAAGGTGTACATGGTGGATGCTAGAGGTCGTCGTGTGTGGACCCGATCTCCTCGGAGATGAAGATTGAGGTATCATCGAGCTACGACATTAACTAAAACACTTGTTGGGAGGTAACCCAACTTTTACTTGCTTTATTTTCAATCTTTCCTATATTTTTTTTCTTCGATTTCGTTTGTTTCCAATTTTGTTTTGCAGCGAAAAAAAAAATCAAAACAGAGGATGTCTTTGTATAAGGTTCGATAGAAGGCTCCGTATTAAGGTTCCGCATTTCGACCCGATATAAGGTTCGACAGAAGGCTCAGTATTAACCGACGTATCACATGTCGGTCGATGCGGAGTGCCAACAGCTGAAAAGTCATCGTCGCATAAGTTGATTCATCAAGAGGATAAAAAATTAATGTCTGAGATCAACTGCTAGGTACCGTTCTTACTCTTGTCTGACTTTCAAACTTATTCCACTCTCTGAGTTGGAAAAGTTTGGGGGATGTGGACAGGAGTTGGAACTCTCTATCTTTTATTTATTAAGCTTTCAGTATTTAAATTTATGCCTAGAAAATTTTTGAAAAAAAAATATATGGATATTTTGTGAGTAAATTTTTTATTTTTAATCATCCTGGACCAATTGTGAGTTTGAAATTGATTGACAGTTAAGTTTGGATTTAAATTGATTGTGGTTAACTGCCTATGAATGTAGAATACCACATGATAGCGTTGAATTGAAACTTGCACCTGCACGCTGTTAAGTAGATTTGACATTGACTGTTGAAGAAAATTTAAACCATTGTGTGAGAATTTGAGCCTTATTCAGTTGATGTGAGATTCTCATGTATATTTTTATTTATCTAGAACTTGCATCTTTTATGTTTTGAGACTGCATAGTGTGCACAAGTTTAGGAGATGATATTAGACCATCTTTGTTAACCCAATATCTTAAACACTGTCCCTTCGCAAAATTAATTAACTCTAGTGAGCCACGTTGAACCTTTACAATTCTTTCTTTGTCTATGAGTTTAAGAATGTGTTGGTTTCACTCATGTCTTGAGTTAGTGGTATATGGGGTGAATTGGATAAGAAATGACAAACTAGGGGTGGAAGCAAAGTTGTGTGATAGAAAGGCTCAAAGAAAAAATTATAATTCTCATAAGCTCACTGAAAAAAAAAAAATTGTGTTAAAATAGCATAAGAGATTCAAGAAGAGCTAAAAAAAGAGAGAAAGAGTTCATAGATGTAATTGAGGAGCTAAGGTGGATGTTGATAGAAGGTGGTTATAAATTATTGAGTTGGCCAGCTCAGTTTATTTTAGTCATTTGACCATATTTCCCTACCTTATCAGAAAAGCCTACATTTACAACCAATTGAAAGTCCTTTTTGATTATAAACTTGAGTGCACAGTTAAGCGGTGAAGATATTAGAAAATTTGCAAGCCTATGGTAAAAATTTCTTCATACATGTTTTGAGTGCTTTCATTAAATTCTAAACACTTGTGTGATGAATGATACACTGTTCGTGAGTCTCCCACATTCGATTGATTTTTTTGTCTCTTTCAACTTGTGTGTGTAATGTGGATATTTAACTATTGATTGTGATGAATCTTGTGAGGCATTGTACTTTTAACTACATGAGATTTTAATTCTTTATTTTCTATTGATTGTAAACAATCAAACGCTTATGTTTGGGGGGGATTGATAAGTGATAAGTGCGTTATTTCGTTCACTTATCAATGGATTTTTAGGTTGATTTTATGCATTTATCTCATATTTTAGTTATTTTCTTAGCATCGTGCATGTTCTATTGAATTAATTCATTTCTTTTTTATATTATATATGTTGTATTTATTTTTTAATCTTTCCTTATTTATTGCCGATCTATTTTAGGTAAGTATAAATGGGCGGGAAAAAATTTTAGGTGAGGGGTTCTTATATATAGATTTATAGCAATGAGAAAATATTGAATTTGAACATGTATATGATATTAATTTTGGAATAAATAATTTTTTAAAATAATAATGAATATTTTAAATATATTATATATTTAGAAAGTTTGTTTAGGCTCAATAAAGTTTGTGAACTTCAAAGTATTCGTTAAAAAAGCTCGAAGCTCGATTCAGAACTAAACAAGTTAAACTTGAGCACGACGCTACTCGGCTCGACTCGCTTCAATTGCACCCCTACGTATAGACTGTACTACATCCTACATCGGGACAGAGGCATTAACAACTCGATCCTTGCTTGAAGCTCAATCAACTCCGATCAGGTATTGTACTCTGCTTAGGGATGTCAATTTAGCCCAAAGCCTGCAGGTTGGTCCGATTAACCCGAGCCAAAATGTGGGTTAGGGTTGATAAATTTCAGTCCAAATTTTTTTAACCGAATAGCCTGGGAATGAATAATTCGAGGCCCAATAGGGCTGAGCCTGAAAACCGACAGATTGGTCCGATTGACCCGATTAATTTTTTATCATAATTATATTACCAAAAATTACTTATATTATCCAATATCACATTTCTTAATTAAATCTTAAGTTACACAATATAAATATTTTATAATAGATACTTAGATCCTTAAAAAACTACTCAATCACGAAGTTAAAATATATATAAATATTGGTGATAATAAAATAATATATTTTTAATATTCAAATGTATGAATATATAAAGATTGTGATGTATTTTGATTTTTTTAAGACAAATTAGATATTTTGTGCGTGTTTTATTATTTTAAATATTTTTAAAGTTAAAATATTTATTGATATGAAAAAATGGTTAAACAATGTTATAAATAAAAAATAATTTCTAAATTCGTAGGTCCGACGGGTTAGCCCGACTACCGATGAGTGAGGGTTAAGGTCAAGATTTGTTAGCCCGAAAAAATTTCATTCCGATTAGGCCCAAACCGAATAACCCCTAATCCGACAGGGCTGGATAGAAAACCTATGGATTGACCGGATTGATATCCCTAACCCCACTATTTATGCCACGACATACATAACCATTATTTTCCGCTATCAACTAGCACCACTGTCCAGGGGTGAGCAAGAAACCAAAAATCGAACTGAACTGAATAAATTTCAATTATTTTGGTTCAGTTATATCGATTTTCAGTTCAATTGTTTTTTTGGACCGAAATAACCGAATATATTAATACAAAGATATACAATATATATAATTTTTATTGAATTTTAAAATTCCAGTTATTACCGAAAATCGAATAGGAATTTTAGTTCAATTATTTCGGTAATTCGATTTAGTTCGGTTGTCCCAAAAAAATAATTCAGTTATTTCAATTCGATTATTTTTCCACTCAAAATTGACTGAAATAATTGAATACTCACCCTTACCGTCGCCAACAAAACAAAACACACTTATCCAATCTTCTTAGCCAGATGTCTTTATTATGTAACCAGCAGTAGCTTGATGATACAATGGAGCAGGGCTCGAAAGATGGGATATAAAAGCCGTTCTATTTCTCAAGTAAAAAGGGGACCAAGTAGTGATACAATAAAAAAACTTTCTTGCAATTTATACATTTTCTATGAAATATCCTCAAGGATGTAGACATACATCTATACCGAACCTCATAAATTGTCGTGTCTTTTTTCTTTTTTTCTCTGTACCAATCAACCTCCAAAGCTCCAATAGAGTAACCTATACCGAAACAAAAAATTTCACAAAACAAATAAATTTATTGTCCATAAATCATTTCTCCAACAACCTTGTGATTTTAAATAATTGCAAATCTATATATTTTTTTTTGTTTAAATGTTGTTACGATTAGGGGTGTTCAGGGTTTGGCCGAAACCGGTCAAACCGGTCAAATTGGATTAATTTGGCCGGTTTAAAATTTAATTTTCAAACTGATGGTTTGAAAATTTTGTAACCGGTTAAATTTGGTCTTGTTACGGTTTGGAGACTCAAACCGGCCGGACCGGCTGTATTTATAGGTATATATATTAAATATATTATAATTAATTAATATAATTTGTAGTTCATTTGTTGAGTTTCTACTTTTTTATACAATTAACCCATGTTTAAATTTATTGGCCAACATACTCTAGTTTTAGTTTTAATTTTTTTTTAATAAAAAATTAACTAATAAGTATTAATATTAAATATTATTATTTTATATAATTTCTTTAAGATAAATTAAGTATGAACAATATTACTCCCTCCGTCCCATTAGATTAGTCCATTTTGGTTTCGGCACAGAAACCAATATTTGTGAGTGTAGTAGAATTAATATTTTATTAATGTGAGGAGATTTTTTTCCATATTAGGAAAGTGGACTAATCTGGTGGGACAGACGAAAATAGAAATATGGACTAATCTGGCAGGACAGAGGGAGTATTATAATTTTACACATCTCTTTCGATTTTACATTAAATTATAAATATAATTTAAAACTAAAATTACATTATTATAAGTAGTAACAAACAATAGAAATCAATTAATTTGTATTTAGGCCCTAATTTTCTACAAATTATAGTGAATTGTTGAAAGTTGAAACATATTTCATTTCAAACCGTCAAACCGGCTGGACCAAACTGTTTTTATACGGTTTGACCGGTTTGGCTTCGAAAAATTATTTGGCCGGTTTGGTTTAAAAAATTTTCAAATCGTACCTATTGGTTTGGCCGAGATTTTTCTTTCAAACAGGCCAAACCGGACCGCGAACACCCTTAGTTGCGATTGATTTAAAATCGATAAATTTTTTAATATGGAAGGACATTTTGGTCCATAAATTTTCTAGGGTGAAGTCGGGGGTGCATCGTCGTGGTATGCAAAGTTAACAGTTAGCCCCACGAACTCAAAACCCCAAAAATGGCGGAACTCCCGCCAACACAAACCCTAACTCCTTCAATGGACCCCCAGGATTCTGCCGACCAATCAATCCCATCGGAGAACTCTCCACCGTTACCAACCACCGACACCAACCTTTCAGAGAAGCGAAAGCGAGAGGCCGAGGTCGAGACTGACCCGGTTTCCTCATCCGACAAGACGCAGCACCCAATGTGGAAAACGAGCCTTTGCTCCTTCTTTAGGAGCAAAGGTGGTTCGTGCAGCCATGGCGAGTCGTGCCGGTATGCTCACGGAGAGGATGAACTCCGGCAGCGACCTGACAATACGTGGGACCCTACTTCGGAGCGCGCCAAGAAGATAGCCAGAACTAATGTCCAGGAAAAGGTAGCGGAGGAGGTCGGTGTAATGATGACAGAGGCGTTGGAAGAGAGTGGGGAGGGTTCTTCTGCTGGTTTATCCAAATGCTTCGTGAATTTACCTATGAAGTGGAGTTCGGATAATTTGAGGATGTTTCTGAAAGATCAGGTTTTTTTTTTTTTTTAATGGCATTTTGGAATTGATAATGATGTCTGACTGGCTAAGTTTTTATGAGTTCTGCGAACTTATAACTGCTCTTCCGGAAAGTCAATAGCCGCATATATTGTTGAATTGTAATTTGAGTTTAATTTATGTAGTTTCAGGCATTTTCTTGGAATTCTTTTAGTTTAGTACATAGGTTTGTGTCCATTTGCATTTTCATCTGACAGTGATTGATGTTAATTGTGTTAGTTGATAAACTTTCATAACAGGGGATCAAATTCAAATCAGCAAAGAAAAAGAAAGGAATGATAGTTGGATTTGTTACCTTTGAAAGTGCAGATCAAGCTAAGACTGCTGTAGTGGTAGGTACACCTGAAGATTTATTCATAAATCTTGAAGGAGTGTGAAATTCACTTCTCATGTTCTTCATGCTACAGGAGCTGGATGGGAAATCCATCGGAAATAACAGAACTTTAAAGGTTTCAGACGCCACACCGCGACCTTTTGAGAAAAATAATAAAGTTGCATTGCCTGAAAAGGCAGCTCCAGATAATAATGCGACTGCAAACAGTGATGATGAAGAGGGCAGTGCTTTACCCAGCGATTCGGTTTCAAAGGGTAGAAGTGCGCGCGATGCAGTGACTCCTCTTGCTCACATGTCTTATTCCGATCAGCTAGAACACAAGAAGAACACCTTGGCACAAACACTGAAAAGACTAGTTAGGAACCTGTACTTAGTTACTTGCTCTTTTTGAGTTACCTAAAAGAGTTATTGTTCTCCTTTACATTTTTTCTTTCATAGTTTTGAATCTTCCGCATACCACTAATTGGAAATTTGGGATGTGTTTGTTAACTTTGTTTGTAGACTCGCAATGCACGTAAGGCATGTCCAAACGGTGTTCCAATTCCAGAGTGGATTTTGAAGGCTAGAGAAATAGGTATCGTTCTATTTATTCTTAGAAGTTGCTCTAAATTATTCTTCCTGTGATAGATAAATATGGTAGCAGCTAAGAAAGGGCAGTTTGATATTTTTGATGCTATTCACTGTATTAACTTCTATCACAGTCTCTCCCACTGTAAATTTGAGGCAGGATGGTGAGTTCATGCACTGTAGGTCATTGACTTATTGTTATTCCTGACGTTCAGGTGGTCTTCCATGCAAGTTGGAGGGTATAATTCAATCACCCCTTGTTAATGGATACCGTAATAAGTGCGAATTCTCTGTTGGAAATTCCTTGCATGGAAAGCACACAGTGGGATTTTTACTTGGGAATTTCAGGTGGTGTACTATTATGAAGTTATCATAACAAATAAATCTGTTTTCTCTCGACTTAAAAGTAATGAGAAATTTTGCAAAGGGAGGGCATTACCGCTGTTGAGGAACCCGTAGACTGTCCAAATGTTTCCAGAATCGCCTGCAAATATGCGAGCATATTTCAAGAATTTCTGCAGCAGTCACTCTTGCCCTTATGGAACAGAATGAACAATACTGGATTCTGGCGTCAACTTACGGTATATTTCATACAACAAATACAGTGAATATCGAATGTTACATTTGTAATTGCTTTCATTCCTGAATCAATGTAGACAATTTGATGTCTAAATTAAATCACTACTAAACAGAAAAACATTACTCCTTCAAGTGACTGTTTGTTTCCATTGTTTACATCTAGGTTCGTGAAGGCAGGAAATCTTGCCAGGCAACTGAGGTTGATAATCCTGTGGCTAACATTTCAGAGGTCATGCTCATAGTTCAGGTTCATGTCCTATTGACTGCTTTTTCATTTCATACTTCAAACAGACGTTCTACATTTTGAGTGACTGCCTGTAATATATGACCTCAATTGACTGTATAAAAAGATTACATAAATCTGTTTGCAATAATTTGTTCAGAAGTAACTTGATTGGTTGATGAACTAGTTCAGCATGTTTTTCGGCTATCTTCTGTGTGATGCAGGTTTGCACTCTGGGTTCCGATGAAGGACAGGTAAAAGATGAACTTGATCGGCTAGCTCAAGCCTTTTCTGCTGGGTCTGCTGCAGAATCTCCTCCTTTGCCTTTATCATCACTTGTGATTCAGGTAATACCGTAGCCAAGTTGATATTCTGTATGATAATTGTCTGTCAATCTCTCTTTGTTAATTTATCAGTGGTCTTAAATTTCTAGCGCTGTTCTTTCTGTTCTTCTGCAAAAATTTTAAGGTCACAGCCTATTGTATCAAAATTCTGTGCTGCATCTTCTGCAGGATCATACAGGAATATCAAATGCTGCACCACCTGATGCCCCTTTGAGATACATTTTTATCCACAGAGGAGGTGATTGTGGACTGGAGATAGCTAATGATGTTGTAGAACCAAGAATTCACGATCACATAAGCAATCTTAAGTTTTCAATATCCCCGTCTGCCTTCTTTCAGGTAAATCACTTAATGTTTATAAGCCATCCTTTCTTGCATTCATCCTATAGCCAATCTTTCATTTCCAAAAATACAAAAATGAAATGATGAATGAAGAGGGCTATTCTCTCTCATAAGAAATCAGCTAATTTGTTTCTAATGTCTGGCAGGTTAACACCCTTGCTGCTGAGAAGTTGTATTCACTTGCTGGGGACTGGGCTGACCTGGGCCCTGACACTTTACTCTTTGATATTTGCTGTGGGACTGGGACTATCGGCCTGAATTTAGCTCACCGTGTTGGTATGGTAATGCTTTAAACCATTTTAAACATTTTTCAAGTCTTGATAGTCTGTTTTCCTGCATCGTATCTTGTTAGCTTAGAATTGGTGTAATTTTGTTGATGTAGAAAATAGATCACCCTGTGCTCTATTCGTATGATGCTGCTATGGTGTTATACTATGTTGTACTCCCTCCGTCCCGCTAGAATAGGCCCACTTACCGAATTTGGCGTCCCAATTAAATTGGCCCTTTCCAAAAATGGCAACTTTTTCACACACAACAATAAAATATTCATTCCACTAACTCATTCTACACTCACAACTCTTAATTTCCGTGCCGAAAAGAAATGGGCCTATTAAAATGGGACGGAGGGAGTATAAGATAATCTCATACAGAGTTTCTTCTCTTGCCACCTTTTTGTTATTTTTACAATTTTACAAATGATATGGCTTCCAATTTTATCAGGTTGTGGGTATTGAAATGAACGCTGCTGCAATATCAGATGCAGAAAGAAATGCAGAAATCAATGGGATTAAAAACTGCAGATTTGTCTGTGGAAAGGTTAGGACATGAGTTAGTTCCATGCATGTTTCAACTAATTTGCATTGTACTAACTTGTTATCATATGTTCCTCGATTAACAATAAGGCTGAGGATGTTATTGGATCATTGATGAAAGAGTACCTATCTTTGCCTGAAAAACAAGATGAAAACAGAGAGGCACCAGAAAATAATGATTCTAAAGCCGATACTGGTGAAGAAAATACGAACCCTGTTGACTGTGTGGTTGGAACCGAAGAGAATGGTCATGGTGCGAGTGAATGCTCAAATAATGAGACTAAGTTAGAGAATGATTGCACTTTACAAAGTAGTAGCACTGCTGTCCGGCAGTTTAAAAACATCGTTGCTATAGTGGATCCCCCGCGTGTTGGACTTCATCCCACTGTAAGTGATGTGCTAGCATATCATATTCTGGCCAAATCTTATCAACTGATCTTAACTGATTCAATAAAATGCAGGTAATCAAGGTTTTGAGGACACAATCTCGTTTGAGGCGGCTCGTGTAAGTTGTTCGCGAGTTATAACATTCTTCAGTCGAAAAACTGTTGGTATCAATTGTTAATCAGACTCCATTCTCCTTTTCTGCAGCTACATTTCCTGCAACCCGGAGAGTCTGGTGGCGAATGCTATCGAGCTGTGCACGCCAGCCCCGGAGAAATCTGAGAAAGGCAACGGCAAGAACAATAGGGGGTGGAGAAATATGAGTGCAGCTGGTCTAGCTCGGCACAGAGCAAAGTCAATGCCGGATTCCGAACCATTCAAACCCATCAAAGCCATGGCTGTTGATCTCTTCCCTCACACACCTCACTGCGAACTGGTGATGCTGCTTGAGAGGTGAAGAATCTTTAAGAGATTGATTTTTCAAGTCCATTACAAAAATTAAATTAAATTTTGCAGATTATTTGAATTTCAGTCTATACTTACTTTTAAGACCATTGTCTTTGATTTACTGGATAACCATTTGAAGGTTGCTTTCAAGATTTTAGTTTGAGACTAAAAAAAAAAAAAGAGGTGGTGTGTTTGGAATTGGATTGTGTGAATATTTGTAAAATGAGAAATGGAGTGTGGGGTATGGGCATATTTATCTTTATGGAGAAAAGCAAAAGCAGAGGTTAGAAAGCAAAGTTGATGAGAATTTAATATACTATACTACTACTACTACCAACCAACTTTATTATTGTTGGAACATTCCATCATGAAAAAAAGCCATTTATGTGATTTGATTTATTTTTAGGCTGTTCATTAAACTCTCCCACATACTATGGGTTTCCTTATTTTATTTGATTCTATCAATTATTAATGTACATCAAATTTCGTCTACTAATGTGATATGGCTTTGCCCTTTCACTTTATTCCACTTCTCCTCACATTATTATTATTAGTCAAGATATGCTATAAATCTGTCTCAGCCTCACCAATCGCTTTCCTGCGCTTCACATTTTAGGTTTTGGCATGGCAACCATTCAAAAACTCCTCCACTTCATTTTTATTTGATTTTAAAGGCTTAGTGGCTAACACTAAACACTGCTCCTTAACCAATTATTATATATATATAAAATATATATAGAAATAAGTAAAGGTGAGAAAACCGTGAACCGAATCGAAAGATTTTGGGCGAGTTTGGAGTTGGTTTGGTTTGAGGTTCAGTTTTATGATTTCTAAATTTAATCTATGTTCGGTTTAGATCGATTTGGAATGTTTAGGTTAATTTCAATCTGAACTGCCCAAAATTAATGGTTCAGTTCGGGTTGAGTTTTTCAAAAAACCGAGTTAACAATTTGAACGAGTTGGGCCACGTTTGGAATGTCTGACATATATATAAAATTTTAAAATTTTAATTATATTATAATAAGTAATAACAAATAATAGAACTCAACTAATTTGCATTTACGCCCTAGTTTCTACAAATTATAATAGATTGTTGAAAGTTAAAAACATATTTCATTTCAAACCGGTCGGACCAAACCATTTTTTATACGGTTTGGTCGGTTTGATTTTGAAAATTTTTAAATCGTGTCTATTAATTTAACCGAGATTTTGCTTCCAAACCGTACTGCGAACACCCTAATATAAATAAACCTGGTTAGGACACGTGGCGCTGAGGTTCTTATGCAGCCAAAAGTGGGAATTATTTCAAATTTCAACCTTGCAGAATCATCACTGAGCTGACTGCCAAATTTATTTCCATTTTAATCTTCTTCTCTGGACTCTACATACGACTTCTTCTACTTTAATACCCACTGCTGCTGCTTCAGTGCTGCCACTATTTCATTTTATTTATTTGATTTTTTTTTTAACAATAAAGTACGTTATATGGAATAATATTTTGAAAACGATTTGCCAAGAAAGTTGCGAAAAAAAATGAAGATTGGGTGAAAGAAAAAGCAGTCTGCGCTGCAGGAGGCCCTCCACTCCACCTCTTTCAACGTGCATAGTAAATGGCATTACTCCAACCGCTGCCTTTCTTCATTCATTGTATGAGTATCACCATTTCCTCGTTTCCCTCTCTCCCCATTTTTAGTAAAAACCCCTTCTCTTTCCCCGTCTTGCTTCATAAAAGCTGAGAATTATTCTTGTGGGGTCACCCCGATTTCGTTTTCTAGCGTAGTGAGATGATTTCCGCGTGTGAAGAAGCACACTCTGTTGCTCCGATCGACACCCAGGTAAGAAAGAAAGAAGCTTTCTCTTTCTTCTTAATCTCTCGGCTTTCTGCTTTTGCTTTGATGCTCTTTAGCTTTTTCGCTTTGGGGTTTGATGAGAGAGAGAGAGAGTGATGATTTTTTTGGTGTTTGATTGCGAGAAGCCTCGAGATTCTGCATTGGGTTATTTTTGTTTATCTATTTTATCGAGTTGTGTTAATCCTAGAGACTGATTGAAACTATAATTAGCGTTTATGGATTTCGAATTCGACCTTGTTTGGGAAAGTTGATGCTAGTTTTAGATAACTTATCCTGTATTTTGCATTGCTTTAAACATGTTCATGCATTCATTTTGTTGCTTGCAAACTATGGTGAACAGAAACAAGAATGTAAATAATGAAAACTTCATTCTCAGATGGAGAATTCCTCAGGGGTGATGGGAGAAACATCACAGGGTAAACATGGGAGGAAACCTAATCTTTTCTTGGATATACCTAGAAGAGGATTCGAAGTGTCTCCTCAAGAACTTGTCCAAATAAATATGCCTCCGACTCCCACCCCGACTCCCACTCCCAAAAGAGTGAACTTCCTTTTAACACCTGGCCCTTCTGATTCATTGCTCAATGAATCTTCTGAAGCCTCCTCAACTAGAGGGAAACCTTCCATCAGGAGCATCCTTCCGAAGCTAAGCTTCAAACACTGGGGTTCTAACTCGGATGTGGATAAGGCTGCCACCATTGATTCATGTTCCTCAACTGTGACTACTCAAGATAAGGCTTCGATCTCTCGTTCGTGGTCGCTCTCGAAAATGTTTACACCGAGAATTAGGAGGACGTCGTCCTTGCCTGTACCCGAGTTTCCAAATTCAAGCTTGGAGAGTGTTGGAAGTGTCAACAGGCATCTCTCAGTTGAGGTGAGCTCTTACTTTGGCTGGTTGAGCTTGGTGAGTGTGGAAAAGGGTTTGTCTTTGTTGCCTAACATTGGTTTTCTTTTCCTCTAGATAAAAGAAGTTCAACACATATCGCGCTCTCTTTCTCTGCCTGTCATTAACAAGGATAATATCCAGAAACTGAATTATTTCTATCGCGTGATTCCCTCGACGCCTAAAGTGAAGGATGAGGACTCTGATTCAGCCATGGCTTCAACAGGAAATGATGGTAATTAGTTGATCATGCTTCATTTATGCTGCATGCATCTAAAGTTGCTGTGATTCTCAGAAAACAGTGAAGCTGGTGGAGAGAACATACCAGAAGAGGAAGCTGTGTGTCGAATTTGCTTGGTTGAGCTATGCGAAGGTGGAGAGACGTTCAAGCTGGAATGCAGCTGCAAAGGCGAACTATCTTTGGCTCACCGCGAATGTGCTGTTAAATGGTTCGCCATCAAAGGCAACAAGACGTGTGAAGTCTGCAAGCAAGAAGTTCTTAACCTACCAGTCACACTTCTGCGCGTCCAAAGCTCTATAAACCGCAACAACAGAGCTGCAGATTTCAGTGAGATCGAATTCAATGGATACAGGCAAGTGATCAAAAGCTGAAGTTCTGTAATTTCATCTCAAAACCTTAATTGAACATGATCCTAACTTCTTTTGATGCAGAATCTGGCAGGAACTGCCTATTCTCGTCATCGTTGGTATGCTAGCCTACTTCTGTTTTCTCGAGCAGCTGTTGGTAAGAATGGTTTGGATACATCTCTGCAGACCCAAACAGCAGATGACCCTCCATTAAAAACATCTGCTCTCATCCATTGCAGGTTAAGAAACTGAACTCAAGTGCAGTGGCAATATCACTTCCAGTTTCTTGTGTGCTTGGCCTTCTCTCATCCATGACCTCTTCAGCTATGGGTATGTTCTCACTTCTCATCAACAAATGCAGCTTCTCATCAGTCAAAATCTCTGCTAACTTTTTCACTTTAAACAGTGAAGAGAAGATATGTGTGGGCTTACGCAGCAAGCCAGTTCATTCTTGTAGTCCTCTTTGCTCACATCTTCTACGATGTGGTAAGAAACTCTGTTCATGCCCTTAGTTTTCTTTCCTGCAACTCCAACAGAGGAGAGTTTCTTGTTCATGATGAATCTCAAAGATGCATTTGGTGTTTGTAGATTCATGTGCAACCTGTTATATCAATCCTTCTATCTACATTTGCTGGATTTGGAGTGGCGATGAGTGGAGCTTCTGTAATTGTGGAGATCATCAGATGGAGGGAACGGCGTAGGGCTAGTGAGATGCATGATCCCCCCAGACCTCCAATCTAGAGGAGTAGTGCCAAGATTTGAATTTTTTTTAAATGAAGGAATATCAGTTATTGCAGTTGCTTTTGTTTCATGTCAGCTCAAACAGCTATGTGCAAAGGGAGGAAGATTAGGTTTTGCCCAATTTATTTGAAAAAAAAGTTTTTAAAATGTTAAATGTATGTAGTATATGTTTTTTCCTTTTCTATTATACTTTCTCAATATGGATAATGAGTCCTAATTTATATATAATGTATTTTATATATAATTACATTCCAATCTAATTGCGTGTACTGTAAAATTTATTGATTTCGAAATGTCTCATGACAAAAAAAATACTACTCCCTCCGTCCCATAACAATTGTCTTGTTTGGAAATGGCACAGATACCAATGCGAGTAGAGATAGAGGAAAGTAGTATTTTATTAGTGAGTGTGTATAAACTTTCCATTTTAGGAAAGAAGACAATTATTTGGGACAGACGAAAAAGGAAAACAAGACAATTGTTTTGGGACGGAGGGAGTATATGGCACAAATCTATAATAATACTAAATAAAAGAAGTCCCAACAATTCCAATAATATCATTTTTCCTCCAAAATACATCACATCAATATTGATTTCTATTTATTTATTATTTATACCTCCTTAATATACTAAATTAAATAATGTATGATATTTGAAAATCTACCAACTTCCCTCTTAAAAACATTAATTTATTTTTTATTTGAGTTTATTTTATTAGTTATGCTTTTATATTATAACTTATACATATATACCATTAATATTTATAGGAATTTAAACTAATCCAAGTATAATAATTTATTGGTCAATTTTTTTTAAAAAAACTCTCTTTTTAATAAACTTTGTGTTTGATTTACTAGCTTTTGTTTTCATTAAATTATAAATATAATTATTAGCATAAATAAAATTATATGATTAAATTTACAAAAATATAAAGTAATAATGAATAATATAATTGTAATAATATATAATTTTTTTAATAAATAAAAATCAAATTAAATTTTGATATAATAAAATTAATATTTATTATTTAATTTGTATGTAAATCTAGTTCTGGCTATTAAATAGAGGTATTGATGCATAATTGGCCGTGTGCCCAATCCTGAAAAGCCCATGATAAGATATCAAACAGCCCAGCCCATTAAGGCAATGAGCCGTCTTACTACTACAAAATGCAATTATGCAAACTAGTCTTTCTCTGAATGAGCCTCCATTGCAGTGGAAGAGATGCTTCGCCAAAGCTGTAGCAAGAAACGGGAATTTATCGAGAGAGGGAGGGAGAAGTACAAAGAAAAAGAGGAATGAAGATAGAAACATCTCAACTTGGTTTTACTCCATGCAGTGGCGGCCCTGAGGCCGTGCGAGAAGTGCGCCGCACCAGGTCCTCCGAATGAAAGGGCACCATTTTAAAAAAATTTATATAATAGTAGTAATATTATACTTTTAATTTATCTTAATAGGGACACCTTTTACAAAAATATAATATAAAGAACTTAATCTTTAAATTAAATAAAAAATTAACAAAAAAATAAATTTATATTTAAGTTAATAAAGATATTTAGCTCAAAATATATTAAAAATAAAATATTAAAATTTATATTATTCCTAATATAACACAACAACCAAAACGTTAGTCTCTCTTCTAGAATAGAAGTGACTGTTGTGTCTTCACTTTTTCATTGCTTCTCTAGTTCTCTTATCTCTTTTTTTTATTTTTCAATATCATATAAATTACAAAATAGTTTTAGTAAATAGAAACCAACAATAAGTTGATAAAGTAATCCTTCATTTTTTTCTTAAACAAATATTGTCTATGATATGAACTATTTTTTTTATCATAATATTGTGCAATTTTCTTAAAGAAATCCTATCAGATTTTTCTTGCTGCATTTACGTGATATTCTAGGCATTTTCTTTAAATTTTTTTGTTTAATTTTTAAAAACTTTCCAGAGTGATTTTAGATTTTAATTTGTTCGATTTTATATATTTTGTTATCATGTTTATCATTGTTCTTGAGCTAGTAAACATTTACTCCCTCCGTCCCACCTCAATTGTCCCACTTTCCTTTTTCGTCCGTCCCACCTCAATTGTCCCATTACTTAAAAAGACAAGTTTTTCACACTCAACAATAAAATATTAATTCCACTCAACTTACTTTACACTCACACTCCTTGGTTATTGTGCCCGGTCAAACCGGGACAATTCAGCCGGGACGGAGGGAGTATCTTGTTTTAGAAAAAGAAAAACAAAGTGAAGAGATGATGAGAAAATCTAAAAAATTTTGCTTAAAAAAATGATGGGAGAATTATTTTTAAATGATAATTATGCATTTAGTTTATATGATATTATTTAAATTTTTTATTTTATTTCAGGTTTATTTAAAAATTAAGCGAAATCAATAAGATGGTTGTGAAAACGTGAAAGACTCGAATTTTTTATTATAAGACATTTTTTAATACATTTTATATTATATTTTATTAATAATTTTTATAACTATTTAATTTAAATAGGGGCACCAAAATTTCTGTCGCACCGAACCCCAAAATTTACAGGACCGGCTCTGACTCCATGAATCATGTTTTGAGATTCTCTGTTTCTAATTGCGAATGTTTAGTTTTGTGCATTTTTTGGATACAAGTAATGTGTAATTATAAGTTTGAAAATTGTTTAAATTCTCCATTTGATTTTCCCGCTTGAAAGTAAATAATATAATTTTAATTTATTTTTACGGTTACACATAACGGTATATATAGCGCATCTTGCTAAACGAGCAATGCGTGAACATTCTGGAGAGAGAGTGTGAGAACTGAGAAAGAGGGGAATGGAAGCTTTAGAAAATGGCGGAGACTGGAAACCGGGGAGGAAGATGCTGACTGTGGAAGATTATCTCGATTTCATTGACGAACGCACCCTGCCTCTCACCGTCTTTCAACTTCGTCAGGTGAAATCCGCCTCTACTTTCTCGCCATGCATAAATGTTCATCTTGTTTATATATATATTTTTTCTCTCATTTGATCCGTGATTGTGAAGAATGTTCGTCTATTTCATGTTTCAGTGCGATTTAGATTTGATTGCATTGCAGTGCATTGCAAATTGATATTTCGTCGTTTAATTACTGCATTTCTGCCTCTATTTTACAGATCATTAGCATGCATGGTTTCAAAAAGATCGAAGCTCCAAAGGTACGACTTCTCCGCTCAAATCCAGTTCTACTCGATTTGCAAATTTTTTTTTTAATTACTTGTTTGCGTTAATATTTTTTTATTACAAGTTGGGATCTGATTCAGACTACTTTGACCGAAATGGTTACAACGATGGAACTGATGGATCTCCACCGCTCGACGCTGCTAGACGGCGGCGCATCAGGCGACGCTTCCTTAACTCTCGAGGAAGTGATCAACGACCTCAAACATCTCAGCTGGAAAGACTGCCACGTCACCTCTCTCCTCGCTTACGGCGCCGGCGGCACTGCCTCCTCTGCCACCGGAAACCGGACCATTTCACTGAAGCGGAAGAGATTGAGAAGGCCGAGGAAGAAGAGGGAGGTTAAAGGTGCCGTTGGTACTACTACTGCAGCTGGGAGTACCACTGAGATGTCGGTCTGTTGACAGCAGCTGCTTTCCGTACTTGTACCTTGAATTATAAGCGGGAAAAGAAGGTACAAGTATTATTGCGGAGAGTCGTAGAATTTTAGGCTTGTGGCTAGCACGTTATTCACTCACCTAGTAGGTTACACGTGTTTTAGACCCTAACCTAATTACCCAAAATTCAAATCTTATGTTTATTTTCATGCTATATTCTTATTTCAAGAAATCATATTGGTTCGTCTACCCATCGTGAACACATAGTATGATAAAAAAATTAATTTTAATATTATAATCACCTTTAATATATTTACTGGTGAATATTGGAGCAATTCTATTAAAAAAATATCATAAAATATATGCACAAATTTAACAATTACAGTCACAATGGCATACTACTTCCTTCGTCCGAGGACATTAATTAATTAATGTGTGAAGAATAATTCTCATTTTAAGAAATGAGACACGACAGACAAAAATGGAAAATGTAACTAATTGGCTGGGAATGTAAAATGATCTTAGTAATAAATTTGTTCAAGTAATTTGCAGTAATTGGATTACAGGAAATTTATGTTTTCTCATGAAGTGGATTGATCTTCATTAATCTAACTAGTTAATGGATTTATTGATTTAATTATGAGATGTCAAAAACGGCGTTTAATTAATACTCCCTCCGTCCCGGCTGAATTGTCCCGGGTTGACCGGGCACAATAACCAAGGAGTGTGAGTGTAAAGTAAGTTGAGTGGAATTAATATTTTATTGTTGAGTGTGAAAAAGTTTTCTTTTTAAGTAATGAGACAATTGAGGTGGGACGGACGAAAAAGGAAAGTGGGACAATTGAGGTGGGACGGAGGGAGTAAAAATTAGTGTAAATTTTAAATGCGGCGGCGTGGACTTTCATTTCAATAATAATCTTTTATTTTATTGAGTAGCCTGATCTACTGGTCCAAGTTACAACACTCTCCATTTAATTTGAACATATCTCTTGTTGGTTGAGACAACTCAGACTATCACAATTTCATAAGAAAATCAATTAACCCATTTTCGCATTCCAATTTTGGAGAGTTGGTAGTTCTTGAATTTGTATGCGTTATTTTTTATAGTTCAATGTGTGTTATAGGATGTAATCGAATTAAGTTGAATCAAGTAGTATCGTGCTCAAATTTGACTTATTTAGTATTGAATTGAATTTCAGATTTAATTTATCTAATACTTTGAAGTGCACAATTTTTATTGAACATAAACATACTTTCTAAATTTATAATATATTTAAAACATTTATTATTATTTTGAAAGAAAAAATTGTTTATTCTAAAATTAATATTATATCTAAATTAGTTGAATTTTTTTTATTATTGTTTCTCGTAAATCAGGATAATATTACTTCTATAAAATTAAATACTATGATGCTAAAATTTCTTCCATTTGAGCTCCAACGAACTTTCATTGAGTTGACATCCGTATAGTTCATGAACAGTTTGATTTATTTATAACTATATATGTTATAATGATATTTCATTATCAAACAATAACAAAATACTACTATTCGATTTAAAATTAAATCTAATTTATGAATTGGAGAATCTAAAATGAAGATTTATGCTCGTTTATATAGATTCCGTATTTTGTATTTTGTAATTTGTAGTAACGATATATAGGTATTACCGAACAATTAATTAAATATTAACGGATTAGCCTAATTTAATTAATAAAATTCAACAACGCTCGCACGCATTTTTCATCATTTAAAATGCATAAACACTTTGACTCATCTAGCATACCAAAATTGAATTAAAAAACATTGACGTATAAATAAAATATTCCACATTTAAATGTCTAGCTACATTTGACACAAATTTTAGTTGTTTCGTATTTTTTGACCAGACCACCTGACTTGAACAATTTACAATTATCTTAAATAGTTGTGTATTATAATATATTACTCCCTCTGTCCCGTTGAACTAATCTCACTTTCCATTTTTGTTTGTCCCATAAATTACTCTCACTTTCCTAAAATGGTAAATTTTTTCACACTCATCAATAAAATATTAATTCTACTATACTTACAACTCTTAATCTCCGTGCCGAAAAGAAAAGGGACTACTTATAAGGGACGGAGGGAGTACTAAATTTGACTTTGATGAAATCTTGCTCGAAGTCGATATTCTTTATACAAATCTTTTTTCTAAGGGTAAATAAAATATTAATTCCACTATACTCACAACTCTTAATCTCCGTGCCGAAATGAAAAGGGACTACTTATAAGGGACGGAGGGAGTACTAAATTTGACTTTGATGAAATCTTGCTCGAAGTCGATATTCTTTATACAAATCTTTTTTCTAAGGGTAAATACATCTTACTCTTGTATACTAGCATGCAAATCATGTTGATATTCAAGCCTTGTAATTTTTAATAATTGTGATTTCAAATTTATCCAATTGGCATCGAATTATTTTGGATCTATTAATAATTATGCTCGGTAACATTTATTTTCTAACCCAAAAAAAAAAAAATTATAATATTGAAAGTGTGATTTTTATGTAATAAAATTAGAACACTGAAAAATAATTGGTAATCCTCGAACTCGAAGTTTAGATGCCAATTTGTAAATAAGATCACAATTATTATAAATGGTAAAAGTGGGGGTCGGAATGTGATTTCCCAAATCTTTAAACGGCCCACCACGAGAAGCACGACATATAACGGAATATCATACCGGTAGTAATTGCAATTGAGTCCTTCGGTTTCTCATTTTCTTACATTTGACGCCATCATCTGTAAGATTATTCCTTATAATTTTTTGGTGTTTAAGAATATTTGAGACTTAGCTTATATATTTCTACCAATTATTTCTATTGTGATGCAACAAAATATTTGGTAAACTGGATAACAAATATAAGTAAAATACCTCTAATTTATTATTACATTAATTATGAACACATTAATGCATATCAATAGTGTATATTAGAGCTTTTTCGATAATTATTACTCTTCCGTCCCACATAAATCATCCATTTTTTTATCAATTCCGTGAAACTAGTTTACTTTCTTAAAATAACAAGTTTTTCACACTTATCAATAAAATATTCATCTCACTAGCACCCACGATCACTCACATATATTAATTACCGTGCTTTGTCAAAATGAAATAATTTGATCGGGACGGATGGAGTATATCATTGTTTAAGACAAAATATGATGCAACATTGCAAATATATGAAAGGGTCAGAAAAAATTATACTCCCTCCATATTTCCATTTTCGTCTGTCCCACTGGATTAGTCAACTTTCCTAAAATGGAAAAAAAATCTCTTCACATCAATAAAATATTAATTTTACTGCACTCACAAACATTAATTTTTGTGCCGAAACTAAAATGGACTAATCTAATAGGAAGGAGGGAGTATATATATATATATATATAACAAAATACAGGGCTGAAATGTTTTTACCCAGCAGCCAGTTGAGAAAACAGATTATAATAAATAAAAGCATGGCTCCTAAAAATGAGAAATGCTAAAAAAATGTTGGATGAACTGAATTTTGTCTGCTATCAATTCGCCGTAGCTTTCAATAATCTTTCGCCATTTCTTGCAACTATATAATCTCTGTGCTGCTTCACTATTTTTCTTCGGAATTTTCAGCTCCTAAAAATTCCTATTCAAATTTCGTCCACCACCAGTTCATCTCCCTCTCTCGATTCTTCCTTTCCGGTTAATTCGTTTTGTAATTTACCGATTCTCATCCGTTCATTTTGATTTCTTGCCTTGGAGGTTTGAGTAAGTTTCACCTATGTTTCAAATTTCATTTTTTTTAATTCAAGTAAAATAGTCAATATTGATTCCTGCAGTTTTGGACTTATTTTTCTGTTATTAAATTACATGTTCAACTTTTTGGGTCACCCAATTGATTATTTTAGTGTGTATAAAAGTATCGAGATTTTTGCTTTTGTTGATGGTTTTGTAGGTTGACTAATTCTAATTCTGCTCTTCATTTTACCCTGCTCTTTTGGCTTGTGGAGTGGAGTCAGTGTGTGTGATTGGGTGATTTGATCAGTTTGAGAGGTTTCCTATCGTTAAAAAAATGGATTATATCTTGGAAACCATGCTCATGCATTTTTATTTCTGGATAATCTATGATTTAGGCTGTTCAGGCTGAAATTTTCTGTACTAAAAGTTGAAACATCTTGTGTTTGTGTGGTTTAGGAGGGTTTGATTTGGTAATTTGTGCATTGAAATGGCGACCGGAGCTGTTCCGGCTTCATTTACTGGTATCAAGACCAGGGATTGTCATGGCTTGGGGTTTGCCAAGAGTTCAGACTTTGTAAGAGTTTCTAACTTGCAAAGGGTTAAGTTTGGCCGGACCAAGTTTGCAGTAATCAGAAACTCTGCGAATCCTGGCTCGGAAACTGTTGAACTCGAGCCAGCATCGGAGGGAAGCCCACTTTTAGGTACATCATATATGATGCTTCTCCTTCTCTGAGATGTGTTTCTTTTGTTTTTTTTTGAAAAATCTTGATTTCTACACTGCCATCATTTGATTTGATGACTCTCTGAATGCAGTTCCTAGGCAGAAGTATTGTGAGTCCATACACAAGACTGTCCGTCGAAAAACTCGCACAGTAATGGTTGGGAATGTTGCTTTAGGTAGTGAGCATCCCATCAGAATTCAAACAATGACCACTACGGATACGAAGGATGTCGCTGGAACTGTTGAGCAGGTTCTACTATACCTTTCATGTTTCTTATTTTCTATTTTTTTACTATGTCAGAAAATAATTGATCATTTCTGTGTTTCCTGTCCTAAATTATGTCTATTATCTTTCCTATCTTTAGATAATAGTGAAATTCTATGAGAATATTTACCATATTTCTAACTATGTTATACCTGCAATGTTTTATTTTCTTCTTTTTTTTTTTCCTTCCCCTTTCATCCATCTCATTGAACATGTATAAAGGATTGTTGAAACTTTGAGACTAGCCTGAGTGTCATCGTCTTGCAAAACTAGCTTTACATGATGCAAATCATACTATTGATGCGCCTTTCGCAGCATTAGATTTTCGGTGACAGTAACCATAATTGTAATTGCTGTATATGCAGGTTATGAGAATTGCGGATCAAGGAGCAGATATTGTGAGAATTACAGTGCAAGGAAGGAAAGAAGCAGACGCGTGTTTCGAAATAAAGAATTCCCTTGTGCAGAAGAAGTAAGTATTACGTTGGGTGGGCATCCTAATTGAATGCAAGGGTTAGGTTCTAAGTTACTTATATGCTTTGCAGCTACAACATCCCTCTGGTGGCAGACATTCACTTTGCTCCACCTGTAGCTATGCGAGTTGCTGAATGTTTTGACAAAATCCGTGTTAACCCAGGAAACTTCGGTACCTAATTCATCACCATATGCTTATTTGGTATAATATTTCCTCGTGAGATGCAAAATGGTTCTAAGTGTTTGATCTAACTATATAATTTCTCCAGCTGATAGAAGGGCACAGTTTGAGCAGCTGGAATACACAGATGATGACTATCAGAAAGAACTTGAACATATTGAGAAGGTCAGAATTAGACCTTAGTTGCTTGGCTCCTTGTTATCTTCTAAAAGGCATGAACCGAAGGATTCGAGCTACAAGTGGGAATTGGCATATATTCTTATCAGTATTTTGTGAGGAATAACGATGTCTTTTTTTCTGCTTCTTAGGTTTTCACCCCATTGGTTGAGAAATGTAAGAAGTATGGCCGAGCAATGCGCATTGGGACAAACCATGGCAGTCTTTCAGATCGCATTATGAGTTATTACGGAGACTCACCCCGGGGAATGGTGAGTTGCTATTTTGGCACTTGAAGCTGAGTCTTCAACCTATGCTGGTTCTGGGGATATATGTTCATCTGAAATTTTGATTGTTTAACAGGTTGAATCTGCATTTGAGTACGCAAGGATTTGCCGAAAGTTGGACTTCCATAATTTTGTGTTCTCAATGAAAGCAAGCAACCCAGTTATTATGGTTCAAGCGTACCGCCTTCTAGTAGCTGAAATGAATGTTTTGGGATGGGATTACCCATTACATCTGGGAGTAACTGAAGCTGGTGAGGGTGAAGATGGAAGGATGAAATCCGCAATCGGGATCGGGACACTTCTTATGGCATGTCCTTTACACCCTGTTGCTCAAAACAATCTGATGCAAACATAATTCGAACTTGACTTAAAATCCAATATTTAATATATCACTAGAATTTGTTTCTCATACAGTTGTTTATGTTTCATAGCCCTGATGATTGATGTTGATCGTGCAGGATGGTCTCGGTGATACCATCAGAGTCTCTCTGACTGAACCTCCGGAGGAGGAGATCGATCCCTGCAGAAGATTGGCTAATCTCGGAATGAGGACATCTGAACTTCAGAAAGGAGTGGTATGACTTCAAAATTTTACTAAATCTAAATATGTTTGCTTCTGAACTTCTAAAATGAATTCACAAATTGAGATTTCTATTGTTGTTGGCTTCTAACCAGACACCATTTGAAGAAAAGCATAGACACTATTTCGATTTCCAACGTAGAAGTGGTCAACTGCCAGTTCAAAAGGAGGTCAGATTTAATTTCTTATAGTTTACAATTTATCTTTTTTATGGAATAAGTGGATTATCAGATCACTTGATATTTATTGTTCCTCATTCAGGGTGAAGAGGTTGATTTTAGAGGTGTCCTTCACCGTGATGGCTCGGTTTTGATGTCGGTTTCTCTGGATCAATTGAAGGTTTGCCATTATGCTGTTCTCATACATCTGTGTAATGCTTTACTTCTTATTTTAAGTTGACTGTGATTTTGATTGATTTTCCTATTATTATTTTTAGGCACCTGAATTGCTGTACAAATCTCTTGCTGCAAAACTTGTTATTGGAATGCCATTCAAGGTATGCTCCGAGGTCCTTTATCGTGGACTTATTCGCCTTCGATATTAGTTGAAAGAGATCTCATTTATGAAATTCTGATGCAGGATCTAGCAACTGTGGACTCAATCTTGCTGAGAGAGCTTCCTCCGCAAGATGACAAAGATGCGGTATGCCTCCAAAAGTTTTACTATCCGAATGTGCATAATTATGATTCGTTTCGTTCGGTGTTCTTTCTACCAAGACTCAAATCACTCTTTCTGTAATATACCAGAGATTGGCTCTCAAGCGGCTGATAGATGTCAGCATGGGGGTAATAACTCCATTGTCGGAACAACTGACAAAACCATTGCCCAACGCGATGGCCCTCGTGACTCTCAAGGAATTGTCATCTGGTGCTCACCAGCTTCTTCCAGAAGGTATGCCAAAAGCATTTCTGGCTATTTCAATTAACAAGGTGCTTGTAGTCATGCTTATTTACCTATGTTCATTCAGGTACGCGTTTGGTAGTCTCTGTGCGTGGAGACGAATCCCATGAAGAGTTAGAGATTCTGAAGACTACTGATGCTACCATGGTCCTTCATCACATACCATATTCAGATGATAAAACTAGCAGAGTTCATGCTGCAAGAAGGTTAGTTATACTGAGATGACATGTTCTGTCATACTCTCTGGCAACGTTTTATCCAGCGATCTGAGGGTGAGGATCCGCGTCTTTGCAGGCTTTTCGAGTATCTTTCAGAGAATTCCTTGAACTTCCCAGTTATTCATCATATAGAGTTCCCAAGAGCAATTCACAGGTATAGTATATCTCAATCCAAATGAGTTTTCTGTATGCAGCACTTCAAATCATTGCTGACATTAATTATTTATGCGACGGGCAGAGACGAGCTAGTTATTGGTGCTGGGAGCAACGCAGGAGGCCTTCTGGTGGATGGACTAGGAGATGGTATCCTACTGGAAGCCCCGGATCAGGAGTTCGAATTCCTTAGAAACACTTCTTTCAATTTGCTACAAGGGTGCAGAATGAGAAACACAAAGACGGTTAGTTAGTATATAATAACAACTAACATTAGCAACACAACACAGATCACTCACTCACTCACTCACTCACATACTCACATATTATCCTAATCCGAATCATTGTGAAAACGAAACCAGGAATACGTGTCGTGCCCATCCTGTGGAAGAACCCTGTTTGACCTTCAGGAGATCAGTGCAGAAATAAGAGAGAGGACTTCTCATTTGCCAGGAGTATCGGTAACTATTGCTAGTTCCTCATCAGCTCAATGCATCATTTCTTTTGAAAGAAACTTGATCTTGATTCATGGTGTGCTCCGTGTGTGTCTGTACAGATCGCAATCATGGGTTGCATCGTGAACGGGCCTGGAGAAATGGCGGATGCAGACTTTGGTTACGTTGGGGGCGCCCCCGGGAAGATTGACCTCTATGTTGGGAAGGTAGAAACATAATGTTTATTACATATCAATGTTATGCATACATGAAAATTGGAATGTGGAGATGATGATGATGATGATGATGATGAGTTGAACTACTTACTGTTGGCAGACGGTGGTGAAAAGAGGGATCGCCATGGAATATGCAACGACGGCGCTGATCGAGCTGATCAAGGAGCACGGCCGCTGGGTGGATCCGCCGCCCCAGGAGGAGTAAAGCAAATTATAACTGCTGCTGCTGCTGCTGCATTCATCAAATAAACATATTTTTCCATATACATATACAATACAGGAGTAGTAGTTGTTGAAACAACCAGCCATCTATCATCCTCACTAAATTGTAAATTGAGTGAAAACAGAACAAAAACAACCCTATAATTTATTATTCAGCTCAGCCTCAAATTTTGAGTTTCTTCCCTAGCAAGTTTTTCACATTTTTCTCCCTATTTTCATTTATCAACCACGTGAACTTCCCTTCACCACTGCACCTTCTTCGCCTTCCCCTTATTTTTAATTTTTTTACGATGGGGTATACTACTCAACTAACTTCATTAAAAAAACTATATAGTTATTTAAATATATATTGATGAGATTCGAATATACAAAATCACCATGAGATCAATAGAATTTTGATGAAGGTATATTGTCGTTAAAAGTAAGCAAATGATGTTAATGTAACAAAACTACAATAAATCGAAGAAAGGTAAATTAGTCTATTAATTTTGACTTCTTTAATGACTTGTTTAACAAAAATAACTTGAGAGATTAGGAAAGGAAACATAATATTCTAATTCCAACAGAATATGCAAGTGATAACAATTAATTCACTCTTTAAAGATAGAATGATAAAAATCAGATCAAATCTAAAGTTTAGTTCGAAGATCTAAATTTAGAATATATTACTAGAATCTATTTCAATTGTATTCCATCCATTTATGGTAAAATAAAATCACACATATTTTGGTTCTAATTTCTAAACCAAATTTACTCAATTTTTACCAACACCTCCAGCAAAAAGTAAGAGAAAATCATCGCAAGAATTTGATGAAATGATAAAATAATTACAGTACCATACTATAGCAACAAATATATTCTTAGTTATAATCAGCAAAGAATAACACAAAATGAGCTCAGCTCCAACCAATGTAACAGTGAACCAATATAATAACAAATTAATCATCGATCATACGCTTCAGCTTCTACAGAAACTCCCCTCTCGCGGCGTACCCATACTGCCCGCGGCGGATATTCTGCTGCCTCCGCTTATACACCAATCCGCCGAACGCTACAAAGCAACCGGCGGCAATGACTCCTATAGCAATTCCGGCCTTCTTTCCACCGCTCATGCCGCCGGAATCATCCTCACTCTCCAAATCACCGAGATGCGACTGGTCTCCCTGGCCAGCATCGGCAGGCACATCCGGCGGAGGAGACGGCGGTTTTTTGTGCACGGACGAGTCACCATAGTCTGCATCAGGAGACAGTGCCGGCGAAGGTGAGTCTGGAGCGAGACGCGACGGAGGAGGCGCCGGTGGTGAGTCGCTGAATGCGATGGAGGGGGAGGGAGCGGGCGGCGGAAGTTGTGGAGACGGCGAAGGGGAGGAATCGGGGGGGTATGCAGAGAAGGTATGGTTTGGGGAGAGTAAGAGAACGATGAAGATGGTTAGAGAGAGAGTGTGGATGACTGCAACCATGTTGTGAGAGAGAAAGAGAGAGATCTGAAAAGGGAGAAGTTGGTTATTGAGAATGTGAAGTGATCGGATTTATAAAAAAAAGAAAGAGAAAATGGGATTTAAGAGAGAGTGATTAAAGAGGAAGTTTTTGGTTTGAAGGAGTTGGAGGGAGAGAGAGAGAGAGAGAGGGATTCATCATGTGTGTGTAATTTGTATATCACACGTAAAATGTGTTTCTGTGTGAGAGAGATTCACGGGAGAGAGAGAGAGAGAGAGAGATTCACGCGACGATGAAGGGAATGAATTGCTTAAAATGCAAGGAACGAGCGATCTAATTCAGACGCTGTTTTAGACTCAACGCAAAGTAGAAGTTATTGATTTTAAAATAGAAATTAATTACATTTACAACAACATTTAAGATGCTTAAACTCAGAAAATGATGCTTAAACTCGATTATTATTAATAATATAAATAGATAGATGGACTTGTATTTGACATGAGATGCATGGCGCGAAGATTATATTTGATTAGAATAAAAATAATTTTTTTAAATATTTATTTATTTTATTAAGTTGAGTGTTTTATTTGACAAATCAAATAATTTTTATCATAAAATTTTGCAATTATTATTGTTTTAATTATTACAAAAAATCATGTCAATCTTTGATATATATGAGTTGGTAATAAAAAATAATAATTTAATTGATTTATACTTGAATGTATATGTTATGATTATTTGTGTTTTATTTCCATTAATAAATAATTAAGGATTCAGTGAACAAATCATTTATAATTATTTATGTTCCAATTGATGGTTTTAGTTTATGATTAATTTCATTATTTAATTTCATAAAACTTATAAATTTAGTAGTATATATTATTATCCAAATCAACGTACATTTTATTTCAGTTGTAATAACATGTTCATTTCTTTACATCTTCTATGTACAATTAACTAATTAGTTCAATGAATAACCAATTAATGTAACTAAATATTTTCATTTATAGTGTACAGTTTTGTTTTAATATATATACTAGGCCAATAAACAAACTTTGAATTCCTAAACTTAAGCTTAATGTATTCACAATTCTAACTTCATGTTCAATAAAGTCTGGCTTTCTTGTGAATGAATTCTCAGCCACTTTGTCAAATGTTTACTTCAAGTGTCCTCATTTGCCAAGAACACATTCACTGCCATTCAAAATTCATTACTAGAAAAAGACTCAATCCCCCAACTACGTCATAAATAAGCCAAAAACTAGAAAGAAAGAAAAAAAAAGAAGAAATTGATATATAACTTACACGTACTTCAATTTTCATTATAAGTTTCTGTTCATATTAGCTAGCATCATCTGGCTACATCAGGATTCAAGTGTTCACAGCTCATCTTTCACATCGCCGGTGGAGCTCTTTACGCCTTCTTCCGCGTCGCCCCCCGCGCTCGTCTCTTTGCCGTGAGACGAAGTTGGTTTCTGTAGCTTGAATGGGACAGAGGCATGTTTCTTGATGAACTTGTACAACGCTACTACTGTGCGCTCGGATTCAACCGGAATCTGCAACCAAAACAGCAAAGTGAGGGAAACGCAAGACTTTGATGTACTCCCTCCGTCCTGGTCAGTTAATCACATATTGACCGGGCACGATAACTAATGTTTGTCAGTGTAGTCAAATTAATATTTTATTTGTGAGTATGAAAAACTTACTAGTTTAGGAAATGTGACTAATATAGTGAGACAGACAAAAGAAAAGCAAGACTAATATAGTGGGACGGAGTGAGTATATATATATCCTTCCGAAGTTTTAAAATGAAGCTTACAGGCTCGGCGCTCTTCTTTCCTGCCGGGAAAAACAGGATGGTGGGGAATCCATCAGCCTGTGCGTCGCGAAAAATATGTATCAGCGATCAACAAAGCATGGCAAAGACTGTCTTTATAGTCGAGTTATAGAATACCTGGGCCCTCGGGTGTTCATTGGTGGTACCATCCATTTTCGCCACAATAAGAGACTCGACGCCACTCAAGTGTTTGGCAAGCTTATTGTATGTTGGTTCGAGAGCTAGGCAATGGCCGCACCATGGTGCATAAATCTATGATGCAATATGCATATGCAGAAGATGTTAGTGTGCCAGAGGTGATCATCAGAGAAAATATGAGAAAGCATCAAGCAATGTCAATGCTACCTCGAGAAGAACATCTTTAGACTCGTCCAATACGATGTCATCGAAATTGTTCCCCACAACTATTTTTACATCTCCATCATTCTGTAATAATGAAATGTTGGGGAAAAGGTTAGCCAGCGCGTTAAAATGGTGATTTCATCGGATTAAAAGAACCGAACACAACCCACATTCTGGGGAATTGGGTCCGATTTTAGGAATGGTTTGAGCTTGTCCTCCAAGAAAGCCTCCCCAAATGCCTAATGAAATGATCGAGGCATTATCAGCATGAATGACTTTCAAAGAGAACATAAATCCGACAGAGAGAAAAAAGGAAGCTGTAAACCCACAAGTAAAACATAAGATTCATACCTTGATTTTCTCAAGAGTAATTTCCCCATCAAGTACATATTTCTTACTATCTTCATTTCCAGTATAGCCCAAAACCTGCAGGAAAAATCAAGAGAGTTGACTGTATCGTCAGTTAAGAGAAGATCCCAACAGTTAAGGCATACAGAAACAGAGCTGATTTCATAATGAAAGTGAAAGAAAGTTACTGTTGGAGCATGTTCAGAGACTCCAAAATAATCTGCCACTGGCTTCCCACTTTCTTCATCGTCAATATCCACATATACAAATATAAGCTGCATTAATTTTGGAATTAGTGATGAAAATAGAGATATAATCTCAATGTTATGTAACATCAGTAAAAGGTACCACAGAGATAAATAAACTTTCTATTCATCAGTAAAAGTCGAAAAGACAAGTTTTTACTACTTTTTAAAAATTTTCCAATGCTGACGATGCAGAATATACCAACAACAAGCACCATTGCCTTACCTTTCCCTTGAAAAGCTTTGCAGCTTCTTGAAATGTTTGAAAGGCCTCTTTTGAGTTATTCGAAGTGGCAAAAAGCAAAAGCTGAGTATGCAAAGTATGAGCTCAGTAAGTAAGAGTCGTAGCGTAAGACCGAACAAATGAAAGATTATTGTGTAATGCAATATGGTTACTCTAAGACTGGAAGGAAGAAAAGGCTTTTGAAGGAACTATCAGTACAAAAGTTCAATTTCTAAATACAATCCTGTTACTAACCTGCTTTTTTACTGGGCTTTCAAATATCAGCGGAGCACTTTCTTTGCTAAAAATGGTCACTAAAGGAAGTTTGTTGGCAGAAACAAACTTAGCTATTACCGACTTCTTAAATTGACCATCTGCACAAAGAATCAAGAGGATGAATCCAATCCGGATATAGACTAATAGAAGGGTAAGAAAACTGGAGTACAACAGTTTCTAACCAAAATGAGCGACTTTTTCTGCCTCCTTCTTCAATAAGACAATTGCAGGGGGCTTAGCATCAGCTTCTATGTTAAACAACTTGGCAACATTAGGATTTGTGGTTTGGTAGAAGTTAACATCATCATCAAGCTTTGATGCAGCTGAAAATTCTTCACTGTCAGGACCCTGTTGCAATCAGTAGGAAACTATGTCAATAATGATTCGATCTCATTTGAACATGTCCTCTATCCTATGCCTAAATTAACTCACTCATGGGAATAGCATAAGATGGTGAGTAATTAACTCATGGAATGTTCATCTCCAAAAGGAACCTGAATCACTTTGAAAAAACTGAGGCATGCAAAGACAATTCTTGAAAAAATAATGACAAGTGTCAAAAACCAAAGGAAGACAAGTTGCACAAAGGCTAATTGAATCGCGATTTTCAAGTACCTGCCACATGGATGTAGCAGTGACCTTTTCCTCTGAGAAATTTGTATCAGTTGCAAATAACAGAAGAAAAATGGAAGCTTTAGTGCAGGGGAAAAGTATAGACATAAAAAGAGTGTGCCTATGTCAAAAAGGCAGCCAAGTCACAATTAAACGAAGAGGGAAAGTTTAAAGATTGAAGCAGACATGTCTAAAAGATACTTTCACATGCATAACCTTGGATAAGCTAGAATATTAACACGAAAGGAAAAGTAACCACGCGGAATTTAGATAATATAATAGGCCAAAAAAAGCAATAGCTTACCTCCAATGAGTCGAGGAATGCCAAAACAACCTTATCCTCAGACGTTAATATGCGCTCTGCCTCCTCTGTTGTAGTTATATTGGATATACCAGGTCCAGTTTTCTTCTTAATCCATGTTACTATAGCATCCCTGTACCAAGATCAACGCTTTCTTTATTAGCGTTCAAGAATAAAATGAATTCAAACACAATTAAATGTCGAACTTCATCCTCATAAAGCATATCAGTCTGACAAACCAGTTCGCATATCAGATACATCAAAAGAAAGTAATAACAAAATGAGAAATTTATCACTGCAATCTCAATTCCCTAGAATGGGAATTTTATAGCAAGCATCTCGGAGAATATATTATAGAATTTTATCTTTATAACCTACTAGAAATGTAAACTTAACAGGACACTTCACAACCACTTCTGCTTGAATAAATAAATGAACTCGGGCCTATAAATCTTACACTCATAGAACATTTATCTAGCTAAGAATCTTATGGTGTATTAGCTGCCACAAAATCATAAAATATCACCGCCTTTTTACCTTCTTTTCCTGTACAAGCCTAACCAAAATTATCTTAAAATTGCTAAACCTCAAGCAGTCATATCAAGCATACAATTGAGATGGAAATTCACTTAATGTGAACAGGTTCGCTAAAAAAAATTATAAAGCCAAACTTCTCTAAATATATTACATTATGCAATTTGACAGCGAGGAATCGGATTCTTGAAAATGGATCCACAATTATTAAAAGAACATTGCCTAAATCAGAAGAGAAATAAGCCCTCATCCTTCTTCTTAAACATAGCTTGAGATTGATGACTATATCATAATTCAGGAGCTCAATCATCAAATAACACAAACACTCCTTAACTGAGTAATCCAGTTTAATAATGTCGATGAAGAACAAAGCAAAAGGGGATATTAAAGTGAACCCAAAAATAATTACTCACTTTGTACGTCGACCGGAGTAAGTTATATGCTCTCCATCAATAAAAAAGTACACAGTCGGAAACCCCTGAACTTCATAATTCTCCGCCAGCTCGTTATCCTCCGTAGCGTCCACCTTAGCAAGTATCACATTCGACGCCTTCAGCTCGGTGGCGGCGGCCGCGTACTCCGGAGCCAGGGACTTGCAGTGTCCGCACCACGGCGCGTAGAACTCCACCATCACATACTTATTTTCGTCGATGAAATCACTGAAATTCCGGTCCTTCAAAACCACAACATCCTTCTCGTCAAACGCGACGACTTCATCATCCTCCTCATGGTCACCGTGCCCGAGGTCCGACGGTACCTCGAAGTCGTCGTACTCCTCGAAGCCGTCATCTTCTTCGTCAGAGTATTCGGCGTCGGAGTAGCGACGGTGGCTGGCCCCGGAGTCACCGGATTCCGGTTCTTCCAGGAAGCTGAGATCTTCGTCGTCGTCATCGGCTGTAGAGGATGCCAAAATGGGAGTGGATAGGAGGGAGAAGAGGAGGAGAGAGAGGAGAATGAGAGGCAGAATGAGTCTATTCGCCATAGTCGCCGACTATGGATCGTATTCGTAGATCTCGGGCTACTGGCGGCAGTGGTCAGTGATTCTAAGTGCCGTTGAATGAACACCCAAAACGACGCCGTTCGCTTGTTTTACCTAGTCCGGGCCGTATTGGGGGCTTTTCAGTAATTTGCGACCCATATTCACATATCCATTTATAAGCCCATTTCCAATTATCAGAATTTTATAAGTTTTATTGTAGTTTTTTTTTTAAGGGTTTTTTATTAGTACTATCATTGTTATAGTGGTTAATTAAACTACAATTTTTTATTTTTTGACTTAATATTTAACAAAATTAAATCATGGTTGTAAAAATTGCTAGATGCTAGTTGGGCGTTAGGGTAGGGCCTAGCGTCTAAGCAATTTAGGCAGGGTCTAGGCACTTTCTAGGCGATAGTTAATCAGTAAGTTAATTTTAATGTTTAATATTTAATATTTATAATATATGTGTATATATATATGTTGAGGGTCGTTCCGTACAGATACGGAGCCCCGAGAACTTTATATACGAATAATACAAGAAATGGTAAAAACAACACTTGAGAATAATAAATAAATGAAATTACGACAAACCATATTATCTTATTCAGTTAGATTGCGGAGCGACAGCCGGGAAATCAGTCCGACAATAACCAGCACATCGTGTAACGTAAGTACAGCTTAGAAAGATAAAAAAAGGAAGTCGATAGCGTCAGATCTCGATATCTAAGGTTAAGAGCCGAAAATTGACTTACAAGGTATGTCATATAGAGGTTAAGATTTGTTAGGGTTTCCGGGATTCTCGTGGGGCTAGCTAGGTGGCGATCTCCGAATTTGTCGGAACTGTCGTGCTGCACATCTCCAATTGCTTCCAAAGATCTCGCTACCCTATCCTCTTGCCACTCAACGACTCTCCCGACCGTGTGGAAGTTGCTTTATATCTGTTGGGCTGATCAAGCTGCTTCGTATCTTGATCGGGCTGCTTTCGTTGAATTGCGTGCTGCGAACTGCTTCTTGCAGACTACTTTTCTCGGACTACTCCTTCCTGGGCCGACCGGCAACTCAGCCTGCTAAAGCGGTGTTGGGCCGCACTTTGGGCTTCTAGGCGGCCCGATTATAGCCATACCCCAACAATAAAAAGTAATATTATACATATTTTAATTATTTTAAAAAATATTTATAAAAAAATAGGCCGCATCAATTGATTAGATGACATATAGTTAACCACCTAGGCAACGCGTAGTAAGCTTAGTTGGCAACCTAGATCGGCGCTTAGGTGGATAAGGCGACATAGGTGCCGATTATTTACAAAACGGATTAGATATGGGAATATAAGAATAGTCGATTTGACTGGGGATCGCCTAACACCTATACAAGGCTTAAGCAGTACTAGGTGGGATTTTTACAACAATAAATTAAATGCATTGCAGGAGAATAGAAGGAAGTGAAGAATGAGTGCGACCTTCCACGAATGTATTTTTTAAAAAATGGTGTGGTTAAATAAATAAATATTGAGTTAAAGTAAGTCATATGTCTAATTAATAGATTAGAACCGACCATATCGTCACACTTTTTTTAAAAAAAATTTAAACCAAATTTTCATACTTGAAAACAGATATACCTTTCACTTTGGACCACAAATTATTTAGCCATTATTTCTAACGGTAATGACTTGAAATAAATATAAAATGGTGGCTTACCATCTAGCTTAGGTCAATGTGAAGGTTTTGTGGTGAAAGTTTTCTTATATTTAACAATTCGTTACAGTTGTACATATTTAATGTTTGAAAGTTATAATTCGTGTTGCGCGGTGCGTATATATCATTTTTAATAAATCATCATGAATAAATATATAAAATATTTTATAGTCATACATACATAATATTAATCTTATTAAAATATTTTATACTTTATTAAAATAAAATAAAATTGTATCTATTTTTATCTTGTAGTCAAATATATTGAAAATTGATATTTTGAAAATATTAATATTAATTTGAGATAATGAAATAGTAGAAAGTTATCAACGATACATGCATGTATTAGATTGTGGCAAACTTGTAACCTTAATCTTTTTAAACATTCAATTTATTACTCCCTCCGTCCCAAAATAATTATCTTATTTGGAAATGGCACAGATACCAATGCGAGTAGAGATAGAAGAAATTAGTATTTTAATAGTGAGTGTGTATTAACTTTCCATTTAAGGAAAGAGGACAATTGTTTGGGACAGACGAAAAAGGAAAGCAAGACAATTGTTTTGGGACGGAGGGAGTACAATATAGAGAGAGAGAGGATCATATATTAAAAATTAGTTTGTACTAAATAGAAATGAATTTACACTATTAATCTCAAAAAATTAATGGTTGAGATTAATTTTTTTTTCTTTTCAGATTTCATGCTTTTTTGCTTTATAAATAATGCTTAATCGAATTAAGCATGATTTATAAAGCAATTAAGCACAAACAAAAATTATGCTTAATTTTTTAATCTTTAATGCTTTAATCTCAATCATTGATGCTATTGGATACAGATTTTTATTTTTTAATATTTGTCCCTTCGCTCGGGGTTTAGTGGTTAAAAGCACATTGCCTGTGGCTGAGATGTCACAGGTTCGAGCTTACAGGGGACATCTGAGTGTGTGAGTGGGTGGATGTGTTTAAAGATTATTGTAAACTTATTTTTTTAAAAAAAACTCTCTCTCTCTCGATAAATAAATAAATATATATATATATATATATATATATATATATAAATTAATGTTCAAGCTTAAATGTACCACAATCTAACTTTTATATTAGTATTACGGTTTGAATTAAGATTTTGGCATAATACATCTAATTAAGAAAAAGAGATAGGTTATAATAATGCTTCACTTTGAATATTCTTTTTAATATACATAAATCTCATAAAAAACTTTGTTGTTTTGTTGTTAGCCATTTTTAAAATAATACTAAATTTAGAAAAATGGATCTGATGCTAAAAATAAGTTTAGATTAAATAATAATGAATCAAATATATTCATCTATAAAAATTAATAATTTGAACTTAAATTTATTTATAACTTCATGTTAATAACTTTATATATTATATCTAAAATATAATGTACTTTAATTATTATATTAATTATAGTTAGAAAAATTAAGCCTATTTCTTTATAATCAATGATTTTTATCACAATCATTTATGAGATAAAACTAAAAGCTCAAATTCATTCGGACTTACTTTTCAACTTTATTTTTAGAACCAAATCTAACACACAATCTCTCTATCTATCTATATGAGTATGTTACGGCACTCTCAATTTTATCTATAAGTTTAAAACTCTAGATATACCATCATTTAAAATAGATTCTACATTAATATATAAATTTAATAATAGAATTAAATGTGTACTTATCAACCTCTTTAAATAATTTTGCTTTACTTCTTGATTAATTAAACTTTATGGTAAAATTAAGAATTTTAATTTAGCCCAAAGTCGGTGGGTTGGCTTAATGAACCCGAGTCAAAATGTAGGTTATTATAGACATATCTTAACCTAAATTTTTTTGTAACCGAATAGTTGGGAGCTAAATAACCTGAGGTCCGATGGAGCTGTGCCCGAAAACTGACGGATTAACCAAATTTATTATTTTATTAATATATTAATCATAATTATATTACTTAACTTACTTATATTATTCAATATAACAATTCTTGATTAAATTTTAAGTTGCACAATAAAAAAAATCTATATCTATATACTAAAAGGCAAAACCCCAAAACAAAGAAATTTTCCCCAAAAAAATTTGCCTAAAATAAATGTGTTATATATTAGGTAATTAATAAGAGATATGGTATGTTATTACTATAATTATCGATATATAAATAAATTATTTTTATTATTATTAAATTATTAATTATTATTAATTTTTTTAGTAAATTATGTTTTTTTTATTATGTGTTTATTAAATAATAAATTTGATTAATAATCGATAATAAAAAAAATCAAATATGAAATATATAATAATTAATATATGATGGATTAAAATTTATAATCTTCATTTAATTTTTCAATATTGCTAAAAAGTAATTTATTATATCATCAACTACTTTTGTTCTTTCATTATAAAAATTAATTTCATAAACAATTAATGAGATTATTATGTGAACTATAATTAAATAGATTAGCAATTAAAGCATTATTAGTAGCATAGTCAATGAAACAATATCAAACTATTATTATTTTAGGAAAGTTAAAATGAATCTGAAAAAGTAAATTTAGAGTTCGCTTTTATATTTATATATAGAGATAAAGATTTGCATTACTTAACTAAAAAAAATAATGATACTCTTTTTTTT
>JAPKLW010000044.1:395935-441886 GCA_026898455.1 Plectranthus barbatus
ATGAATATGTGTTATAGCCAAAATGGCTATTTCATGATTTTGCTCGATTTGATTTACATTATAATTATAAAGTGTTCCAATTTTATGGTGAGATTTTTATATTTGAATAATCTTGGGGAAAATAAATAAAATTAGTAAAATTGAGAATTCTAACAATAATATTATTAAAAAGAGATCCATTAATATTTTAAAATATAAGAGACTACATAATGAAAATTTGATTAGTTTTTATATTATTAAATAAATTAAGGTAATATAATTAATAATACTCCTGTAGTCACTAAATTACAAGTTCTTTTATTAATAAGTTTTACATCTAAGAAAATATTTGTTTGTGAGCATCATGAAATCAATCAATTACCCTAAATGCATTGAAATAATTTTTTTCTTTTTTCTTTTTTTTTTTTAAGAACCCAACTTCAAAAGTAATAAGAGTTGAAGGGTCAGTTTGCATTGTGCAACACGTGTTCAGTAATTAATAATTATCTGTCGATTCATTGTTTCCAAAATAAAACGCAATTTCATTAATCAGCAAATAAGTCCAAACAAATTGTCTTATTCTTACAAAGGGAGTTTTCAGTTGGAATTTTTTAAGACAGTTTTACATTTATTGAAATTAAGGTTTATTTGAATTCAACCATAATCAACTCTTCATATATATCAGTCGACAAAGTAACCTGGATAATAGGAAACTTCGTTTTTGTGCTATTTTTCTAATGCTTTTTTAATACTAAAATATTAGTTTAAACTCACACACACATTGGGGTGTAAATGAACCAAACTGTTCGCGAGCTACTCGGATCTCGACTCGATAAAAGTTCGTTTAGTAAAGCTCGATTATTAAACGAACCAAACTTGAGCATCATAGTATTCGACTCGTAGGCTCGTGAGCAGACTCGCTAGCTAAAATTAGCAAGAAATATAAAATAATTATTTTTATAAAAATAGTATTTTCATGATTTAGGAGTAACAATAATGATAAATCTTTCTAATAACGAGAAATTTAAGAATTTGAGCATGAATATGATATTAATTTAGGAATAAATAACTTTTTTCTTCAAAATAATAATGAAAATTTTAAATATATTCTAAATTTAGAAAGTTCGTTTAGGCTCGATTAAAGCTCAATAAAGTTCGTCAACATCAAAGTATTCGATAAAAAAGCTCGAAGCTCGACTCGAAACTAAACGAGTCAAACTTGAGCACGGCACTACTCGACTCGGTTCGATTACACCCCTACGCACACACTTAAACGTTGATGGGAAACTCGAACTCATCACCTCTTGATCATAAATAAAGTGTTATTATCACCATACCTCGAGTAAGGGCTTTTTCGAATAATTTATAAAATTGAAATATTAGATTATATGAATAATAAAAGGTTACGTACAACTACTATAAGAGAAATATGAAAATACATAAAACTATACGATTAAAAAAACACACACACACACACAAATTAATCGCATAAAATAATTTAACATGAAAATATCGATAAAACAATATGCAATTTTCCTACTTCGAAAATGGTAAATGAGGATGGACATAGAGATATTTTATTTGAAGGCAATATACATTACTGAAATATCTATAGAAAAATGAATCTATTATATTTTGTTTAGAGTCCGTTTAGTTGGTAGGTTTCGGATTGAGAAAATAAAATTATTTCAACTTACTGTTTGATTGATGTGTATGAAAATGATACCTAAATATTTGAGAATCACAAAAACCCTCCAAAATGGTGTGTTTTCATTCTACTTCACAAATCTCATTAGAAAGTTTATTTATATCTTAATTTTTATATTTCATATTGTTTTATAATTATTTTCTTGTTTTTTATTTTTTATAATATTATTATAAAATATTATAATATTATATAATTTAATCATAATATTATTTTAATATAATATTAAAATATTATTATTAAATTAATATTTTTTTTTATCTTGGTTTTGTATATTATAAAATAGATAAGAAGATAAATAGATTTTTTTTTAATTTTAACATGATTTTATTTTCTTGGTTTTTTATTTTTAAATTAATTATTATTTATATAATAATTTAATTATCTTCTAAACCTATAAACTTAAAATATCAATCATCAAAATTGAAAATAATTTCAAACTCATTTCATGTACTCCAGTAAATATTAGAATTGAGAATGATTTCCAAATTCAAATTAAACTCATTCTCTTTATTATTAACCTCATACTTATCGTAATTCCTGATAAATAAACCAAACGCCCCTTTAGAGCTTTCGAAAATAGAGCAAATTGCTTTACATAGTCTAAGTTCTTATTAGAAGTCGTATATTGGAGAAATAATGTTCGAGTAATTACATGAATTCACCAAATGGACTAATATTGCAAAAATTAAAGAAAATTAATAACAACAACAATAATAATAATAATAATAATAATAATAATAATAATAATAATAATAATAATAATAATGGGAAAAAGGGCTTTTGTTAAGCATTAAATCAAAATAAAATAGAAAAGCATGTGTAGGGTTAACATACGATCGGGTTTGATAAAAAATCAAATTGAATCAAACTGCCAACTTAAAAAAAAATTAAAAATTCAAATCGAATCGCTCACAAAGTATGTGAATTTAAAAAATAATTTGAATCTATTTATTTTTATTTTTTTATAATTATTTAATTTAATGTATATATTTAAAATATAATTCATAATTAACATCTACAAATTTATTATATAATTAACCATAATATATATCTACACAAATTCACAAATAAATTAATTTAATAATTTTACCAACATAAAAATTAAATATATTAAATAGTTATTGGATGTTTAAGACCGTTTGGTCGAAACTAAATCTAAAACCTCTCAATCCGAATCAAATAGAACTTATAGTTTTGATTAAAAAATTTCAACCTAATCAAAACTGCTCAAAACTTTTAATTCAGTTTTGCTCACCCTGAACTACAAAGACCTAATTATTTGCAATCAGGGTCTCCACCTACATATTAGTATATACTCTCTGGGTCCCGATTTAATTGTTTCATTCACTTTCGGCACAATAATCAAGGAGTGTGAGTATCGAATGGGTTTAGTGGAATTAATATTTTATTATTGAGTGTGAAAAAGTTATTTTTTTAAAAAAATGAGACTAATGAGTTGGGACAGACAAAAAAATAAAAATTGAACAATTAAACTAGACGGAGAGAGTACTAAATAACATCTAATAGTCATATTAGACACTTTTTTAACATCGAGAACCAATAATATTGTGCAATTTCATAAAATATGTTCAATGAATGCTTAAATTTTATTGTAATTAGTTAATTTGATACCGTATCAAGGATTTTAGTATTGCTTTCATTTTTCGTTTGTCCAATTATATTAATTATATTTTTTAAAATAACAATTTTTTTAAACACTAATTAAATATTAACTTCACGACACTCACAAATATTGTTTAACGTGTCCGGTCCAAATATAATGGAAACAAAACAGAAAATGCATTATATAATATATATATGCAGCAGACAAGTTTAGAGTGAGAATGAACATTTACATTTCTCCCTGATCTCGTCTTCTACGTAGCAAACCCTAGCTTATTACAGACTTAGGTTATTACAGTTTAGGTTTGTAACCTCGGCAGATGCTATTGCTAGCGTACGGAGATGTTGTTAGCGAAGCAGGCGGAGAGTTTGGGAAGCTGCATTCCCGTTTCTTTGGAGAGCAGCAGAGTAGTCAAGAAACCAAACAACCTCCCCATATTCAAGTATTTCGCCACCTCTTCTTCTTCTTCTCTGATCGTCTCTAGCTTCGGAGATTGGCTCGGTTTTTGGGGAACCACCACCGGCGACGGCGCCGTTTCCATGCATTGCTCCGCCCAACCCATTTTTTTTAAAATCTTTTTTTTATATTTTATTGAAATGAGTAATAATATATATTGATATATGGATGGATAGATAGTTTGAGGAGGTGGGCGGGGGGGTTTAAATAGAGGAGAGAAGAAGGAAAATATCTCCAATCATTCAGAGTGTCGACGGTAATCAGCAGCTCCACGCGTCATCACGCAGACTGCGACTGCTTGTTTTGGTTTCTTTTCTTAACTCACCACCTCAGCTAGCCTTGGAGTTTGGAATCATTCCTTAGACTCATCAAAAAATATAGTTCCACGGTTCCACCCTCCGTCGTCCCGGCTTAATTATCCCAAGTTAACAACACACAATAATTTAAAAGTGTGAGTATAAAGTAAATTTAATGAAATTAATATTTTATAGTTGAGCGTGAAAAAATTATATTTTTTAGTAACGAGACAATTAAGCTGGGATAGTCGAAAAAGGAAAGTTAGACAATTAAACTGGAACGGTGGGAGTATTTTCGCTACAATTATTTGGTCCGATTTATTTATTTTAGGGTGATCCTATTATACAGTCCAATTTCTATATTTGTTATCATTTTTCAATGGTAATTAACAATAATTCTCCTCAATAAATTTGAAAAATGAGAATATTAAATGTAATATTATGAAGATGTGAGATTAATTAAGGTTTAAAATAAAGGTAATGTTGTAAGTTTTTTTAAATATTAAATAATACACCCTTCATCCCGGTCAAATTGTCCACATTTGACCGGACACAATAACCAATGCATGTGAGTAGTAATGAGTGGCAGTGGGATGAATATTTTATTGATGAGCGTGAAAATTTTGCTATTTTAGGAAAGTTGACTAATATTGTGGGACAAACGAAAAAGAAAATGTGAACAATTTACTCGGGACAGATGGAGTATTTGACAAAAGTGCAAGATTAAATCGAACCATATAATCAGACATATAGAGTATTATTTTAAGGTGTTTCAATCATATAATCCAATTTCTATATTTAGTATTATTTTTCTCTTGTAATTTACAATTATACCACTGAATAACTTTGAAAAATGAGAATATTAGATTTAATTTTTTTTATGAAAATGAGATGTTCATGGGTGCTTTAAATAAAAATAATATTAGATATTTGTTTAAATATTAATAATTTTTTGACAAATGTAGAAGATAAAACTAGACCATATAATTATAGTTGATTGTCATGATGAAACCCTAACTAACTTCATATTATAAGTAAAAGGGGCTCTATAACTATATTTCAAAAATAAAAAGTACCATATCGTTAATTGAATGTTGATAGATAGAAAGCAGTTGTGGAACGATGGCGTGGCATGTACAAATTAATCTCATAGTCTTGTCGCAGTCACACCTCATGACACACTGCATATAAAAATATATATATATAAACAAGATTTTCACCCGTCAATTATTACTACTTTTATCCCGAAACACGTTACATATACACTTTTTTGTTTTCACTATTTATTCAAATTGTAATTCAAACTTTTTACAGCTGAAGGAACCAAGAAATTTTTTTAAAAAAACGAATTACCAACAATTTTAATTTTAATAATGGGGCCTGGGGGTATGTACAATGAGTAGAGTGACAAAATTATACCTTGAAAAAAATAGAAAATTGAATAATAATAATAATAAGACAAAAATAATTGTAGATAAGACAAAGACTAGAAGAGAATTGTACGTATGTAGAGGAGTGACTAATGGAAACTTTACAACATTGCATGAATTCCGAAACAAAAAGCGTGGAAAAATCTTTATCACAAATTATTATTAGTCACCAAAACCAAACAAATATTGGGACTTTCCCAATCTAACAAATCATTTCACATACTCCATCAAATTTTGACGATCATAATTCTCCCATATTTATGTAAATAATATATCCAATCAAATTAGTCATGATCTTTTATTTAAGATATTAAAAGACCATAAAAATAAAATGAACAAAAAATGTAAAATTCCTTATGTACACTTGTACAGTACATATACAAGTCCAAAGTATAGTAGTTATAAGCTATGATATGATAAATCCAATTAGGATGATTATATCTCAAGACTAACATGGGCATAGGAGATGTTAAATTATTTCGGTAATTTGAATTTAAAGCGAGAATTATCATTATCACCCTTATAATATGTATGGACAAGGCAGTTTTGAATCAGATCAAATTAACAAAGAATAGACTGAACACCAAAAAATTCGACCCAACTCTTGAATTTTCATGCAGACCATTCTATTTCAAGTATAATTTTAAACAAGAATTTGAGGATCTGACTAAGAAAACTGAACACTGCAACAAAATATGCAAGTAGTCGACATAAACTACAGAGTAAATCTATGAAGGAGATGAGATGTTTAGAGTTTTAACAGGCAATCAAAGGAGAGGACTATGGGTGCATAGAGAAAAACCCTTTTCAAGTTTACAGCCAAATCCAAGATTGAAACACAACATAAATACCTTCAATCATGCAGAATTGGGGAACAATGTGACACAAACTACAAACATTAAATGCAAGTGGAAGATAGGAAAAATACAAAAAGTTCAAGTCCCCCACCTCCTCCTTCACTGAAATGTGGCATTTTAACAGAAAATTGGTAATAGAATATAGAGAACCCAAATCAGGACAATGAAGAAAGATTGCTATATGCGACTATCAACAGCTAAAAAATGTAAAACTGAAAAGTTCCCTTTTCTCCCTACAAAACTGGCTTGTAAGGAGAAAAGAGCTTCACCATTATATAATGGTATATTCTCAGGTCCATGCTCAATGTGGGATAGAGCTTTACGGGGATCTCATCAAAAGCTTAAATCAAGTCCCCATGAACGGGAAACATACTACTATATAATAGTGAAAGTCTCGTCTCCTTACAAGCCGATTTTGTAGGGAGAAATAGGGATCTTTACATGTATCAGAGCCCAGTCCGATTCAATGTGGGACCGATTTACCCCGATGATGGGATACCCTTAAAGATCCACTCTATATAACGATAAAGTTCACCTCTCCTTACAAGTCTACAAGTCGGTTTTGAGAGGAGAAAAGGGAACTTCACAAAAATGCCACTACAATCATGTAAATCTTGTGAAATCCCAACCCACTTCTTCAAGGAATGACACAGTGATAATATGGCGCAGGAAACCAAGTTAACCAACATGAATAATGCACGTTCAGAATTGAGAAAGTGGTATAAACAAGAAGACACAATCATACTTGTCATGTATATATGCACTACTAAAGATTGTTCATATGTACTAGTTGAAATGTTCATCAAGTAGAAATGTTTTCCAAGGAGAAAAATTCAACCTTTATATTTAAGTGCAAGTGAAGAGCTAGTATTAAACACGATTGTTCATTACTAGTTGCCAAAGCAATGTGCAACCAATGCAAGAGAGACAAACTATATTATACTGAATACTTATATAGCAATAACAATAACATTGACAGAATATTTTGTTAAAAATGTCTCCATTTCACTTCAAAAGCTACCTCAGAAAAAGTTTTGTTGCCAAAACAACAGGTAATCAAACCAGAAAAAAGGAAACAAAAACGATGTAAAACTGAAAATGGAAATGCAAACTAAACCTCCAGCTCAATCCAGCGGGATTTCCACATCTCCATCGGTAATCTCCTGCTGCAAATCCTTTGGGTCCTTGCCATCGACGGTGCAACCAACAGAAACGCACGTACCTAGAATCTCCTTTACGGTTCCAGACAAATCCTTCGCCATGGAGCGAGGGCTCATCACTTTGGCAATCTCGATGACATCGTCCAGCGAAATGTTTCCGTTATGCTTGATATTCTTCGTTTTCTTACGGTCGCGCTCGGGCTCCTTGAGCGCCTTGATGACCAATGCGGCGGCCGAGGGGACGACGGTGACCTTAGCCTGACGGTTCTGGACAGTCAGCTTCACGGTGACACGGAGGCCCTTCCAATCCTTAGCGGTTTCCTTGGCGATGTCTTCACCGATTTTCTTCGGCGATAGACCGAGTGGACCGATCTTAGGGGCAAGCGAACTAGCGGCACCGACTTCTCCGCCGGTGACACGGACGAAGACATCTACGACCTGAGATGGATCGAACTTCGGCGGCATTCTTTGGCGGTGGCTAGGGTTTGAGAATTGATAATGAAATGAGCAAGAAGGAAGAAAAATACAAGCAAATGAAATTAGGAAGGTAAATTAGGGTTTTAGTCTACAGCAGTTGTAAGGCCTGATTGAATTAATAAAGCCCACCTACAAGATCGGCTTCCTAATTGGGCCGGCAAATTAAATTCTGAAAATTACTCTAATTTATGCTTTTGAAATAAATTGTCCTTGTGTGTTAAATTACTTGTAGTTTGTCGAATTATATTTTTGTTTAATAGCTTATGCTAGGCATACATTACAGCCACCGTAGAAGCCAGAATTTCCATTAGTTTTGTGTATAATAGTGAGGCAAAACAATACACAATATATCAAGTTCAAAAGCATCAAATCCTTTTGCATATTCCTCTGTATTGGTATTGGTTGTGATCTCTCCGACGGCATAATTTGTGTCGTCTCTCCGATGAGTTTCTAAAAAGTGGTATTAGAGTCGGGTGCGGATCGGGACTCGATTGCGGTACTACCATTGGAATCGATTAAGTACTAATGACGGAGGAAATAAAGAAAGGAGGTGCGGGCGTTATGATCCATCGGGTGATCCGTGAAGTGGGAGGAGGTTCTAGGCTTCTAGCTACCCCATTCTCACCAAAACAAACCACTTTGACTGGGCACTCTTGATGAAGGTACAGCTCAAGGCTAGGGCACTAAGGGATGCCGTGGACAAAGGTGGTGCCAATTAGCAAGAGGAAATGATGGCGTTAGATGCCCTGTGCAGCGCGGTGCCACCAAAAATGGTATCCACGATCGTCGAGAAGAAATCAGATAAAGAGGCATGGGATACCATCGCAAAAATCCGGGATGCGATGATCGTGTGAAGAAGTCAGCTGCAATACAACTTTGGCAACAATTCGACTTAGCAACCTTCAATGATGGATAAACAATCGAAGACTACGCGGTGCACTTTAACAACATAGTGGCGACTCTCGCCACGCTCGGAGAGATGGTGGAAGAAAACCAAGTGGTTGAATAGATAATCCAAAGCGTACCACAAAGATTCAAACAAATTGTGCTTGCAATCACTACTCTGCTTGATATATCAACTCTCATTGTAGCAAATTTAGCCGGGAGGCTGAAGGCGGCAGAGAAAACATTCGAGGAGCCATCGTTGATGATGCAGCATGACGGGAAATTGTACCTGACTGAAGAGGAGTGGGCAGCACGACATAAAAATTGCGAGACAGAGAACAACCTTGATAATGGCGGCAACTCATTTCATCAAGGAGGCAAACACAGGCGAGGTCGTGGTGGCTCGTCATCTAGTGGCTCGTCTAAATCATGTTAGCCCAGTGATGAATGCAGACGCAATGGCTAGTTGGGGCATTGGGCTCGTGACTATCGTTCAAAGCTCAAGAGGGAGCAGGCCTATGTGAGCTAGGAGGAAGAAGAAGATTCTTCTAGCAAAGCTACTAGGCCTGAAAACAGATCGTTGATCAGATCATCTTCATCTGTGGAAATCTCACCCTCACACGATGATTTATCACCTATAGAAGGGAGTCCGCACAAAGATTGTTTATATATTGAAGAGGTGCCAAGATTTAATACTCAAATCAAATTACGCCAAGAATAGAAGCGTGACACTAGAACATGGGTCTTGGACACTGGGCTCTGAACCATATGTCTGGATCCCAAAGAGCACTCATGAACCTGGATACAGTGGTGCTCGGCACCATCCAATTTAGAGACAACACGGTGGCACGAATCAAAGATCACAGTCGTGTTCATGTATAAGAATGGGGAGTTTCGCTAGTTTTGTAGGGTATATTTTATTCCCAGATTAACGATCAATATAGAGAGCATCAGACAACTTGATGAGGCTGGATACAAAATTTATATCGTCGTATGAGTGATGCGGATCCAAAAGCGTGGGGGACAACTATTGGCCAATGTATGCAGAAAATTGCACAACAAACTTGTTTGGCAACCAGCAGCGATGAGGAGACGTGGCAGTGGCATACACGTTTTGGCCTTATAAATATTGCAGCTCTAATGAAGATGGCTCAGAAGAAGCTGGTACGAGGTCTGCCAGAGATCGGGCATGTAAATTGGATTTGTGAGGCATGTCTGGCCACGAAGCAGAGGCACACATTATTTCCATAAAAAAATAGAGCATCGTGCGCAAAAATTACTTGTGCTAGTGCAAGGTAACTTGTGTGGTCCAATTGCGTTGGCAATACCAAGAGGAAATAAATACTTCTTGTTTTTGGTGGATGATTTCAGCAGATATATATGGGTGACTGTAATTCTCTCGAAGGATTGTGCAGCAACCGCCATCAAAGAAATCCATATGCTGGAGGAAGAAGAATCCGAACATAAATTGAAGGTACTTTGCACCAATCGAGGAGGAGAATTCACCTCAATCGAGTTTGTGAAATATTGTGCAACTGAAGGAGTCCATCGCCAACACGCTGCACCATACAATCCGCAGCAGAATGGCGTTGTAGAACGTCGTAATGGGACGACAATGGCAGCAGCAAGAAGTATGATGAAAGCAAAGGGGCTGTCGGGGTGGTTTTGGGGTGAGACAGCATCTACAGCTGTGTATATCTTAAATAGGTGCCCGACCAAGAGTGTGAGTGATGGAAATCTAGTTGGCAAGATTTATCAAGATATTTCAAGAAGATTCATTGAAGATTTGATTTATCTTGATAAGATTTGGTAGTTAGTTATTTAAGTAATTTTGGATTATATCTTTTAGATATATTTTATTTCCTTAGTTTATTAGAATTTGATTTCCTTATTAGATTAGGATTTGATTTCCTTATGAAATTATGATTTGGTTTCCTTATTAGATTAAGATTTGATTTCCTTATTGGGATTTGAGTTTGCCTATATATAGGCCTTGTTATGAAACAAATAATTCAGTTTTCAGTTTAATAATATTCGTGAGTTATATTCTCCAATTATCTGAAAGCTCTTGAGTTTCTGTGGAGTACCTTGAAATTTAATATTGACTAATCAATCGGACAGTCATATCCTTGGTGGTGTCTTCGACTATATCCTTCGTTGTTGGATCAATTCGCTTCTTGGGTCGTAGGAGATTTCAATCTGGACTACGGTACTTGAAGGTTTTCAAATCCAAAGGTGTTGGATCTTCCCCTGTTATCAACCTTAGGTGCTTCCGCGTCGTGCCTGGGTCCATTCGTTCGAGTTCCTGGGCTGCGATCTAAACCTTCCCGGCGAGGATCATATAAGTGAGTGCACGACTCCATTCGAGTCATTGTATAGAAAGAAGTAGGCAGTACACCACCTTAAGACATTTGGTAGTATCATCTATGTGAGGAACACGATGCTGCATCTGAAAAACTAGAAGATAGGGGGCACAAAATGATCTTCATCGGCTACGAACGCGGAACAAACGCCTACCGTGTTTATGATCCAATCATGAAATGCGTTCATGTAATGCGTGATGTGTTATTCGACGAAAAAGCTCAGTGGGACTGGGGTGCAGAGAGTGAAAATGTCGGATCAAGCAACAACGATGATGTATTCAAAGTAGAGTACACCACCATAAAACATACATCTCCAGTGGAGGCATCTAAAGCATTAACATCTGAAGGCGGTGAGAATCTGGATGTGGGCCTGGAATCTTGCTAATCACAGGGGATGATGATGAAAACACTGATGCTGACCATGATGATGCTCCACTCCAATATTGCATGATCAACAACATCACCGGGTGGCTTCGTTTCGCGGGAGCTAATTTTAGAGGAGCTACACACAACAAGCTCCGACGAACCGATTTCATTCACTGAAGCAGAAAATCACCCGAGCTGGAGAAAAGCAATAATGGAGGAGATGAAGTTAATTGAAGAGAACAACACTTGGAGTCTTGCGGATCGCCCTCCTGGACGTCAGGCAATCGGGGTGAAATGGTTATTTATGGTGAAAAGGAATGAGCATGGTGAGGTGGTCAAGCACAAAGCGCATTTTGTGGTGAAGGGATACGCGCAGCGGCATGGGATTAACTACGATGAGGTGTTCGCGCCAGTGGCACGGCTGGACTCAGTGCGCTAGCTCATTTGTTTTGCAGCGTACGAGGACTGGGAGGTGCACCATATGGATGTAAAAGCAGCTTTTTTGTACGATGACCTAAGGGAATAAGTGAATGTAGAGCAACCAGTCAGCTTCGTAATTTGCAGCAAAGAACACAAAGTGTTTAGACTTAGAATACACTATAGGGGCTACATCAAGCACCAAGAGTATGGAATGCAAAGTTAGATGACACACTGGTGTCGCTTGGTTTCAGGAGGAGTCCACCGGAGCATTCAATCTATTTGAGACAGAAGAACAGTATGTATCTCGTAGTTGGGGTGTATGTCGATGATCTAGTAATCACCGTCTCCAACTACAACAATATCAAGAAGCTCATCGGGTAGGATTCTAGAGAGAGAAGCTCTGACTTCTCTCTAAAACCTTCGAACTCCTCTTTCCTTTCTCCGGCTATGTCGCCAGCGTTTTGACGTTCTAGACACTTGGAAAGATATTTCTTTCCTTTAATAATTTATTTTTGTCTGCTACTCTCCTTTCTATTACATATTTTACGAGGTGGACTGCATGCACCTGGCCATAATTCTCGATGCATTAAGACGACTGACTGCTTAGGAAAGTCTTTGTTGCCTTATAAGGGTGGTTCGAACCAAGGGTGTATCCAAGTGTATAACACGTTGTTTCTTGTCTACATTCGTAATTCCCATTGGTTAAGGAAAGATTTACACATTCATAAATCATGAGACTTCGAATATAGATTGGTAAGTGCTTTGGTAAGTATATTGGAAAATCCTACCGATATTATTTAATTCCTTGTGAATTAATTTTTAAATTCAATACCTCCCGTTTTGGAGTCTCTCATATATGGGATTTTTTTATCATGCTAAGGAAGATATTGAATCTTTTTGGAGTCATTTGTTCTTTAAATACACGTTTTCTTCATCTCCGTTTGATTCTAGAATGCCCAGGGGGCGATTTTTCCTTCCTTATGCGAAGGGAAGTTGGCAATAATATGTTTTGCATTATGGTAAGCTGTTGCAGGTCACACCTTTATTTATTAATCTCTGCCTCATTGAGGAGGTACGTAATTAGCACTATCAAATTCTCGACCCTTCTTATTATTCTAAGTGTTATGCAAACCCTTGAGAGAACTAGGGTTTCATATCTTTCCCTTGAGTTGTCTTCGCAGTTAGACAAAGATGAATATGATCCCGGCTTAGGCCAATGGCGGAGCCACGAGAGTGGCGAGTTCTAATGGTGATAAGGACAATATGGTGGCTCGGAGTTCCTCTCCTATCATGCGGAACGGTGTGGAGGCTATCCGTGCTAACCCGTGGCTCATAAATAATGGTAATTTCTCTTCCAAGACGTTGAGAACACGTTCTGACCTCACTCTTCCCTTGGTTCATACAACCATTGTGAGTGAGGGGTGTGGTGATTGAGGAAGAAGACTGCTACCCCGTTGAAAAGGCTTGGGGTTACTGTTTGATTGGATTCTATGGTGGCCATTTTTCGGGCAAACAGGCTACCACTCGCATGATCGACCGTTGGCCTAGAAGATGTCAAGCTTCATACCATCTCAATGTTTGGGTCCTCCTTCGATTCGAAATGGAGGAAGATCGTGAATTCATTTATGGTAGAGGTACCCAATACATTTATTGTATTCCATTTATACTTTGTTCTATGCCTAACGACTTCAGGTTTGACTCCTCTCCAGAGTTCAAATTTCGTGTTTGGGTGACACTCCCTAATTTGCCAATTAGCCTGTGGAGCCCTAAGGCGTTGACTAAAATAGCATCCATGGTCGGCAAGCCAATTGAAGTCGACCAACAGACAATATGCAAGTACAATATTGATGGACCATGCATCCTAGTTCTTGTCAATGCCCTGAGCAAGCCGGTGCATAAGGTGTTGGTAAGACTGACATTGGGTGTCTACTTCGAACAAGATGTGGACTTTGAGTTCTATCCCACCATGTGCACCATCTGCAAGCGCATGGGTGATGATCAAGGCTCCTATCGTCGAGCTGAAACTAACAGCGAATAGGATGGTGGCGTTGTGGCTAAATCAGGTGATCATCCATGGATCGAGGCTCACACTCTAAAAAGACGTAATCAATCCCGACTGGCGGGAGTTAATGAACGAGGGCGTACTGCCACTGTCATCCCTGGTACTAAAGCAAATCAGGTTGGGAAAGTCTATATGGGTAACAATGCTCCTTCAAACACTCGTATTTATTTTGATTCACCCGTCCCATCTGTGAATTCTAGTGGATATATTGATGCTGGGAATGATGCTCTCACTGTCGATACTGCGGAACATCCTCCCTTACACATGGCCGACGGAGTGGCTCATCCAATTGTAGTGCATGAAATCAGTTCTACCAATTCTCAGGACGCACCCTCGTGCTTGTGAATGTGCCACCAAGAGAAAACTTGCAGGAGCCAGCCGATGTCTTTCAAGTGTTTGTTATAACTCCAGACAGAGTTGATGAAGATGCCAATACTGCTGCATCTCAGGGCTCGATCACCATAGTGAAGAAAATGCCTCTGAAATCCGAAACCATTAGCTCTAAGGACACCGGTGATACCATTCAAAGTTGGGCAAGTATATCCGAAGATAAAGATATGAATAAGGTTATTGAAACTTCCTCTAAAATATCATCCGATCAGGTACTATCTTCGAATTCATTCGAGGTGTTTGGAAAAATTCCTCTTGCCTATCGACCTAACCACGCAGGCAAGGTGACTAAAATTCAAGTTGCAACTCCAATTAAAAATGGTGGTGGCAAAGGTCCCAGCAAATAGATGTATTATGGGAAAACAAGGAAGCAACCTGAGAAGTATCGCTTTCCTAGCCGCAGCAGGAGTGTCCGTGGTGATAAAGATCGTTGGTGATTATGAAGTTCGGTGTTTGGAATGTTCGTGGGTTCCAGCGACTCACTAAGCAACAAGCTATCCGGGATTTTATTTCTAAGTTTGATTTAGATTTGTTTGTTTTACTTGAGTCTAAATTTAAGACTCCAAGTTATAATAAATTCATAAAGTTCTTCTATGCTTCATGGTGTAATATTCAACTTCCAATTTCTACCGCATGGTCATATTTTAATATTATGGAACCCTAATCGAATCGATTTGTAGGAAGTTAAAATCGATGGACAATGCATACATTGTAAAGTGCGATGGAAACCGCTTGGTACCAACTTTCACATGACCATATGTTATGGATCGAACAAACTAGCTGAACGACATGAGCTGTGGGACTCATTACTTCAACATGTTCCTTTGAACGAGCCAGCTATCGCAACAGGTGACTTTAATTGTGTCTTAGACCCTAGTGAGAGAATTGGTAACTCTATTCCTAGGGAGAAAGAATACACAGAATTTTCCGATACATGCTCTTTCTTAACTCTTCAAAATGCACCTTCTTCGGGTTGTACTTTTACTTGTTCCTTAGGTGCTTGATAATCAAAGATAGATAGGGTGTTGGTTAATGATACTTGGTTTGAAGATAACTTGTATTGTCGTACGGAATTTTTGCCCAAAGGTATATATTCCGATCACTGTCTGTTTATTACTTATCTCTTTGAGCAAGTTCCACACATTAAGTCATCTTTCAAATTCACTAACTTTTGGATGTGCCACAAAGATTATCACTCTTTTGTGAGTTATAACTGGATCCAATCGAGGGCATCATTGAATTGCCAAGCGCATTTGGTTGATAAACTCGTTAGATTCCAATTTGTTTTGAAAGGTTTCAATTTTAGGGAGTTCGGGCATATTCTCAACAAGACTGAGGCTACATAAAAAGAAGTCAAAGCTGCCCAGATTGCTTGTGATCGAGATCCATTTGATGTGGAGCTGCGTCGAGTCGAAATGGAAGATAGGAAGAATTGCAAGATGCTCGACCTAGCTGAAACAGAGTTCTTCAAGCAACGTGCCCGAAGTATACACTTAATTAATGCAAGCAATGTTGAGACGCTTGTAAATGGAGTACGGCATCAGGTTGATACTAGCCCCAGTATCACATAGTACTCTCTCGAACGTGTGTCCCCCAATCTCAACCGGGATAGAGAAGCATCCAGGATCGCTTTTCTTGATGGGCATCTGCTTTTGAAGTAGCAGGCTACACTGCTCGTGGATCTTCACCGTCTCGTTCTCCACGAATTGTTTCTTTCCACTCATTAATTTCCGGAGGTACTTCATGTACCCCGGAATCTCCTTCAGTGCTTCGATCAGCGGGATGTTGATGCTGACCTTCTTCAGATTCTCCACAAATCTGGAGAACTTCTCGTCCTCTTTCTGCTTCGTGAACCTCTGTGGGAATGGCAAAGGAGGGGGTTGATCTTCAGACTGCTTCAGCTTTGCGCTTAGAACTGACTTCGACGTCGATCGATGTAGGGTGGCGTCGATCGACGGGGCTTTCTCTTCTGCATCGATCGATGCGGATGGTGCGTCGATCGACGTGGATCCCTGTCCCACGCAGTTTTGCTCCTTTTCGCCTCCAGAATCGTTCACAACCATCTCGGGACCCTTATAGCTCGTTCCAGACCTCAGAGTAATGGCCTTCACTCGCTTTTCCTTTTCGGGGTTCACCTATGTCGTACTCGGAAGCTGTCCAGGCTTGTGTTGGTTGCCGCGTGTGGTGGCAATCTGGCTCAATTGTGTGTCCATCATCTGAAGGTGTTTCATCATCAGCTGCATGTGGTTGGCCATCCCCTTCACCTCAGTTTCTACTTTCCCAAACTGGTTATTCGAGCTCTTTATGAATTTCTCGAGCGTCTCCTCCAGCACGGATTACTTCCTTTCCACGATTTCTCCTCCGGTACCTACATCAAAACCAGACGGAGGGTGTTCTGTAGCAGAAGGGTTAGAACAAGAAAAACCAGGGTGAGATCGCCCATGGTTATAATGATACCCCTGATTGCCTAGGTAGTTATTGTGATAACCACCGCCAATGTAGTTCACCTATGTCCCGGCAGTTCCAGACGAACTGCTTGCACCCCGGTTGATGTAGTCGGCCTCCACCGAAACAATAGCCATGCTTGGCTCTGCAACAGCTGCAGCTTGTGTTGTGCCCAATTTTTCAATCTCTTCTCGGAGCTTTTTCACCTCATTAACCACATCAATTTCTGGCTTGGCTTCCACAACTTTGACCGGAATCTGTCTCTCAGTTGGCCATTGGTGGCTATTCAGCGCCATGTCTGCCAGCAACCTCATACTTTCTGCACCACTCTTCTTCATTAGTATCCCACCGGCAGATGCATCAACCAGCTCCTTTATGTGAGGATTCAAACCCTCATAGAAATGGCACACTTGCATCTCCAGATCGATGCCATGTCCAGGACAAAGTCGTAGAAGCTCTTTGTATCTCTTCCAGGCTTCGTAGAGTGACTCATCGTACATTTGCTTGAAAGTCGTAATGGCAGCTTTCCTCTTCAGCAGCAGGCTCGGTGGGAAGTAGTTGGTAAGGAACTCTGCTCGAAGCTCCTCCCATATCTCGGTTTGATTCTTATCCAGTCCAGCAAACCAAGACCGTACCTCATCTCTGAGTGAAAACGAGAACAATCTCATCCTGATCACATCTTGGGTTACTTCGTTCTGCTTCACAGTGTTACACACCTCAATGAATTGGTTGAGGTGGGTATATGGATCTTCTACAGCTCTCCCCCCAAACTGATTTTGCTGCACCATCTGAATAAGGCTTGTGCGCAGCTCAAAGTTGTTGGCATCGATGCCAACTCTGAATCCGGCCTCCGCTTGTTGTGGAAGAAATCGATCCAAGATGGACCTTTGTGGAACCACAATTTGCCTGTTTTTCAACTCTGCCAATCTTGCAGCTTGCTCTGCCTGAGTAGACTGGGCTGCTTGTAATTGTGCTCTCAGCTGTTGTACTTCATTCACAAATTGTCTCTGCTCATCGGGAGTCATATTTTGCAGAGGTGCTTCAGGATTCTCAGCAATCTCTCGCTGTTTTTCTTTTCTTTTCTTTTTTATTTTTCTGCAGGTTGCTTCAATTTCAGGGACAAAGGCCTCGAGTGTTTTTCCCTTGGCTCGCGTGTTCATGCACCTACGTAGAAAATAAGTAAATATCAGTTCGGCGTCGATCGATGTGGATGTCACGTCGATCGATGCAAGAAAGTGGTCGGCGTCGATCGACGTAAGGTATCCGTCGATCGATGCAGTAAAGTGATCAACATCGATCGGTGCTAAGGGGCGTCGATCGACGTGGAATGCAGACACGAAAACTCACACACGCACACGTACAGAAAAATAAAACTCAATCCAACAAATCCTAGAACGAACTAGTAACAAGATAAAATCTAACAATTCCCCGGCAATGGCGCCAATTTGATCACTGTAAAATCTACAGATTAATTATAGCAACAGTGGCTAATAAATTTGTAAACCCTAAGGTTATCGAATCCAGGGGAATTGTGTGGGGAAAATATCCTATGTACTAATTATGATCCTAAAATTCATTGTTTGAGTGAACAGAAAATCAGGGTTTTGATTTGGAAAATAAAGATGACAATACTTGAAAATTAAAGAGATTTTGAAAGCAAATTTAAAGGAACACAGATTCTAAGGAAGAAATCTTATTATGGATAACATGTAGGAATCAATTAATTTAACAGGTGGAATACTGCAATAATGCTATATTTCCTTGTTTGGCAAATATAACCTAGATTACTAATTACTAATTAGTGACTATCTCCGCTCGGTCTCAAGTACACCAAATTAGTCAATCTGGTGAGCAAATTAGTTCAATTCCTACAGTCTAGTACATTTGTTTGGATAGTGTAGAGTGTATCATGCATTCGTAATCCCACTATCAATATTCACCTCTCGACCCTTCTATCAATAGCTAGACATCTAAATTAATCGTCACCTCTCGGTCCTTGAATTAATTTAGAATTAGAAAGTAATCACAGGAATCATGAACCTAATTAATTAATCCTAACATACATCCATAATAATATCAAATCCTAGAACCCACTAGGGTTTCTAGCCACCCATCGCAGATAGAAATCCAAAAGAAAATATATTAAATTGCATAAAAGTAAAGAACTTACAAGAAAATAAAAGGGTTTCGTGTTTTCCAAGTCTCCAAACTCTAAAAATTAAATTGTGGAATGAAAAATATGATCGCTGATCCAAAAAGACGAATTTTCTAGGTTATTTATAGGGGTGGATGTGTATCCTATCAAATCTAGGGCTAAAGATATGAATAAATTCGATTTTCATCAAATTCCCGCGCCAGCAGATTCGCGTCAGTCGTTGCTGATTGGCATCGATCAACATGGCTTCATCTTCGGCGTCGATCGATGTGGATTCACGTCGATCGACGTGGTCTCTCGCCCCTTCTGTGCGGTCTCACGGTTTTGGCCATAACTTCCTCTCCCGAACTCTGATTGACCCGATTCCAGTTGCGTTGGAGAGCTAACTCAAAGCTTCATCCGTTTCCATGCGCCAATAGCCCGAATTTCCCTAGTGGAAGAACTCTTCACTGCTACTCTTACACGTCACTGCTTTCGGAACGGTTTTCGAGTGATTATAGGCATAATACCTGCAAAAACACTAGGATGCGCGTAATACCACCTAATATAGACTCATGCATAAAATATATATATATAAACTCAATAAAACTACATAAAATAGTAGAAAATAATATAGATAAGCGAGTAAAATAATGAGCTTATCAGAGACACGATTAAATCTGAGCAAATTCAGCACGGAGTCACAGGTCGATGCTACTAATTACCGAAGCATTGTGGGAGCCTAAGGTACCTAGTAACACTCATCCCGATCTCGCATTCTCAGTTGGATATGTTAGTCGGTTCTTGGAAAAACCACATGAGGACCACCTCGCAGCTGTAAAGCATATTCTTCGTTGTGTTTGCAATCGCAGCTGTAAACCACATGGGGGCTTTGGTATGGAAAAAAAAGTTAAATGATGCTCATTTGATAGTTTCAGCGACAACGATTGTGTTTGCAATGTCGATGCTAGGAATAGCGCAACTGGGGTAATTTTGTTTCTTTGCAACAACCCAATTACTTGGCAGTCCAAGAAGCAAAAAGTGGTGGCGCAGTCCATCTTTCAGGCTAAATACATAGCAACTGCGAACGAAGCTTGGCAGTCATTGTTGCTTGCACGAGTGTTGGCTGAAGTACAAGGAACCAACTCAAGTGTGCCTATGTTGAGAGTGGACAACAAGTCCGCCATTGCTTTGATAAAAAACCCGGTACTTCATGGACAGAGTAAACACATTGAGGTGAAGTATCACCTAGTGCGGGATTTTGTAGAAAATGGTTTGATTAACGTGGAGTTTATCAGAAGTGAAGAACAATTGGACGACATTCTAACGAAACCTCTTGGCAAGATAAAATTTCAGGAGTGTCGCAGCAATATTGATCTGATAAATGTAAATAATGCGCACATCAAGACTTAGGAAGAGATTGTTAGAAATAATACTCGTGCGTTAAATTAGTGGTAGTTTGTCTGATTTTATTTTTGGTTAATAGCTTATGTTAGAAATACATTACAACCACAATAGAACCCAAAATTTCCGTTGTTTTGTGTATAATAGTAAGGCAAAACAACACATAATATTTCAAGTTCAAAAACATCAAATCCTTTTGTGTATTCCTCTATATAATTGTATTGGCTGTGATCTCTCCTGGGACATAATTTGTGTCGTTTCTCCGATTAATTTCTAACAAATTGCATTAAATTACACACCTAATTATTTCCATATCTTGAATATATAGTCAGCGGCATTATATATATAATTTATTGGACACTAGGGGTGTGCACGGTCCGGTTTGGCCGGTTTAAGGGGCAAAGTACGGACCAAACCAATAGGTACGGTTTGAAATTTTCACAAACCAAACCAGCCAAATAATTATTTCAAACCAAACCCGCCAAACCATATTAAAACGATTTGGTTCGGCTGGTTTAAACGGTTTGAAGATTATTCAACTAAAAATATTACAAAAAATGAAACTTGTATATCTATTTTATTATTAGAAATTAATGAAAGAATGATGCACAAAATAAAACTAATATAAATATGTATCGCTTGTCATTAATTATAAATATGAGATAAGTAATCAATAAATAATGTTATGGTTGCAAGAAACAATTATATATAAGTTGATTTATAGGGTTACAATTCGAAAGAATATAAGCATCGGACATATATATCAATATAATTGACATTTTAGCTTTCTATCAAATAATATTTTATTATCATTATTATATTTAAAATTATATTATTTATACGGCCGGTCCGGCCGGTTTCATTCTTCAAACCGTCGGCTAAACCAAATCATCCGGCTTGAGATTTTTCAAACCAACCCGGCCAATCATTCTTTTCAAACCAGCCAAATCGGCCAAATTAATTTGGTTTGGCCGGTTCGGCCAGTTTCGGCCAAACCGTGCACACCCCTATTGGACACACAAAATATACATCTTTAATTATAAATTTAAGCATCGATTTATTTTCCTCATTTTTCAAACATAAAGAAATAAAGCGAGTATTAATGCAACTTTTCTATTCGATGATTAACTTTTATCATTCAATTTGTTCCTCAAAAGGGAAACCAACTAATTAAATGTAATAAAAAAATAATTTTTCTTGCAACACGTATTGACTTTTACAAATATTAAAAAATAATTTATTTCATGAAAGCATCTTTAGTGAATCGACAAATATTTTCACATTAACATGCATACAGACATATATTAAAATAATGATAATAATAATAATTATTATCATTATTTTAATATAGATGTTTATAACAAGTCATAAAAGTAGGTATGTTTACAAATCTCTGTCCGCAAAATAAATAATGAAATATGCAGAAAAAATAGCCAGACATAACAAATACTATCGGTTTGTTTTTTATCGTGGAAAATTGAGGTATTATAGTTTAGAGAATTGATTAAATAAAAAAAATTATTCCAGTAAGAAAATAAGAAAGTTATTGATTATATTTATCGTATTGCTTGATTATATTACTACATTGATTAAATTTGTTTACCACGTTACTTAATATTTAAGTACCGTGGTAAATATAATTAAACAATTTTTTCATATTTTAAGGGGAAAAATTTTTCACCGGAACCATTGTCTTGTAGTTTGATATGTATTGATATTTTTTTTTATAATAAATTGATATTAACATGTTAAATATATAAATTAAAAAATCATAATGTAACTAATATATATGCGTGGGTGTAGTATAAAAGTATATACCCCATGCATTATGAGGTTGCAACTTTCCCATCTCTAAAAAGATAATGCAATTGTTTTCTTTTTTTTTTTTATTTGGAGCATAAAAGTAGGGAAAAAAAAGATAAACTCCAAAATTTTTTATTTTCAAATTGAAATATTTTTTTGAAAAGATGAGATACATAATAGTTGCTATAATAATGTATATGTAGTGGGACTTGATGAGATCACTTTATTTCCGATTAAAGTGTTGAATATCATTATCATGGCCTATAAGTAGGTTGTGTCACACTTCACAATCTTAAATAAGTACTTAAAATTGGACCCCCTTAATCCCACACTTGCCCCCTTAATTACACACATCTCAATTATTAACATAAATTATTAACTCGAATCACTAAAGTATCACTGCCTTTAAATAAACAACAACAATAATAATTATACATTACAAGGCATATTACTATGATTACCATACATAATATTTGTAACAAATCGAATTCAATATTCTTCGCTGATATATTCTATTTTTTATACAGACTATGAATTCATGATATATTATAATCAAGCATATCTTCTTAATATGTTTTAGCGGTAAATACTTCATGTTTAAAACTCTTAAATAAGAAATCTTAGAATTTATTCTCTATCCTTCAATTTTCCATGCTAAAAAAATTGATAAACTTAATTTAAAATATGATAATAATAAATGTTTCATTTATACAGACTTCCAAATAAAACATTTCGAGAGTTTATCAGTGAAGATATGAATTATTTTCTAATTTAAAAATGAAGTGAATTTAGTTAGGAATGTGCAATTCGCGTGGCGTTGAAACCCAATCCAACTTGTCCAACTCGCCAAATCATTTTTTTTTTAAAAACCCAACTCGAATTGTCCAAATCTTTTCACCCAACCCAAATGGAAACCGAATCCAACCATTATGTTTTGTTTTAATTAGGGCTTATAATTTTCGACACAACATGATAACATAATAATGAGTATGAACATGACACGATTCGTTAAACCCTAAGCACGAATACATTAACATCAACTGCGACCATAATCCGCATGATACCTGTTGGGGCCAGACCCACGGGCCCAGGCCCAATAGACATGTCGACCCATATAAACAAGTCCAACCCGGAAGATAAGCCCACCGGAGCCAACACGACGCTGGAATTTGCCTAAGTCAAGGCCTCGCCATCGAGGACCAAAGCGCCCCGCCATCGAGGAGCTGAGCGGGTCGATGTCGAGACGGTCCAGGAAGAGAAACCTTAGCTCACAGACGGCGCCCGAACGTTGGAGCCCTAACCTCCCCCGAAAAACCCGCAACCGGTCCGATATTCGCGGCGAGCCGTTGCAGCTCGACGCGTAGGGTTAGCTGCTGCCCGTCTACCCCTATCCTGCCTATAAATAGGGGCAGGAGGCTCATTTTCTGTATTGATTCTCTCGTAGAAATCATAAGCCGAAACTCTGTCAAATTTTCTACAGATTCTGTCTTTTCTTCACGACAAACATATTTACGTCATTTCGCAAGTCATTTATCTATTTTTCGTCATTTAATCCTTGTCTGTTTCCTTTAATTTTTCGTTATTATTTGCGATGTCTTCATAAAGTTCTAAGGGCTCCATTTACACGTAAAATCGAACCTCAACCATACCAATCTAGGAGTGAGCAACGGTCGGTTCGATCTGAAAATTGAACCGAACTGCCCAAACCGCCAAAACAAAAATCTAAAAAATCCAGACCGAACCGAACCATTAGTATTCTACAAATCGAATCGAAATCGAACCGCACCGAATTGGTGGTTTCGGTTTGGTTTGGCGGTTTAATCCGAACCGAACCGGCGTTTTCGATTTTGGTTTTAACCGAAATCTTTTATATATTTTCTTAAAATATTTAAATTAAAAATATATATTTAATGTTCCAACAAACATAAGCTAGAAAACAATCCAAATGTACCAAATTTATGAATCTAAATCCACAACTTTAGCACGAATCTAAGTTCAAATCTACAAATTCATATCCAAACTGCTCGAACCGAACCGCTCAAACTGAACCTCCATATTTCGGTTAAAACCAAACCAAACCAAATTTTAGCAGTTTTAAAAAATCCAGACCGAACCAAACCGAAAGTGATATATAAATCGAACCGAACCGAAACCGCCGATTTACAGTTTGGTTCGTTTTTCGGTTCGATTTTTCTCACCCCTATACCAATCTGACACGATAATGATCTGATACAGAAAAATTATCATTTCTACTCTTAGGATTGAAATTTTCTGTAACGACACGATAACATGACACAAATTCGCACAATAATGATGGGCACGAACACGACACAATTCGTTAAGCTCTAAACACGAACACGATAACAATTCGACACTATAATAATCCACACAATAATATCACACACAATAATGAGTAAGCAAACAGGAATTACCAACCCTAGTTTTAACCGAACCTGCCGTATATCCTAATTCATGGCATGACAAGGACTCAATCAAGCATTCACAACACTATTATTCAAGCATTTTGTGTGAAGTATAGACATTAACGATAAGTATATAGACAATCCTTGAATATAATTAAGGGAAAATACGGAATTTTATTCAAAAAGTTTTCATTTCTCGGAATTTTATCCAATTTTTTATGTTAGATTATTTTATCCAAAAGAATTTTATGTTTGAGAATTTCATCCAATTTAATTGATATTAGTTTTTTTTAACGATTAATCACCCGTTAAGTCTCACATAATGTCCACGTCGCATCCAACTAACGTCTACGTGGATTATTAATGAGTTGGACACTATGCACAATTTAACGAGTGGTTCATCGTACAAAAATTCCGTCAGTTAAATTAGATAAAATTCACCAAAAAAATTACTACCTCCGTCCCTTCCTATTAGTCCCATAGGAAGGGACACACAAACCAATGCAAGTAAATGTTTGTGAGTGGAGTGAAATTAATATTTTATTGATGAGTGTGAAAAAGTTTGCTATTTTAGGAAATGAGACTAATAGAGTGGGACGGACCAAAAAGGCAAATGGGACTAATAGAGTGGGACGGAGGGAGTATTTTGGATAAAATTCACTAACAAATAAAAGTTAAATAGAAAATTATTTTGGATAAAAAATTTTAACCGATAAAATTTGATAAAATTCTAAAAAAGTAAAAATGTTTTAGATAAAATTTTGTGTATGTGGGCTATATCACCACCAATAATGAGAGAAAAGAAATTCGAAATGAATGAGTGCTTAAGTTTCTTTTTTTTTTTTAATGGACAATAATAAAGTGAGATTTATTCATTCATGGCTCGCTTTATCGTATCTTAACTAATTTATATTTGCTTTCTTCATTAGTGTCCCGTGATATATTCCATTCAACGCTCAACCTTTCCCAAATCCCATTTATGCCCTTTATGTTATATTCTTGGATTTTATTTTAATCAACGTGTAAAGTTTTTCATAGTAGCCTATATTTAACGTCTTAATTTTTTCCTACATTTACGACGTATTTATCCATTAATAATTTTCTTTACAATGTGATGAATTTACAGCGTGAAAAACGAATTAAATTAATCCCATGTGTTTATATTTGGGAGGAAAACGACAAAAGGAGGGATGGTAGAGTGACACGATGGCAGGGAGTGATGAAGCCAGCTGGCAGGAGAAGAGCGCTAGATCCAAAAGCCCCCACACCGGGGCCCACTTCACGTGCCACCACGCTTCCACCAATGGTTCGGCCACGTGGCACTAGTCGACAAATTTCTGAACACGTGTCGGATTTTCTTGGAGGGCTAAACTTGGGACCTGTACCAGGTGAATTGCATCCCCCCTCCAACGCCGCGACAAAGCTGGAAGCCTCTCATTAAGACAAACCCCGCGTTTTCCCTATTATGCCCTTCTTCGGAACTGGACTGCCTACGGTTTTGTAGTAATTTTGTTTTTGGTTAATTGCCAGTATTAATTAGGGGTGTGCACGGTTTGACCGAAACTGGCCGAACCGGCCAAACCAAATTAATTTGGCCGATTTGGCTGGTTTGAAAAAAATGATTGGCCGGGTTGGTTTGAAAAATCTCAAATTGGATGATTTGGTTTGGCCGACGGTTTGAAGAATGAAACCGGCCGTTTTGGCCGGACCGGCCGTATAAATAATATAATTTTAAATATAATAATGATAATAAAATATTATTTGATAGAAAGCTAAAATGTCAATTATATTGATATATATGTCCGATGGTTATATTCTTTCGAATTGTAACCCTATAAATCAACTTATATATAATTGTTTCTTGCAACCATAACATTATTTATTGATTACTTATCTCATATTTATAATTAATGACAAGCGATACATATTTATATTAGTTTTATTTTGTGTATGATTCTTTCATTAATTTCTAATAATAAAATAGATATACAAGTTTCATTTTTAGTTGAATAATCTTCAAACCGTTTAAACCAGCCGAACCAAACCGTTTTAATATGGTTTGGCCGGTTTGGTTTGAAATAATTATTTGGCTGGTTTGGTTTGTGAAAATTTCAAACTGTACCTATTGGTTTGGTCCGTACTTTGCCTCTTAAATCGGCCAAACCGGACCGTGCACACCCCTAGTATTAATGGAATATATGCTAATACATGCAATTATAACCAGTACCACAGGCGGATCTAGCCGGATTTTTTTTTCATTTTTATAGAGGCGTGATTCGGGATTTTTTGAATTAGCCCCCCTCGTAAAGAAGAAAAAAGGATGGAAAATAGAAAAAAAAAATATGATACGAAGGGTTGAAGTCTAGTGGAGGCAAAAAAAAAAAAAAATTCAGCCCCCCTCACCGGAATTTTCTGGATCCGCCACTAATTATAACTCATGGTTTTCAAAATTGCAACTATAGTAGAAGAAAGACTCTTACAATTATACCACATTCAGATTCAGAAGTTTTAAACCAAATTTGCCATATTTTCATATTTTAGTAGAAGCAAGGTTGTGTGATGTTTTAAAATCTTGAGTGTCAACCAATATTCATTAATTATCATATACACCATTTGTCATGATCAATTAATTATATATTGATTGAGCAAGATAACAATTTTTTGTGAATATAGTAAAATATATTTTTGAAGGGAAAATCAAAATTCTCAAAAATTGGTTTGATTATTATTTGTTAGATTATTTTCTTAGGTAGAATGTGAATGTGTTGCAGTAGAACATCCTTAGTCAAAATTGACTTCAAAAGTTTTTAAGTCTATTATAATATTTAAAAAAATATATGTTGTAATTACAATATTTAAAAAACAGTATTATAATTATAAATTTCAGTAAATGTTGCGTTAGTATATGTAATTTACTTATCCAAGCAGAATATGTTTATAAAATTATAATTAAGTTGAACTCAAACTATTTTTTAGGTTTGTTCATCTTTTGCAAAATTTGTATACGTTAATTAGACTTAGGCTAAATTTTTAAATCGTATGCGCTGGCTTGTAATTTTCTGAAAATTTAAAAAATTAAATGTGATAATTTGGAAATTATAGAAATTCTCAAGATTTTGCTTCACGATGAAGTAACTAATTCACATGATTAATTAATAATAATTACTTAATCCAGTTTGGCTTGCATAAAGTGAGATGGGCAACGTGGCATTTCTTTTTCACGGGGAGGGGGAAATGGTAATTTGCATTAACTCTGCAACGTGAAGAAATTAATGAAAGAAGCTGATTTCAGAATTTAGATTAACTGTGCGCCTGTGTGGGAGAGAGAGAGGGTGAAATGGGGGAACCTTATCCATTCCAACCCTTTATAAAAGCAGATCAAACCTCCATTTTTAACTATCAAAATTGGCAGAACAAATTCTCTCTCATCATTTCATTGTTCAACAACCATACACAGCAGAGAAGAGAATTGGTCAGCCAAAAAAAAAAAAAAAAAGGATTATTAATCAGTCCGATCATTCGAGTTTGATGGCTGCATCAAAAACCTACTGCGCCAGAGCAAACCACAGATTCCTCCCGAGCGATCAGTCACTCACTAACGATTCAATGATGTACGAGCTCGACGAGTCGGACATCTGGACCGCCGCGGCGCGGTCGCAGTCGCAGTTGCAGTCGCCGGAGATTCGCAAGGTTGGGACTAGACTCTCCAGAAAATCATCCTCCGCGGCGGCGGCGGGGAACGGGCGAGCCGGCGGTCCGTCTTCGCTACCGGTGAACGTTCCTGACTGGTCGAAGATACTGAAGGACGAGTACAGGGAGAATCGCTGGAGAGAGAGCGACGACGATTACGACGACGGCGGCTACGAGGAGATAGGCGATCGGATTCCGCCGCACGAGTTTTTGGCACGGCAAATGGCGCGGAGCAGGATCGCCTCCTTCTCGGTGCACGAAGGGATCGGGAGGACTCTCAAAGGTAGAGATCTTAGCAGAATCAGAGATGCGATTTGGCAGAAAACTGGCTTTGAGGATTGATTCAATTTTCTGCTTCGATTTTTTATATTTATTATATATTTAAATTTTATCCTTTTTTTATGGCTTTAATTCCGAAAAATATAGCCTCATTTTGATCAGTAGGAGGCGATATTGGTAGAGGATTGTAATCTAATATTTTGTGATCGGAAAAAAAAAATGTATTCGAATCTGAAACGCGGAAGTAATTTATTTTCTAAAACTCTTTTTTTTTTCATGAGCCATAATTTCAAGTTGATGAAGATGTCTAAGTGTGGTCGGTGGTGTGTCTATCTACTAATTAATCACTCCATCTACCAAATAGGGACTAGTTTGGGAAATTATTTTTTATAGTTTAATATTTTGAAAAAAATAAATAAATCACTAAGTATTTGTCTCTTTCGTATAATCTTCTAAATGAAAATTAATGTATAGAAAGAAAAATACATATAAAAAATTATATATTCATGAAAAAACAATTTTTAAGAATCTTATTAATTAAATTATAAACAAATTATATGATCCAACAATAAATTTTAGTAATGTAATTATATTAGAAAATTATAAATTACAAATTGAGCAAAATTAAACAACTTTTGTAAAGGAGAAAGCCAATCAACCAGTTGGTAAATAAATTAAAGTTGACTGTAATAATCGTGGGGGTGTCGTTTAGTTTGGGTTCGATCGTCGTTATCTCGCTTTAATGCGACACGGAATTTGAGTGTCCACATTAACGCCATCACTCTTTGGCGTCAACTACTTATTTTAATCTTTTAAAAGTAACCTATATATAGGCCGGAAATAGACAACCTAATTTACGAAACAAATGCCTACGATTTTTTTTTTAATATATATTCTAAATATTAAAATATGTGAACGTACATGATACAGATAAACTCGGTTGTATATATTTTTATTTTAAAGTTTTTTATTGTTCAATTATTGGACTTTTAAAAATAAATATAAGTGATTGGGTGGATATTGAATAAACTAGAAACGTTACACAATTGGCCACTGCACATCCATTCATACTTATGGTTAAAATTTTATTTCCCTATTATAAATTACATGTAAAATTCTAAACCCAACACCTGTCCGTGTATTTATTATCACCAATTAAATTTGATTTTGATGTGAATTGTGGTTTCACAGTCACGGGTAACATTGATGGTTTGGAATCATATAAACTTCATTTCATTAAATGATCCAAAAAAATCCAAATGAATCGAAAGCAACTGATGTCAATGCAACGTAGCGATTTATATACTCATAACTATTTATTATTTTAAACAAATATATTTATAACTTATGTTAGAGATTTAATTTTGAAAGAAATGAGACTTCCATTTTATGGACATATAAAGATCATTCCAAGATCTAAAGGTACCCAATCCTTCTGTATAACCTGGGGTAGTTGAAAAGTTTTTACAATCTCATTCCATATAAGGATTCGTATGTTATATAGATCACTACTCTCAATTCACTTTTTTCAAAGTCAACTAGGGTTGGCGTACGACGCTGACCATTCATCCTCGACGTAAAGTTCTCGAGGATAGTTAAGGTTTTTGCTTATAATTGGGCTTTGATTTGATCAGTATCTTAAAGTCCCACGAATTTTATTTTTTTAAACAGATATACATTTTTTTAACTCATGTACTCATGTGTTCTTGTGAATCTTGAACTCATATCTTCTTGAGTTACCACAGATAAAATGCTTTCACATTTACACCACGAGTTTGGAACAAGTCCCATGGACTCGATCAACTGGTTTGTCCTAATCAATCTGGGCTATTGCCTTGCCTCGAGTACTCGGATATCGACTAGTCGTACCTTTGGAATTAACTTGCTTTTGGGCCAAATAAACCGGTCCAAATAATCTTGAGCCCAACAACTTATATTCTTAAATCTACATTTTTTATAGTTTGACTAATGTGATTGAGAACTCGATTTGCCACAGTTCTCTTAATTGGATTTCGATAGCAAATTTATCTTGGCCCGTTGGGTTCGGATCAGATCGACCAAGTAAAGCCCGTAATGAGGCCCGTTTAAGAGTACCGTTGGCCGTTGCGCCACCTAATTCTCGCGCTGCAATCCCAATCCAAGCCCACCGCCTACTGGCTACTGGTCAAACAAAAAACGCCGTCGTCTTGGCCACCACCACCACCACTGTGCTTCAAGTTTCTCTCCTCTTTGGAATGGAATAGGGGATTTGTTCGTTAGATAAAATACAGTTCTAAATTTTAGGTTTTTTGTGGTTTCATTTCGTATTTCGAAAAATGCCGTCGGATTCGGATCCTCCATCATCGAACTCCTCCTCCTCCGGAGATTATCGGAACCCTAATTTCGATCCGAACTCCGAAGACGTGACTGAGACGGAGCTGGTATCGGAACCGGAACCTGAACCGGAGCCTGACAAGAATCCGGACTTGATTGACCAATCGCTTGATGCCCTTGAGAATCAATTGGCGTCGATTTCGATGTCCTCGCGTTCCCCGACGGCGACGTTTGAAGATGAGGAAGAAATGATGGAGGAGGAGGTGGAGGTGGAGTCGCAGGAGGGGCCAAATGCTATGAATGGATCACTGAGTGATGAAATTGGAGCGGAAGGTTTTGCCGATTTAGTGGTGGATCATCATTTTGGGAGTGACTCGAAGGCAGAGTCTTCTGAAGTTATTGAGGAGAATGCCTCCTATATGTGGCGAAATGCTCCGGAGGTTGATGAGGTGGAGCGGCCGTTGAGCCCGGGCAGCAGCGGCTATGCTGGTGAGATGGGGAGCACCAGCGGCGGTGATGAAATCATTGGCGATGACGAAGATAATAGTGGGACTCGAGTGGAGGAGAATGTTCCGCTTTCGCAGAACCATAGTCAGCGTGTACCTGGGAAACGTCACGCTGATGAGGTTAGCTTGCAGTTTTGTGCGTATCTTGTTTCATTATGGGCTTTGAAGTTTAGTATTAATGCAAGCAGTTATCCTAAAGCTCTAGTTTCCATCACATTTCATAGTTTGTATATGTCATGCCATGTGTGATTAATCAATGAACCTCTTTAGTTTTACAAGACTTCCTTATGTATATCAGTATATGTATATTTGATTTTCTAAAGAACTCCAGGATGATGCTTCGGTCTCTTGGAGGAAAAGGAAGAAACACTTCTTTATATTGAGTTACTCTGGGAAACCCATATATTCGAGGTTGGTGTCTATTTGTTTAGGTGTGAACCAAGGAAACGAAATCAATTTACTAGTTTTTGGCCTAGTTGATCCGTATTTCGTTTTATTTGTATTAACTTTTTTTTTTCCTCTCGTTTTATTTACTTCTAGATATGGGGATGAACACAAGCTAGCTGGATTCTCCGCAACTTTGCAAGCCATTATTTCCTTTGTTGAAAATGGGTGAGCTACTCGTAACATTTATTAGCTATCTTATCTAATGCTTTGCAGCTTCTTGATTGGGCATTTTTATTTGTTGAATGCTTTTCAGGAAAGACCGGGTGAATTTGGTTAGAGCTGGTAAACACCAGGTTAATTTAACCTTCTCATCGATCTTAGAAGCTTTCATAAAGTTGCATTTTTTTTTTTAATATTTCAGTACTGGTTAGTTTTTTTTTTCCAAGAAACGTTTTAGGTGCTGCAGTTACATAGTTTATCTGAACATGAAATTGTCTCAAATTCTTTATTGTCATTCATAAAAGCACTCTCTGAAGTTGAATATACTTACTTTTAGTTGCATTATCTGTGTGTTCCAGATGCTTTGATATAATAGACAAGTTCTATGTAGTTTTGGCTCTGAATACTGATGTAAGGTCTTATATATCAGGTTGTTTTCCTTGTAAAAGGACCAATTTACTTGGTCTGCATAAGTTGCATCGAAGAACCTTATGAATCATTAAAGGGTCAGCTGGAGCTACTCTACAGTCAGGTACCTCACACCTTATGTGTCGGAACTCTTGATGTTTGTTGAGTGAAATTGATTTATATTGTTTATCACTTCTGTGAGGATCCCTTTTCTCATTTATTAATTTTTGCATGCAGATGATACTAATCCTGACAAAGTCTGTGAATCGTTGTTTTGAAAAGAATCCAAAATTTGATATGACATCACTGCTTGGGGGAACTGATGCTGTCTTCTCATCTCTGATTCATTCTTTCAGTTGGTACTTTTTTAAACTTTGTTGTTTGTTAACTGTTAAGTTATTTGGAGTTTCTTAAGCCTCACCATATCTTTTTTTTTGGTATTTTCAATATCCATAATATCAAAACTACACCTTATGATCTCTGTTCTTTCCCTCAAATTAAGTGTAGTTAGCCACCATAACTTGAATGTGTTTGAACTGGCATATAATACATTTGACTCCTGAAATCTGGACTTTTGTAATGACTGTCAACTTGTGACTTTTGGTGTCCATGTCAATTGTGGAGCCATAAAAGATTCATCATTAAACTTTATATCAGAAACCATTTAGATTTTGCATTTATGTTGGGTACCAACTTCCTCATATGGCTAGAAATTATTACAAGCTGTTCTTATTATTAATTTATTAGTTATTGAAGTTGGTTCTTTTTCATTCTTTCCTTTCTTTGAGATGATCTGAAATTATTCATTTTGACTATGTGGAAATTTATTCAATTGGATGAAATTATATCTTGTGCCCACTGCCCAGTGAAATAGGAACACAATCAAGTGAGCATGTCCTGAGACTCGTATTAATATTTATTGATTCCCTTGGCTCAATCATAATAATTAACCAAAATGTTCTTCCTGATCTGGTTGTAGGAATCCTTCCACTTTTCTCCATGCCTACTCATGTCTTCCCCTTTCTTATGCAACGCGTCAAGCTGCAGCTTCGATTTTACAAGATGTAGCCAGCTCAGGAGTCCTATTTGCACTCTTGATGTGCAAACATAAGGTAACTGTTATATCTTTAGGATGGTCTTATTGCACACTGCATAACTGAAGGGCAGAAACAGGATATTTAGACAATGGGTTGAATAGTTAATGATTATTTTATTTGAACCATATACTTGTACAATACTTGAGGTATCAGCCTTCAATATATCATAATGATCTAAGGCAGTTATTTTCAAAAACATATGTATCACAATATTTTCCGGTTTAGCTTGTCATAACCTATTTTCATCTCGACTCAAACTTTCTGTTGGGTTAAAGAGTAATTCCACTCACGAAACCAATAAACGGAAACTATATTTACTGTTTTGTTTTCAAGGAAGTGAAGCACTTCATCACAGATTGAAATGCAATGCAGGTTATCAGTCTTGTTAGCGCCCAAAAAGCATCTCTTCATCCTGATGATATACTGTTACTCTCCAATTTTATCACGTCCTCTGAGTCTTTTAGGTAAGATTATTTGAGTGATTCCTGACATCATTATGAGTCTCGATGAAGGAACATGATTTGATTTGTTAGTTATGTTCACAAATACATGCATGTGCGCATGGGATACTGTTTATTGAGTGAGTCTGCATGAAAGTTTTGGGCTTTAATGGGAAAGTAGACTAGATTAGAGATAACTCCAGATCCCATGTCCAAAAGAGGTGAATCTTGATAATGCGTAGAATAAAATTGGCGGTATCCTCACATTAGGCAACTTCTTAGTTCTTAAAAGTGATTTGTTACATTTATTTTCCTAGGCATATTCTAATTTAAAGCTTCGTGAAGTTATTGAAAAAATGCAGTTTATTTATTTCCAATAAAAAACATTAAACTTCTATAGTTATGAATTTGCTGTTTGAGGATATTCATTTTACATGCTTCTCAATTTTATGCAGGACTTCTGAATCTTTCTCACCAATTTGCCTGCCAAGATACAATCCCATGGCATTTCTTTATGCTTACGTGCATTACTTTGATGTAAGTTACACTTTTATGTGTACAGAATTTCTCAAAAGTACTAGCATACCTTATATTAAATATCTCAAACAATGGTACACAGGTGAGATTGTTGGCTGGTGCAATGAATCAAATTCCCCGATTTTTAGTTGTGATTTACTATATATTTCACCTATTTCATTTGGTTCAAACAGTTATGAAATATCAAATCTAATTACAGATTGATACATACGTGATCTTGCTCACTTCAAGCTCGGATGCCTTCTATCATTTGAAAGATAGCAGGTAAAGTTTCAATCTTAATCCACAATCATTGTCATTCAGATCACTCTAAAATGTTTGTACGAATCTTGTAGTTCATGGTGTCGAAAGATGGTTTACTGCATCATCTGATCTTTGTTGAATGGTAACATTTGTTGCACCTTATAGGATTCGGATTGAGACTGTGCTGTCGAATTCAAATATACTGAGTGAAGTTCAAAGATCATTGGTTGATGGTGGTATGCATATCGAGGATTTGCTCGTTGAATCTTCTTCTCGTGCTGGTGCTGTTTCGCCAGGGAGAGTAGCCGATGAATCTGTTGAAGTTGGAGGTCCAGGTGGACTCTGGCATTTCATATACAGAAGTTTTTATCTTGACCAATATGTGTCATCCGAGTTCTCACCGCCAATCAACAGCTTTAGACAGCAAAAAAGGTAAGTACTGCAATTTAAGTTTCAACTCTCGAATCCATACCACTTTCTTCTGCATGACTTCCCAGAATGATATTAATGCAGAACTTTGCTCCTTATACAGATTATATCGAGCCTATGAAAGACTTTATTCATCCATGCACGACAAAGGAATAGGTCCTCATAAAACCCAGTTCAGAAGAGATGAAAATTATGGTATATTCTGCAAGAATTAGTGAAGATAAACTTTTTATTGCGCAATATAATGAATTGCATTAAATTGTTACTTGCTGTTAACTAGTTTCTTATTATTGCAGTGCTACTTTGCTGGGTCACTCAAGATTTTGAACTATATGCAGCTTTTGATCCCCTCGCAGACAAGGTTTGATGAAGCAATTATTCTCTTTCTCAATAGTCTAAACTATCCGTTTTTTTTTTCAATTCTAGTACCAATTATTCTCTTTCTCAATTTTATGTCCGAACTATAAAAACTATTCAAATCTAGGACGAATAAATTTTCCGGCATCAGAAAATTGACAGGGCATGCTGGAAACCCATGTCATATAAAAAAAAAATGACACCTTGTAAATCAAATTATGTGGATTTCTAGCATGCCTGTCAGCTTTCCGATTGCAGAAAATCTCTTTCTCCTAGATTTGAATAGTTTTTTATAGTTCGGATATAAAATTAACAAAGAAAATAGTTAGTACTAGAATTGAAAAAAGATGAATAATTTTGACTAAAATTGATGTTTTGGCCTATATATATCCTTTTTTCTTTTTCTTTTTCTTTTTTTCTTGTCACAGTTAGTTCATTACTCAAAACCCAAAATCTTATGTTATAATTTGCAGGCTCATGCAATAAAAATATGCAACCGGGTTTGTCAATGGGTGAAAGATGTGGAAAATGAGATTTTCTTGTTGGGGGCAAGCCCTTTTTCATGGTGATTGCTGATTTCTAGTCAAATTTTCTGTAAACTGGCTTGTAATTTTATTATTACTTCCACCCACATATGAAATTTTGCCCCTCTTTTTTTTTTTTTTTGGGGCCAATTTCAATTTGTGCCATGGTTTTATACAGCACAAAAAAAATTGTAGCATTCGATCAGTAGACCATGTAATGACACCCTAATTCTTCTACTTAGTTAATTATTCTTGAAATTATGTATTATATGATTACAATTTTAAATTAAGTTGGTAAAATTGGAATGTGGAGAAAAGCAAGGATCCAAAATGGATATAAAGGTGATGTGGCGTTATTTACATTTCTACCCCTCTCCCAACCATTAAAATTTAAACCAACATTATTACTACCTCACTATCAATTGAAAAGATGTATCAACCTTTTGTAATTGGAAAAAGATTCTATCTATTTTTTTTTCCCCACAAAATGATGACTCCCCCACTATTAATAGGCAATTTGTGGAATTCCTCATTACACTTGATATTGTGTTACGATGTTACGTGAAATAATTTCATTTATATTACTTACAAAGTGATATATGAGTGTAAAAACATATATATGCATGAATGTAATTGACTAGTGTAAACAATTTAATTAGTGAGACTTATTTATGAAAAATAATGTCAACTACTATGAGCACGTTGATATTAAATTATTAGGTATGCAAAAACTACAAATTAAGGAGAGATGAAGAATCATTTAATTTAATAACATAAAAGCATTGGCTGCTAAACTCATGGACCATATCTTATGATGAAATTCACGTTATTTCTCACATGCCAATCATTTTTTCTTTTATGGAATATCATATACAAATCAAGTTAGCTTACGAAAATGTCCTTATCTCTTTTTTTTCTTTTAAAAAAAAAAACTTAATGATGCTATAAGCCTATATAACACCAATTATGAATAATTGATCTTGTAATAACTTCTCCTATGCCCATATATTTGATTATACATTAATATATTCAAGAAAAAACTAATTATAAAAAAATAGAAATCCTAATTATGAAATAGTGGATTGAAAATGAAGTGTAATCTAGGATTTTAATGTGTACAATTGTCGTATTAAAGACCTCCTATATACTCCCTCTGTTTTCGGTTATTAGTCCCATTTTGACCGGTACAATAATAAATGTTTATCAGTGTAGTAGAATTAATATTTTATTGATGTGAAGAGATTTTTTTTTTCTATTTTAGAAAATGAGATTAATTTCGGAGGACGAGGGAGTATCATATTCTCCTCGCCTATTTCCCTCGCTACTCAAAGAAAAACACAATACAACTGTCATTTACTAATTTAAATATTCAGCATCAATATAGAGTTGAAAATTCTTTATATATTACTACTTTTCTACAACTAAGTTGATCAAACTTTGCTGTTTATTCAGATTATTTTTTTTATTTTTTATTTTAATCAAACAAGTCTAGGCGTCTAGCACAAATGTATATTCAGATGACCATCAAAATAAATAGACTCGCAATTTTATGTGTGTTTTTCAGAACCGGGCAATAAATAATTTTGAGTTTCGTTCATGCTTTATTCAATAACCAGTTAATTTAAATGAATAAAATCTTGAAAATCAATAATCTCATAATAGGAATAATAATTTATTTTATTATTATTATTATTATTATTATTTATTTTTATGGATAATCATAAAGTCGAAGGCACTAAATTGCTTAATGGTGGTATTTGGTAGTGGTCGACGAGACAAAAAGGCAAAAATAATGGAAGAAAACCAGAAACAACGCAATTCTTGAGTGAGAGATGCCATCATAATTACGTTTCACCATTTTATAAATAATTATATTTGCATTCAATTAAGTTCTTGAAATTAAATGCATAATTACTAATTAGCAAACATAACTTTTTTATTTTTCAATCACAATTCACTATAATCAAATTAGTACAATATCAAATATTTGCGAAAATAGATAAAATGACGTCAATTAAAATAAAATCCATTTTTACGAAATAATTAATTGTAGAAATAGTGTTTATATATATATATATGTAGGGAAAATATATAAAAAGAGAAAAGGGGAAACGTCGAGTGTTATAACCATCATCAACATTCAACACCCACAACCATTTCTTCATCTGCAAAAAATGATCTTCTTCCCCTTCACTCGATCCTGATCTCACCTTCCGCCGCCTAGAGATAGAGAGAGAGAGAGAGATGTATAAGAATCAGCTGCAGGAGTTAGCGCAGAGGAGCTGCTTCAACTTGCCCTCGTACACCTGTATAAGGGAGGGTCCCGACCACGCGCCGCGCTTCAAGGCCATCGTCAACTTCAACGGAGACAATTTCGAGAGTCCGACCTACTGCTCCACTCTCCGGCAGGCCGAGCACTCCGCCGCCGAGGCCGCCCTCGTCTCCCTCTCCTCCCGCGGCCCCTCCCCTTCCCTCGCCGCTCGCATTCTCGTCAGCTCTCTCTCTCTGCATTTCATTGATATTGATTTTATTCGCATTCATCATCTTCTACTCATTGCGTGTGTGTGCGTTGCTCCTGCCGCCTGCCGGTTGTGAGTGATAATGGCTAATCGCCGGTCAAATTGGCGGGATTGGCTAAATGACTATACTACCCCTGTGGCGGTGGTCGAGAATAATTTATATTTTTTGCCTTATGAAGTCAATCCAGAGCTTGGACTTGAGATTTAGCGCGGTGGGAAAAGGTTTAGACTCTGGGGGTATTAAGGGTATAACATAAATTAATGTGTGAAACCATCGATCTGGTCACGCCTTCCTTTCACCAACAGCTGTTTTTGGGGCCGGTTATTGTACTTGCTTCCGCACTTCTATTAATTAGAGGGTAAATCCGTCATTTCATTTCCACGCCCCGATTTTATTTTATTTTTTTTAAAAATACTCCCTCTATTTCGAGTAAATTGTCCATTTTTTTTTTCGTTTGTCCTACAATATATCTACTATCAATAAAATATTTATCTCATTACCACTCACATATATTAGTTATCGATTTATCGTGTCCGGTCAAATGTGGACAATTTGATCGAGAGGAAGGGAGTGGAATGCATGAATTCAAATTTTACGGCTCCGAGATAAAAATATTTGGGCGGGTAAAGCTAATATGCAGAAATGAAGGTGGTTGGATCATTTTCAAGTTGTTATTCAAAATTAAATAACAATTTCAAAAGGTCGTATGTGATTAATATTTAATAGTATTTAGGTAAAATTTAGCTTGTATATAATTCTCTTAATTAATGAATAAGGATTCGTTTCCTATTAGGACCACTAGCATTAGACTATTAGCCTAATAGGCTCTTATGGGGGAGTTTTGGTGTGAATGATTGAGATTGTTGACTATGATTACATGTTGAGATAAACATGTATTAATTGACAATGTTTTTTATTCATTTATTTATTTGAGTTTGTAGATAAATTAAATTGAAAGATAAGATATATACTTGTTTTGGATTGCACATGGATGAAATAAATGCATTAGCAAAAGGGTACAATTTATGGAGTTGTCTCCCTCAATTTAATGTGGTTAGCAAGATCATTCTGCATCATGCATGTGGCTGTCCAGTGTCCACCTCCATTGCCTGACTATGACTTAGTCTGCAACCCATATTCATTTTTCTTAATTAAACCAACCACCTTCCTCAATATATATATAAATATATATTATATTAATATATATAATAAACTTCAAACAAGAGTCTAAGACTAAACAAAATAAATCACCCTTGTATGTAATGTTGAGAAACTAATGTATTTTTTTACTAGTGGTGTGTGCATGGACTATTATGTGGACTTATTTTGTTAAATAAATATCCCACATTGGTTGTGGACCTTAGAGTATACTATTATACGATGGTGTAAATTCTCTCTCCTTACAAACCAGTTTTGAGTGGAAAAAAATGAAATCTTTACATGGTAGCGGAGCCAGTTCGGTTTGATGTGGGACCTGATTTATCCCGATTATGAGGCCTCCGTGAAATTCCATGCTGTGCGTGAGGGGGTGTGCTAAATATCACACTTCAGTTGTGGATCTAGAAATATACTACCATGCAATAGTATAAGTCCCCTCTCCTTACAAGCAGGTTTTATAGGGAGTGAAATGGAATCTTAACATATTTGGCCTTCTCTCTCATGTTTGAACATTCATTCCAGTGTTGCTAAGTGTAAATTTTATGTTCAGGATGAGACTGGGGTTTATAAGAACCTCTTGCAAGAGATTGCACAGAGGGTCGGGTCTCCTCTGCCACAGTACTCGACGTTCAGGTCCGGATTAGGGCACCTGCCGGTGTTCAAAGGAACCGTGGAGCTTGCCGGAATCATATTTACCGGTGACCCTGCAAAGACCAAGAAACAAGCTGAGAAGAATGCAGCACTAGCAGCATGGCTGTCTCTCAAACAATGTGAGCATCTGGCTAGCTCTCTCTGCTGTTCTTGTGTAATGTATATATGTGACCTTATGATTTTGTATGTTCAGTGGCGCAGCAGGAAGCAGCAGCCTCTCCATCCGAACTCGAAAACAGCGAGGAGCAGGAGCAGATCAGGATAGCCAGGGCACTGCAGAACTACCGTTTGAAGGAGAAGTTGGCAATGCCTAACCTGCATAACACCTCCATACCTTTCCAGAAGAAGCTCCTGGTTCCATCCCCTCGCCCGTCGAGCCCACAGCGCCCCACCGCGCCTGCATCCAAAATCCTCCCCTTCTTCTCCCAGAAGCCAGCTTCTCGAACTAGGCCACCATCACCTGTGATCAACAGCAGCCACAGCATTCAAAGGTTTCCTGCTGTTGGGGCAGCTCCGTATGTCCCAATCAGACAATGCCACACGCCCTACCCCGGCATTGCTCCACCGGTGACAGTAAGAAATGCAGTGCCTGTTTTCTCAGCACCGCCGCCCCGGCCTGTACGGCTAGCTCCCCCTGTATGCATCAGGCAGGCAGTCCCAGCATTTGCAGCAGCCTCATCATCACCGTCAATGAGCAGCTGCGACGTAGACGAAACCACCGCGGTTCGATGTCTGGAGCAACTCGGGATATGATCCATTGATCCTGCCCTGCAAACTAGGCATATTTATATATATACAGATAGATATATATTTATATATATCCTCTTCTTCATCGTTGTAGTTGATGCTTTTTTTATTAAAAAAAAATCGGTTTCAAGATGTTCTTCATTAGCCTGTTGGAAGTTTAAGGGAGTATCACTATATCTGGTTTTTTGTAGGATCATAATTCATACAGTTAATTAATGATTAAAAGAATGCATGCTTAAATTGCTTTGGTTTTAATTTTATGATGTAAATATGAATGATTTTTATCAATTCAACCGCCGAAAGATTAATTCTCAATTCAAGATTCGAAAAATTATAAAAATTTTCAATTCAGGATTCGAGAGATCATACAAACTTTCGGGTCATGAATTGACAAATTATTTTTTGGGTCCCAAATTGATAATTAAACTATAGATGCTCGCCTCAACATTTTATTGCTTTATCCTTTTTAATGTTTTGCATAATTTTAAAATCTTGAGTAATTTAGATATATTAACATAACTTGGAATCTTGAAATATTGTAATTGAGAATGGCAATATATAGAATACATCTGCGTTGCAAGTTTATGAAGGCCTCAAGGTCTGTAACTATTCTTTTGGACCCAAAAACCCAAAATATTTTACAATCTCATAACAAAATATAATTTATTTCTGGAATAATACAAAATTATTATACTAATATAGTATTCTTCCGTTTCAATTATTTGGTTCGGAACATAGTTTTAAGGTGTTTCAATAATATGATTCAACTTAGTATTTGATATTGTTTTTCTCTGTAATTTACAATTACACCCCTAAATAAATTGAAAATTTAGAATATTAAATGTAATATTATGAAAATGGTAAATATAAGAAAATACCCTAAACCATTGACGTTTTCACAAAAATACTTCAATCTATTTCCATAAGTTAAAAATACCCTAATCATTACTTCAATTTATAAATTATACCATGATTTATTGATATTTTGGGAAAATACCCCAATGTATTATTATTAGTTAAAAAAATACCTCAATATTGGATTTCGTGTATGAATTATACCAAAACGGAAAATATTATTGGCTCACACAAAAATGGCAGTCAAAACAACTATCATCGTTCCAGTTAAATTAATGTTCTAAACAATCAATATTTGTTATATATTTAAATGCATTTATCTTCTGAAAAGTATTTAAAATTTCATGTTCTGCTTTTTTTTTTTCCTTCGGTTGCTTGAATTCCTTATTTATCTCTCAATGTGTATTTTGACGTGTGATCTTGTATCGAAATGTATGCATCTTCGCCTTGGATTGGACATTACACCAACCAAAGGAAACAAGAAAAATAGTAGAACATGAATTTTAAATACTTTTTAGAATATATAGAAAATATTGATTGCTTAATACATTAAATTTAATACAGGCGAATATAATTCTTTTGACTGCCATCTTTGTGTGTGTTAATAATATTTCTGGTTTTGGTATAATTCGTAAACGAAATTAAAGATTGAGGGTATTTTCAACTAATAATAATATATTGAGATATTTTTCAAAAATATTAATAGATCACGATATAATTCATAAATAAAAGTAAAGATTTTGGTGTTTTTAATTTATGGAAATAAATTGGGGTATTTTTCCAAAAACGTCAAAAGTTTAGGATATTTTCCCCTATTTATCCTTATGAAAATGAAAGATTAATTAATGCTTTAAACAAGAGTAATGTTAGAAATTTATTTAAATATTAAATAATTTTAGTTATTGAAATGCATTTGTTATCATGTATTTGTCCACGTAAAAAGTCTCTCTCTCTCCAATTAAAAATTAACAGCTGAAAGTCTTAGAAAATTATTTTTCCAACGAGAGGCACATACATACTCCTATTGCAGCGTGTTTATTTTGTTCAAATTTAAGGAAGAATTATTGGGCAAAAGCAATATATATATATATATATTGTTTCGATTCTGTCGGATAAAAAACAATTGCTTTCATTATCCGAGTTTTTCTCACTTCACATAATCACCAACCACCCATTATTGCATGATTATTGTGTGTTTCAAAAACCAAAAATAAACCAGAAAATATAATAGAGAAAAACCAACAATATAATACACGTGTTTAAGTCAAAGTCAGCAGATAGATAGTTGCGTTTACTTTTTTTATATATAATAATAATAATAATAATAATAATAATAAAACTATACGCGTGAACATATTTTAAATAATAAAAAAAGGTCAAAATATACGTTGAATATCATATGTAAATCCAAGATAAATAACCTGATATCATACAGTTTGACTTTTTGAGATTTTATTAATTACTAATTAATTCTTGCGTTTTGTTCTTGCATGAATAGTGAGTTTACGTGTGGATTTTAGCTGTATTTAAGAAATATTAGAATGTAATATCTTTTCAGAATCTAGATAGAAGTTGCTGTCTTATTGAGTTTGAATAATTTCATAGACAATCTATTTTTTTATTTTTGTTTTTTTTTCCATCGACAATCTATTGTAGTGGAATGCATACATCTTTTTCCCACCCATTTGTGGGTTCAAACTTTACCTTGAAAATAAAAGAGCATGCAAATTTTTTTTTTTTTTTTTTTTTCACAAACTTTTGTGGGGTTTTTCCATTGTCTAGAAACTACCATCCGCAAGTCTACTTAGATCATCACAAGTCGAGTCTAGTACGATTATGCTCGAGCTCCTCCAAAAATTTAAACTCGAACTCGACTCGGTGTCAAACTCGATCGAACTAATTTATTATAAATTTTAAATTCTTTATCATAAAATACTAAATTTAAGAATAAAAAATTAAATTATATTAAACTCGACAAAACTCGTGAGTCTAGCTCGAATCTAATCTCGACTCGGGCTTGATAAGACTCGCGAACCTATCGAATCGAGTATCATGAAGCTCGAGCTAGACAATTACTCAAGTTGTATCAATTTCTTTTTATACAATCCTGAATAGCTCGCGAGCGAACCATCTGCACAAGCAATGTGTGCATGAGGGAGAGATAGGTGAAAAATAGTGTGAATTCTTGATTCCCATGTGAAAATGGGCTTGAGGTGGTGGGCCAGAGCCTCCACTACCACCAACCCATCAAAGCCAAACAAATATTTTTGGTGGGCCCAATCATATGGGGCCCACAGCAGGGTTGGGGCCCACATGGGATTTTAAGAAGTAAGTAAAACTGGCAGAATTATTCCTTCCCCTATGAGAAAAAAATAAAATAAAAGCAATGGCTGAAGCCAGTGGCGGATCTATGTAGGGGCTAGGGGGGACTGGTCCGAATTTTTTTTCGTTTTTATAGTATCATGATCCGATTTTTTATGGTATAGCCCCCCTCGTATAGAAGAAAAATGGATGAAAATAAGGAAAAAAATGATATATAATGATTGAAGTTAAGGTTAAGGCGAAAAAAAAAATTTCAGCCCCCTTCGGGAAAATTTTCTGGATCCGCCACTGCCTGAAGCCAAAAGGCATCAGTGGTGACAGCAGATGGGAGCCCTCCACCCATCACACACACACTAACCAACATGCTCAAATCCTCTGCTTCAGTCATTCTTAGGGTAATAATATATAATTCTATGTCTTAAATAAGATTTTGAGATCGATCATCCCTCGATTCGACGTATTACTAACAGATAGGGGTAGGGGGGGGGACAGATTGGAGGAATGTTAGTTCCATGATTGTAAAAGAACAAAAGATAATGAGGGGAAATTGGGGATGACATTAGTTTGTGTAGGGAGCTGAGCTCATAAATGGACCACTGTTTGTACTAGATAAGTTTGAACTTAATGTTTGTCTGTGTCATGGATAGTACTCAATCCTTGTTTCTTTTAATAAAATTAAAATAAAATAAACTTAGTGGGAGCAATCTTTGTTTCTTAACTTTTGTTTGTTTGGGGAGTGTTCTTTTGTGTTTGGATTTTTCAAAGGTTCTCGTGAGATAAATTATCCCGCAAAAATGAAAAAGTTGTTTGATTATGTTTGTCACAACGCTGCTTGATTTTTATTTTTATTTTAATCATATTCTAACTCAAATAAATTACATTCTTGATAATAATTTAATTTGGCCCGTAAAAGTAAACTCCCCTAAAAGTTACATATAGGGTAAAGTCAATTCACTAATTTGGGCAGAATCAAGTGACCTTTTGTTCAAAGGGAAACAACTTTTGATAACATATAAAACATATGTAAGAGAGAACATTGATTTTAATTTGACATACAAAAAAATAGTTAGTTTTTAATATCAAGATTTAGAACTAAGTGGTTTGTTACATTTTATTTTTAACTTTGTTTTTTGATAGAGGGTGGGGGACAACATTGGCAAGATTGGATATTATCATAAATCTTTTTGACATTTGAGTTGAATCCAAAGCTTGCTATAATATGGAATCCTAACAAAAGGGACATTTCAAAATTTCAATGATAGAATGTAGCTTTTTTCCCACTAATAGTGCATAATATTCCTACTTAACTATTTAATGTTTTTTAAATGGTGGGAGGGTGAAATCCAAAAGTTACTAAAGGTTGATCATGCCCATGAAATTTTTTTCAAGAATCTTTAACTTTTTTTTATGGGATTAGTAACTTTTATAGTGCACATACTTTTCAGATGTTGACTTGTGTTTTCTTATTAAACAATTTATGAAAAATCTTGAAAACTATTTGGATTCAAGATTTTTGAAATGGGTATTTTGAGAAATTAATATAGTATGAAGTTATTCAAATAACTCTAAACTAATTAATTTGCACTA
>JAPKLW010000044.1:446886-489251 GCA_026898455.1 Plectranthus barbatus
ACCTCAATTGTCCCACTTTCCTTTTTCATCCGTCCCATCTCAATTGTCCCATTACTTAAAAAGGCAACTTTTTCACACTCAACAATAAAATATTAATTTCACTCAACTTATTTTACACTCATACTCCTTGGTTATTGTGTCCGGTCAACCCGTGACAATTCAGCCGGGACGGATTGAGTAATAAAGTGTGTAAATGGAGGGGAGAATATTTGGTGATGTCCAATTAATGTGTGGCAGGGGTGCATTAAATGGTATTACCCTGAAAAGAAAAAATTTGAATGAGTTTTGGAGCCACCAAACCATATAATATAAGGAAATAAAACATCACAAATCACTAACCAACATGAGCAATAGCAATTATGTTGTACCATAACCGAATTCAAGCTTAAACAATGCTTCGACCAAAACACACACACACTTCTTCACTTCACCACATTTTCATGTCAAAAACATTTAATATAATTTGGTTGAGATGGGAGCATTCTTGAATGCGATCGAGACTTTACAAGGGTAAAGAGTTTAGGTGATTTGGGTAAAAGGTACAACCACGCAAAGCTTCAACTGTTCCTCTCATGTAATATCAGCTGCGTTATATATATAGAGTTGCGTTCAAATTCGAACTAAATGTCATGAATGAACTTTTCATTATTGTGCGTATAATTGATCATTGTAGTCTATATGATAGTTCATTATAGTAATGAATTATGATACTTCATTGTTGTGTGTATAATTAATCAATTACACACACTACAATGAAAGTTTGTAGTTCATTAAGGGGGATGAGTTCAGTCTAGAATGAGAAATGTGAGAAAGTTGTTTGATTTTATTTAGGTCGTTACTTGATTGCAATTGTTAATTATTTTGTTGCTTTGTGTTATAGTTGTTACTTGATTGCATATCAAATATTGATTTATTTAAATTTAATGAACATGATTCAATCTTTTTTTTTTCTTGCAGGAGAATTTTAATCAATTTATAATTAACGCGAGAATGCGAAAATACTACATTTTAACCTTTATATACTTCACTGTAACATCAAAATCATGCATTGAAAAAAAAACTTAATTATAACTTCAAAATATTTCATTTCATTTTATTTTCGATTTTCTTCATTTTATTTTACGACTTCAATTTTCCAAAAAATTATTTATTTTATCTTAATTAATGTTAATTTATTATTTATTTTCATATTTTTGATAACAACAATTCTCATATAATCATATCTATATCTTTATACATTTATGGGGTTAAATGGGTAATGCTCAGTCATATCATCTATTGCAAAAATTAAAAAGAAAATGGTAGAGCCAATAAATTGATCACCTCTCTAACTAACTAGATATGATTACACTGTCACAATGCACCTAATAATTAACTTTTATTTTTTTTTGTTTTTCAACCATGGTAATAATCTTGATAGAATCAAATAAAAAGTAATCATTTTGTCTGTTTAGTCAGTTAACAACCTATGTTTTAGCTCAACATTAAATTTGTTAATTAATATCAAAATTATTCTTAAAAAAGATTTAATTCATGTTTATAGTCGGAAAATAGATAACAGTGTTGGGGGAAGATAGCCGGTGGCAGAGGAGAGGAAATGGGGGGGTAGAGAGAGGTGTGATTTGACAAAAGCATTTAAGGCAGACAATCCGGGAAAATCTTGTTTCTGTGGGTCTAAACCTTGTCATTTCAATCTTGCTCATTTTTTCCTCATTTAAATTAATGAAATAATAATGCTGATGATAATCATGGTTTAATTAAATAAAAAGAAAAAGAAAAAAAAAGTAGTCGAAGAATTCCAGAGGTGCAGTGCAGGCAGAAGGCAGAGCAGTGTGCCAACAGTAACAACTCTGCAGCAGCCAACGCCACCATCACCATATAAATTTAATCACTCTTCTGCCCATTTCCGATTTCCGAGCAAACACCTCTCTCTCTCTCTCTCTCTCTCTCTCTCTCTCTCATAAGTCATAGCCACCCACCCACCGCTTTATTTCAGTGTAGCTCTTCAGACCTGCAAACTGATCGCAATATTTTCTTTTTTTCTCAACCCAGAATTCACATTTTCCGTTTCTTGTTCTATACCAAGATAGAGAAGGATACCTTGTGTTTTTAATGTGCATTTCTAGTTTTTCATTAATCCTTTTGAGGCATGTCTACAGTTGCATTCTCCCCTCTTAGTTTTCACCCTTGCAGATCAGTGAACACCCACTCACCCCATTGACATTCACCTGGGCTCTCTTTTTCTTCTTCTTGTAAGAGAGGGGGAGAGGGAGATCCTTCTTTAGTCAAAATCGCTTCTTTTTCGGTATTTCAGGCGGAAACTCGGAATTCTTTAGTCATATCGGCTGCAGCTAGTTTCTTGTTGGGTATTGGAAGTTCTTAAAAAAAAAGGTTAATCTTGTGAAGTAAGTGGATTCTGCTGTGATAAGCTTTGTTGTTTTCTGTGAAAATCAAGGGTTACTGCTTGCCAGAAGAAGTTGGTGGTTTCACCTCCAATCAAAGTGAAAAGTCGGAGCTTTTAGTGTGAACAAATTACAATAGCTCTGTAACTGCTCGTGTTCCCAGTGATATACATAGGTGGTCTCTTGTGAGAAAAAAGGAGAACACAGTTTTTTTTTTTTTTGTCAGTATGCGTATGATTTATAGTCAAATCCAAGGCTGCATAGCTTTCGTTGAGCGATTCTGGCAGTTGCCTTTTCTCTTATAAGCTAAGCTGGTTGATGTGTGTGTTTTCGGATATCTAAAGGGCCAACCGTTTTCTTGCCTCATTCAAGAGCATTCATCTTCCATCTCCTAGATCACTTTATTACTAGTAAATACTCATATTATCGAAAGCCGGGAAGAATCGGCCTCTGCTAGAGAATCTTTGTCAGCTCTCTGGCAGCACTGCAAAAAAGCAGCTCCCTTTGTTCAAGATTTGGGTTTGGGTAGGATTTGGAGTTTCTTGAAGCTGTGAACAATGGCTATGGTAGCGCAGCATCACCGGGAAAATAGCAGTGGCAGCATTAGCAAGCATCTTGATGCTGGAAAATATGTCCGCTACACGGCTGAGCAGGTGGAGGCGTTGGAGAGGGTCTACGCCGAGTGTCCGAAGCCGAGCTCTCTTCGCCGGCAGCAGCTGATTCGGGAGTGCCCCATTCTTTCCAACATTGAGCCGAAGCAACTGAAAGTCTGGTTCCAAAATAGGAGGTATGATGCTAATATTCTTTCTTGGATAATTTTCTGAGCTTATCTGTTTTTTGGGTTTTTATGTTCAATCTTGAATGGATGTAGGTGTCGAGAGAAGCAGCGAAAGGAATCCACTAGACTTCAGAGTGTGAACAGAAAATTGAATGCCATGAACAAGTTGCTGATGGAGGAAAATGATCGCCTCCAGAAGCAGGTGTCCCAACTGGTATGCGAGAATGGATACATGCGGCAACACTTGCATACAGTATGTAATTCCTTCATCACTGCTATTTCTCCATGATAATAGCTATTTAGGCATCGTATGAGAATTGTATACATCGAATAATGGCATATTATTCATACTTACAAACATGAATGCTTTGGTTTTCGCATTCTAGCATTTTAACTTTTGCTAGCTTACATACATTCTTGAAATATTTGCAGGCTCCTGCTCCTGCCACTGATGCAAGTTGTGAATCGGCTGTCACTACCCCTCAGCATACTGCCAGAGATGCTAATAACCCTGCTGGGTAGTTAGATCAATCTATTATTTTCTGTCATTGTTCTCTGCAGCAAATTAATGGTGAAAAAGGACTGTATTAAAACTAATGTTTCTTTATCTTCATTGACTTTGGCAGGCTCCTCTCAATTGCAGAGGAGACTTTGACAGAGTTCCTTTCGAAGGCTACAGGTACTGCTGTTGATTGGGTACAGATGCCTGGGATGAAGGTCAGTTTTTTTTTTTTTTAGGCAAATTAACTGCATTTGATGTTCCTTGATCAAATTTACAACCTTTAACTGAAGTAAAAATTGGTTTTTCGGTCAGCCTGGTCCGGGTTCGGTTGGGATCTTTGCTATTTCACAAAGTTGTAGTGGAGTGGCAGCTCGAGCCTGCGGTCTTGTGAGTCTAGAACCTACAAAGGTAATCATAGTATTCTAGTGTTTTCCCTAGAATCTTGGACCAAAAATCTATTAGGGCTCTATCTGAAAGATTTTTCGACTTTTAAAGATTGCAGAGATCCTTAAAGATCGTCCTACTTGGTTCCGTGACTGTCGGAGCCTTGAAGTTTTCACCATGTTTCCTGCGGAAAATGGAGGAACCATTGAACTGCTGTACACACAGGTTAATGTCTTGAAAAAAGTGATGTGAAGTTCATTTTTTTGCTTCTGTAGCCTTGTTGGAATGTTAATGGTTTAAATTCTTTCAGACATATGCTCCAACTACTCTCGCTCCTGCCCGAGACTTTTGGACTCTGAGATACACAACCACCTTGGAGAACGGCAGTCTCGTGGTATGTGTTTTTCTTAACCAGCTGTTGTTGCATGTTTTTTGATTGTTTCATATTCTTGGGCTGGGTAATGTTCAGGCTTCTAGAATTATATTCGCCTCCGTTTATCTATATGAATATTTAGGTAGCTAAGTTCACTGTGAAAGAGGGAGAATTCTTTTGATGTATCTGTTAATTTAACTTAACTTGCTTATATGTCATGAGATTTTGATATCCCCTACCCCCTCGTTTCGTCGATAAAGGTATGCGAGAGGTCGCTCTCTGGTACTGGGGCTGGCCCAAATGCAGCTGCAGCCTCACAGTTTGTCAGAGCTGAAACGTTGCCATCTGGATATCTAATCCGACCGTGTGATGGTGGAGGATCTATCATTCACATTGTAGACCACCTTAATTTGGAGGTCAAATTTTTCTTTGCTTCGCAAGCCATGCTTTTCTTGGATGTTGTTTTCTTTACTGATATCTATCCCCTTGTTCAGGCGTGGAATGTGCCGGAGGTGTTGCGGCCACTTTATGAATCTTCGAAAGTTCTAGCGCAGAAAACAACTATAGCTGTGAGTAGATGTGCTGGTTTATTAAAATATTCTTCATTCCATTTTATGATCTTACAATTTGCTACATTTTCCTTCAACAGGCACTCAAATATATCCGCCAGATAGCTCAGGAGACGAGTGGTGAGGTCGTATACGGTCTTGGCCGGCAACCAGCTGTTCTGCGTACTTTCACCCAGCGGTTATGCAGGTGATGATCCAGTTATTTCGTACGCGTTAATGTTGACTATGATGATATAGTCTTGCATTTTGTTCCCAAACCCACAGCATTGAAATGACATTATGGGTTTAATTAGTAATCAAATTCGCATATCATCCGCAGAGGCTTTAATGACGCGGTGAATGGGTTCAACGATGACGGGTGGTCATTATTGAACTGTGATGGTGCTGAAGATGTGGTAGTTGCTATTAATTCTTCTAAAAACTTAAACAGTGGGCCAAATGCTCTTTCGATGCTCGGAGGCATTCTCTGTGCTAAGGCATCTATGTTACTTCAGGTGCTCTTTATGCGATAATCATTGAACAGTTAGTTTCCGAGCAAGTTTATTTGATTTGTTGTCAAAGAATCCTCGCCTTATTTCCCTTTTTGGTGTTTATCACCGTCACGATAAACAATTTGTTACTTACTGTTCCTAATCCAAGATTTTAACCTGTATTTACCTGCCAGAATGTACCTCCAGCTGTGCTGGTTCGCTTTCTTAGGGAGCATCGGTCTGAGTGGGCCGACTTCAACATTGACGCCTATGCTGCCGCGGCGCTGAAAAGCTCGTATGCTTATCCGGGTATGAGGCCCACTAAATTTACTGGAAGCCAAATCATCATGCCATTAGGTCATACAATTGAAAATGAAGAGGTTTGTATTATTCCATGCTAATAATAATTGTGAGCAATAACTCCAGATACATATGATGAAACCACCATCTAAGTTGTGTTGCAGATGCTTGAAGTCATTCGGCTGGAAGGACATCCACTCAACCACGAAGATGCTTTTATGTCCCGGGATATTCATCTTCTACAGGTGCGGTGGTTTTAGTTTCGTTTAAGCTTTTATGGCATCTCAGTCAGTTTGTGACATTTTCGAAGTGATCCTTCTCTATAGATGTGTAGTGGAATAGATGAGAATGCCGTTGGCGCCTGCTCTGAGCTTGTTTTTGCACCAATCGATGAGATGTTCCCAGACGATGCACAGTTGCTGCCCTCTGGTTTTCGGATAATCCCACTTGATTCGAAATCAGTTGAGTTGCTAAATTGTCTCCTATTTGCAATCCTTTTGTTTTTCTGTTGATTAAGTAATCTAACTGCCGGGATAATTTACAGGACTCGTTGACCTCACACAAGACGCTAGATCTGACGTCGAGCCTTGATGTTGGCCTGGCTACAAGCAACGGTGGGAAAAATGCAGGCGGAGCCTACAGTGCGCGGTCTATACTGACGATTGCCTTCCAGTTCCCATTCGAGAGCAATTTACAGGACAACGTTGCTTCAATGGCACGGCAGTATGTTCGTAGCGTGATTTCCTCTGTGCAGAGGGTTGCCATGGCTATATCTCCATCCGGAACGAGCCCTTCAGCCGGCTCAAAGCTATCCCCAGCCTCGCCCGAAGCTGTGACCCTCGCACACTGGATCTGCCAAAGCTACAGGTAATAAATACTACATTTTCCTAGTCATAAAAAAATACACATTCTTGACCTTTCTTGTTCTATACATTGTTGTCTTCATTGCAGCCTTCATACGGGGGCGGAGTTGCTTCGAGCCGAGTCGTCGAGCGGTGAAGCATTGTTGAAATCACTCTGGCATAACCAAGACGCCATTTTATGCTGCTCGTTGAAGGTACTTACCTAGTTAGTATGTCTTGAGAATCTTGATACTCGAATCTCGTGTTCAACTATTTAATCAATGGTCTTCGTTAGGCGGTGCCCGTTTTCACATTCGCGAACCAGGCAGGGCTAGATATGCTGGAGACCACTCTAGTTACTCTTCAAGACATCACTCTTGACAAGATATTCGATGATTCCGGGCGAAAGGCGCTGTTCGCGGAGTTCGCCAAGATCATGCAGCAGGTAAGAGTCTCCAACACAAGGAATGTAAAGTTCCCATTTCTCTCCCTAGAGGATCTTCACCATTATACGATATACTCCGAGATCACAGCCAACACAAGCAATCATCCTAAAAAAACATTACATCTGTGTTTGATCTTTGACACACTATGTATCTGCAGGGATTCGCTCACTTGCCGGGTGGCATCTGCATGTCGACGATGGGGCGCCATGTATCGTACGAGCAAGCCGTCGTCTGGAAGGTGTTTGCAGCCGACGACAACACCGTGCACTGCCTCGCCTTCTCCTTCATGAATTGGTCCTTTGTGTGAACAAGGATTCATGGATATTGCATTTGCATTACTTGCTTGACTGTGTAAAGCTTCGAGGATTTGAGAGACAGCATCAATGGCGGAGTAAAATCGAGATCGGTCGTCGTGTTGATTTATTGATGCTCTTCATATTTTTTTTGCGAATGTATATTCTTCTGCTGCTGCTGTGATATTTGAATATTCAAGAAATGCTTCGCTTTTGTTTCGAGGGACTGATGCTGCTGAATCATGAGTTTTGAATTGCTCTGAATTTAATTTATTTGCAATTTTCAACACTAGCATATGTTTTCTAGTATGCATCTTTTGTGAAATACTCCCTCTGTTTCGTTCCAATTATATAGTTCAGTTTGATGTTACACGTTTGTTAAGAATTATTTAATATTCAAGCAAATTTTCAACATTACCCTTATTTTAACATTAATTAATCTTTAATTTTCATAATATTACATTTAATATTCTCATTTTTCAAAGTTATTCAGGGATATAATTGTAAATTACCAAACAAAAACAATACCAAATATTGGACTATATAATTGAAACATCTTAGAATAGTAACCCGGACTATATAATTGGAATGGACGGAATATATATTTTCCCGAAACGTTGAGGCATTTTGATCGGAATAAGATAATTTAATATGGACATTTCATTTGTAATGTGTTATTTTTTTACCGTTCTCATGCAAATTTTTGTATACTTTCTAAGGTTAGGTTTTTGTATACTTTCTAAGGTTTTTCACATTTTTTATTCTAGTAGTGGGGGTGGCAATTTTCGATACAATGAGAATGAGATAGTTCGATATGAATTAGCACGATAATTTGAATATGGATTGAGGTTTATTGGAGATATGAATACAAAAATTTTTGACAGGATCAAATTTAGATGTTTATTAATAAATTAATATTTTTTAAAAAAATATTTTTATTTATTGATTTACGTATAATAATTAACAAGATTTATACCTTCGTTGCATGAAAAAATATTATTTATAATAATTTATGTTTCTGTAAAGATATTGTAGTAGTTTATTAAAAATAATATTAATTATATATTATATTATAAAATTATGAAAAAAATACTGAACATCTCTAATAAATTTAGAATAAAAATGATAACTAATTATTTTTTTAAAAAAATCATTTTATTTCGACATACATACATTTTTTAACATATAGATGACATTTATTGATGCAAAATATCATTAATTTATTTAATATTTTAACATGCACGCTTTTAAAAATTTTGGAGGGAAATTTTGAAATTATTTTAGTATATAGATAGAGATGATATATTTTTAATTTTTTGGTTATTTTTATGAAATATTGATTTTCGATTGCATGTTTTTTTTTTCAAAATTATTATGTTTTTTAATCAAATTTTATCTCATAGTTTTTTAATTTATTGGATTATTATGGGATTGGATAGTTATTTGGTTCTTATCGGATCATATTGGATTTTGCTCGGATAATGGATCGGATCGGGTTCAAACTTAATTAATGGGTCGGATTCGGATATTGATTTAATATTTTTTATTGAATCGGATACAGTTTTGACTTTAATAGATCAAATAATTAATAGATCGTCACGATAAGCACGAATTCTCTCCCCTAGAATAAAGTGAGATTATTTTATTTTGAAAAAAAAAATAAATTTGTTTGACATTAATTATTCTATCTGAATTCAAACAACAACAACGACGTTTAAATGACAACACACCGATTATAAATACTCCATGTTTCGCAGTGTCTAACCACTCTCATTAAATTAAATCAATGATTTTTGTCTTTTTGCTTTTGATTTACTTTATCATTAGTGCCTTAAATTATGATTTTTTTACCTTTTTACTTTCATTAATCAAAGCCTATTTAAGTCGCCACTTGAAACAGATCTGTAAGTAAAAAAAATGTTAATTAATGATGCGGCCTTTCGTAATTCAAACGATGAATCGCATGGCACGTGACTAGATCGTCATTTTTCTGGATCATGCGAGGACAGCTCTGGGATTTTGAAATATATTAATTATAATTTGATTGGGATCGCACGTGACCTGCGCTTTTCTTACGTAGATTTTGCATGCACGACAACCATAAATTCATCTTACATCTTTTTATTTTATTACTCCCTCCGTCCCAAAATAATTGTCTTGTTTTTCTTTTTCGTCTGTTCCAAACAATTGTCATCTTTTTATTTATGTAATGTACTACCTCTTCTATCTCTATTCGCATTAGTATCTGTACCATTTTCAAACCAGACAATTATTTTGGGACGGAGGTAATACATTACATAAATATGTCATATCATAACCTTCTATTTTACTCACCAATTAATATATATATATTTATCATGTTATCCTTATTTTATAGTGTTTATTTATTATAAATTCTTAAAGTATCAATAACATATCTATTTTTTCTCTCTATTCGTTAGTTTATGTTCTATATGTTCAAAATTACCTACAATAATTTTTCAACTCGTAAAAAGTAAAAATTAAGAAATTGGTACTTTATATGTAGGATCGCCCTATAAATTTTGGGATCCGGTGCGAAAAAAAGTTGGTACCTCTTATTTAAATTAGTTATTAAATATAATATAAAATGCATTTTAAAATAATTTATCATGCTTAAGATAAAAAAAAATTATTCAAAAAACTCAAGTCCTTCACGACAATCTTATAGATTTCACTTCGTTTTTAAATAAATTTAAAAAAAAAAATAAATAAATAAATAATATGCATCGTTTAAAAATCATCCTCATAACATTTTTTGAACCAAACTTTTTGAGTTTTTTTGTAATCATTCTTTTCTTTGTTTTTTTTTAGAACAAGATAAATGTATACTAGCTCAAGAAGAACGATTAGCATAATATTAATATGACTAATATAAAATAAATAAAGTCAAACAAAATAAAATTTAAAACCATTCTAGAAAAATTAAAATATAATAAAAATAAAAATAAAGTAAAGACCTAGTAAATCACGTAAAGGCAACATAAAATTTGACAAGATTTAAAAAATGAACAATATTATATTTGTTTAAGAAAATATGAAGGACTACCTTATCAATTTATTGTTGTTAGTTACTATTTAGTAAAATTCGTTTGTACAATATTGGAAAAAAAAAGAAGGGAATTAGAGAAATAATCTTTAATTGATATTTAGAATAATCTTGATATATTATTTGATATTTTAATAAAATTAAATATTACTTTTTTATATATTTTGAGTTATACATTTTTATTAGGCTAAATAAAAATTTGATTTTTTGTATATACTTTTAATTAAGTTAAATTTTATATTTCTTATTGGTGCCTCATACTAAGATAAATTAATAGCATAATATAATTAGTCTATATAATTTTTTTAAGAAAGGGTGCCCCTTAATTCAGAGGCCCCAGTGCGGCGCACCTTTCGCACGGCTTCAGGACAATCACAGTAATTATCTACAAACTAGAAAACACTATTATTAATGGTTTTCAACAAAATACCACACACAGTTGTCTAATTATGCGTTTAAATACTGAACTAGCTGTGCGTATTATAGTGGTGAAACTACATTGTTTGTGACAAAAAAAATTATGAATTTGAGTTTTCTCGAGATATTTGAACGTGTAAGTTTTAATATATATATATATATATATATATATATATATATATTATTAAAATTAAATATAAATATTAGTTAAATGAACTGTTCATAAATTTGTCGATGGAAAAAAGGGAAAAACATCAATTATATTACAAACTATCCTGATTTTTTCAAATATATTACAAACTGTGCATATTATCAAAATATATTACAAACTATCAGTTTTGTTTCAAATTTATGACGGAGCAAATTTCCGGCGACAGAAAGTTGACGTGGCTCACCAGATGACACGCCAACATTTAAAATTGCACATCATCGTACAAATATATTACAAATTATTGTGATTTTCTAAAATATATTACAAACTATTGTAAGTTTCTCAATTATATAAATTATATGTTTATATATATGTATATTCCAAATAAATATTACAACTATCAAATTTATTTTAAAACTACGACAAAAACATATTTACTTTTATTTTAAAATTTTAAATCTTTAAATAAATATTATAGTTATACTTAAAAATATGACATAAAAATTCTTGATTTAAAAAAAAAGAAAAATGGAAAAAATATTTATTTTAATTTTAATTTTTCTTTTATTTTTCTCTCTCTTGTCTCTTATTTTGGCGAACCAAAACTCAAATATTTCTATAAATAATAATATTTATTGATGGCATTTTACATATTTAAAATATATATCATTATTATTTGACCCTTAATAATTATTATTTTTTCACATGAATATTTAATTTTTTGGTTTGACGAATGGAGAGATGGGAGCAAAATAAATATGAAAATTAAAATAAATTTGATAGTTTGAATATTTATTTAGGAATGTATATAATTGAGAAATTTACAATAGTTAGTAATATAGTTGAGAAAATCACAATAATTGTAATATATTTGTACGATGACATGTAATTTTATATGCTAATGTGTCATCTGGTGAGCCACGTCAACTTCCCGTCGCCGGAAATTTGCTCTCGTAATAAATTTGGAACAAAATTAATAATTTTTAGGGAAGGTCTTGGGTTAGGCAGACCTAAACAATTTAGGCGGGTTTTATCCATTAACCCAAGATTTAGGCGGATTTTATCCATTAACCCAAGCCCAAACCCATATAATATACCCTATTTGGGATGGGTGAACCCATTTGGGTAGGATAAAACCCACCTAACGCAAGTTTTTGCCTAATTTTAATATATTTATATAATATGTTTGTAATATATTTAAGAAAACCAAGATATTTTATAATATAATTGATACTTTAAAAAAAAAAAATACTATTAATTATTTCCATCGGCTTCCGTTTGCAATTTAAACTTCAGTCAACTAAAAATAACTACTAAATGAAGAAAATTATTAAAAAAATTGAAGGAAAAAAATAAAAAATTCTATAGCCTCGCTTGATCTTTGCGGCTCCACATTCATCTTTCGATCTTCACAAAATTTAGGGTTTTCAATCTCCACTCTTCCTATCTGGCCCCAAAATTTTCCACATCCCCGGAGTAGTTTTTAGCCGAATCCCAATTTTTAATGCCCAGATTCTAATTTTTAGCTCGTAGATCTATTCAGCTTGCGCTATTTCTTCTTTTGCTCAGATATCTGTATCCGACGATAAACAACACGGCCACGCAGACGCTATGTTCTGGAAGCTCACTCTCTCCGCCTCTTCTCCTGTAAGTAAAGAGGAAAATTGTTTATCTCGTATCTGTTTAGTTGTGTTGTGTTAATCAGTGATTAAGTGCGGAATTTTAGTTTTTTAGCTTGAATCGACCGTCTGAGAGACTCGAGTCTATGTTTTGCTTACGTTGTAGCACTTCGGATAGGTGTGGAATTACTTCATATGAAAGTTTATTCCGTTTCTGGTTCTATCTGAGCTGCTTGTTTTCTGGAATTCTACTGCCGATTGAACTCTGCTGATTACTGGTACAATCTGCAGCTTGTATTGGGTTTTATTGTTGAAAAACGAATGGAGAAGGAAATGCCATATTTGGATCTTTTTATCATTATAATTGATTGGCTTGAGAGATAGAATGTCATACAATTTTTGAATATCCTCCGTTGGTATATGCCTCCAGTCTGTTGTTAGCACCAATTACTCTTCAGTATTACTAGTTCAACTTGGCATGTATGGGACTACATGATGTTCTGATTTTGCCTCATTTTGGGTTCAGGTTGAGGCTGTTCTGGATAAGGAGAGTTTTACGTTGGAGGAGCTTTTGGATGAAGAAGAGATAATCCAAGAATGCAAAGGATTGAATAGTCGTCTCATTAATTTGTATGGATATGTTTCTTGTTTGATTTCACATTTCTTAGATATCCTCTCATGTTTAAGTTGAAAGAATCATGAACTTCAGATTCTTTAATAATTGGCTTAACTCTTAAAAATAAACTTCAGTTTGAGGGATAGGGCTCAGGTGGAGCTGCTGCTGCACTATATTGTTGATGAGCCTCCTGAAGATGCGGATAGCAAACGAACCTTCAAGTACGTAAATGTTGTTTGAACATCTATAAGTTGGTTCCAAATATTCTTGCTCGACGCAGTTTCCGACTTTCCGTGGAATATATTTATTTATATAATTTGCTACATAACGACCATGAATCAACCAAGGAAATTATAAGGATTAATTAAACTAGCCCTTTCAGAAGGTTTTATGTTTTCAAATTATTGTTTTCACTCTGCAGGTTTCCTTTTATTGCCTGTGAAGTTTTTACATGCGAAATTGATGTCATCTTAAAGACTTTGGTGGATGAGGATGAGGTGAGTTCATGCTTCTTTGCAAGTGGAAAAAGTGTCTGCTGATGCCAAATTTGAGTCTAGCTTTCCTGATTGTGTAATTGGGTTTTTATATTGTTGCAGCTTATGAATATACTCTTCTCTTTTCTGGAGCCAAATCGTAACCATAGTGCATTATTGGCTGGGTATTTTAGTAAGGTACTAAGGTTTGATTGATTAGGCTCCATTGTTGTTTTCTATTCATTGATTTTAGGCCATTACTTAGTCAATTGTATGGTGCATGCAGGTTGTTGTCTGCTTAATGTTGCGGAAGACTATTCCCCTAATGAATTATGTCAAGGTGATCTTTGTAAATATCTTTATTATGTATTTGTATTTTAAGTTGGACTGAGAATTCTCTTTGTTTGTGATAATTTACTTCTCTTATATTTTTTATTCTCTTATAAGAAGTATATGAGATTGATACATAATATCTATCTTCCATTTGACGTGTAATATCTAAATAAGCTCAGCTTTATGGTCTATATGTTGTTTGTGATATAAAGTTGCTATATCGGTCGTTAATCATTCCAAAATGAGTTGGTCGTAACATTTTTGAAGTGTGTAGATGAGAAATGCTTTGATTTTATAACTTTTATATTGCCTTATTTTCGCTGTTTACAAAATCATGGATTTGTCAAGTTGTAAAAGGTTACTTCTGGTGTTTTTGAAGCATGTCTTATTTTAATCATTTGAAGGAAATATATTTCTAATGTGATTTTTCTATTTTATTCTGATATTGCTTCCTTTCAGGCTCATCAAGATGTTTTTAAGCAGCTGGTTGATTTGATTGGCATCACATCCATAATGGAGGTTGAGTCTGCTATTTGTATAGTTTTGTTGTCATGAACTGTTTGTTCGTGTAATCCTTGTATATCCCATGTGTTCATATTATTATTATTACTATTTGGGGTAATTTTCTAATCTGATTTGGTTCTTTTTTTTTTTTTTTAAAAAAAAAATTTAATCAGGTCTTGGTGCGACTTGTAGGCGGAGATGATCATCTCTACCCAAATTCTTTAGATGTGATGCAGTGGTTGGCTGATAGCAATTTGTTAGAAATGATTGTCGATAAGCTTAATGGCTCGGTGAGTTGACATCTGAAGGAACCTTTTGGTTTTGGTCTTAAATTATCATGCTCGTTATAGTTATCTAGTTTTTGCTAGGTTAAACATTTCCCTCATGATTGCATATCTACATATTGTTACTGCTAGTACAAATATACATGTTCCAGATTTCCAGTGTTTATTCTTGATTGCCATAACTCTGATGCTGCATACCTCAAGCAAATCTTGCGGTCAATTCATTGTATTGACAATTCTGGGTTGTCTGGATGATATTTAATATTTTGCTTATATTTGACTGATTACCTCTCATGATCTTCTATGCATGTACTTACTGCCGGAACTATTTCTATGTCATGTAAAAGTAATATAATGAGGAAGAACTTCATAGGTGTACACTGCTTGTGCTGTCATGCATCTTGGGACGATAAAACTATCCTTGTTCTTCATTGTTAAGTTTTAACTTATGGCCTGGATTTCACTCAGGTTTTTCATTCTTCCAGATCTTAACATGGCTTTTTCTGAGATTGAAAATATGGAATTAATAAGACTACTCTTTACTAATACTCCCTCCGTCCCACCAGATTAGTCCATATTTCTATTTTCGTCCGTCCCACTAGATTAGTCCACTTTCCTAAAATGGAAAAAAATCTCTTCACATCAATAAAATATTAATTTCACTACACTCATAAACATTGGTTTCTGTGCCGAAACCAAAATGGACTAATCTAATGGGACGGAGGGAGTATCATATTTTACTGGTTTGGCCTGTAAGTTTAGGATTTTGCTAGTGGAACCCTCACTTCAAATTTTTAACTTTATCCTGTTTGTTTCTACAAACAATGTTTTTTAATGTCCTCCAGAACACTCCTGAAATACATGCTAATGCAGCAGAAACATTATGCGCGATAACCAGGAATGTGCCATCTCCTCTAGCCACTAAACTATCCAGTCCGGGGTTTGTATTTTGTAACTATATCCATTATTATTTTGTACTATGGACATTTTGTGTGAATATGTATAACGTAATCTCACGAGCTTTTCTTATGTGTAGCTTTGTGGCAAGAATCTTTGGCCATGCCCTTGAAGACTCCCATTCGAAATCTGCTCTTGTGCACTCTCTGTCTGTTTGTATATCCTTATTGGATCCGAAAAGATCAATTCCTTCCCCGTCATTTTACTCTTTCAGAAGTCAACATGTGTATGAACCCCCAGTGCATGCCAATCCTGATACCGTTGGTGCTATGCTTCCAAAACTAGGTGTGTATCTGCAAACTGCAACTTGTTGATAAAATACCATTTATATATTACTGTGTTTAGTGGAAATGAAGGACCTGGATATAGCTCTGTCAGAATTGATTTTTGCATTCTTGTAAAACCAGGATCTTCTGAAGCCATATCTATTTAGTTTCTTAAGTTATTCTCTGGGCATGGTCATTATTTTTTATTTCCTAAAACTGCATTTACAAGCCTTCATGTCTTTCATGCTCAGGTGAGCTCCTGGTGCTTTTGAATGTTTCATCCGATGAAAAGGTTTTACCAGTGACGTATGGTGAATTGAGGCCGCCTCTTGGAAAGCATCGATTAAAGGTTAATTATCATGCTACTGTGGCATTTGCCTTCTCTTCCCTACCCTGCTACCAATCAAAATGAAAAAGAACATCCCAAAGTCGTGTTTCTACTACGAGCAGTAGTTCAACCTAGTATCTCATGTGATGTAATATGATTGTGGGGTCAAATGATTACTTCTATTTTACTAAGAACTGAGGAGTTATATCTTTTTGTCTGGACTCTAATTTCTTTGTTCTTGTTTACATCAATCTATCATCCCTTTGGATTTGTGTGCAATTACTTTCGAGAAATGGAGGAAAATCTTGTATACTTAGTTATTGGTGTTTCTCTACCATTGCGTCAACTTTTCATGACAATGGGGTCCTGATTTCAGGTTGTGGAATTCCTTGCTGTGTTGCTAAAGACTGGCAATGAAATTGCAGAGAAAGAATTAGTCAGCTCTGGGACAATTTGCCGAGTCCTTGATCTCTTTTTTGAGTACGAGTTCTATGTTATTCTATCTTATATTTTTCTAGTTATAATGTTATAAGCTGCGTAGTACAGTCTCATTTAATTCATTTGGAAAATAGTTTCTTTATATCAAAGGTATTCCGACTCGTTCTTTCTCCAATGCCCTTATTTCTCTGATGCAGGTATCCCTTCAATAACGCCTTACATCATAATGTGGAGAGCATTTTATGTTCATGCTTGGAAAGCAAAAGTACTTCTACTATTGATCATCTTTTTGTGGATTGTAATTTGATTTGCAAGATTCTCCAAGCTGAGAAAAATCCTACATTTCTTGATGATGAACTTCATCGGGTAAGTTTCACCTAATTGTTTCTAGTTGTTTTGCATTCCTGTCTTTGTAGATCATCCTGTTTACTGCCACCTAACCTGCATTCAATACCTAAAAAATGTTGGTTCAGGAAGCCAAAGAGTCTTATCTGTATGATGTATATACATGTGAATTTTATGGTCTTAATTTTTGCTTTCTTTTTAGTATGATCGGTAGATGTGGCCTAAATTGAACTTTTTCTTACCTTTGTCTCTTTCTAATCTTCTGCTAGTTTTCACTTATATTTATTTGTTGGTGCTTCTTATAAAAAATGCAGCCAACTCTGTCCGCCTCTGGAAGATCTGCCCCTCGTGCAGGGTATTTTGGACACTTGACACGTATATCTAATAAATTAATTCAGTTGGGGAACACTGTAATTCAAAAGCATCTCCAGGTTGGTTACATACAAGTTTATAACATTATCCTAGATTAATGACTGACTTGTTTTTTTTATTAGATTTATCTCTTAGGAAACTAACACTTGTACTCTATTGTTGGCTTGACTTAATTGTGTCTTTTGAGTCTCAGAGAACACTTGTAAGCTAAATTGCTATATTTCCCAATTTGATTATGTAGGTTACGGTATATTTTTCTATTTTTCAGGAAAATAGCGAGTGGAATGAGTGGCAGACCACTGTTTTACAGGAACGTAACATAGTTGAGAATGTTTACCGGTGGGCTTGTGGGTATGCCTTCTTTCCTATTTTTCCCCCGTGGCTCTGAACAAATTATGATGTTAGCTGGTGTTTGTTATCTGTTCCCTACCAAGTTATGGTTTGGGTGAAACTTGGAAATAACTTGCGCACTTTTTTGTTTTATTAACTTGCTCAAGAGTTAAAAATAGGAGAAAGTTACATACACAGTATGATAGAGAAGTGTGTTTTTGTCTTTGCAGTCTGTGTTGTTAAGGCCTGATGGTGTTGGATGATTACTTGTATCTTTGTATCTCCATTCATTATTTACTTGAATTTGGGTTTACAGCAAAGCCCAATTTTTCCTCTCTGTTTGCCAACTGTTCTAGGCCTTAATGAACTACATCCTGAGAATGGTAATTCTCTCTTCTTTGCAGCCGACCAACTGCCCTGCAAGACAGGACCAGGGATAGTGATGAGGAAGATGTTCATGACAGGGATTATGATGTTGCAGCCCTGGCAAATAATTTGAGCCAAGCATTTAAATACAGCATATATGATAATGATGATGCAGAGGTAACTGTCAACTGTATCAACTTTCTTCATGCACGAACACAAGTTCCAAGCATTAAACAATATAAAAGATATTCATCTTTAATTTACATCAAGAGTTTTGTTAAGCGAGATATTGTAATTTTCCCAAGCAGGGAAATATTGATTTAGGTGTGTATTTCACATTGCAGGGTAATGGATCTGTAGATCGTGATGATGAGGTGATTTGGCATCGAGTCTTGTTCTTTACTTGCTTTCTCATTCCTTAATTCGGAATAACATAATTATTCTTTTTGGCATAAATGATCCTTCTTTATGTGTTGACTGAATGTTGACATGTGAAACTGATTTAATTTTAGGATGTTTACTTTGATGATGAATCTGCAGAAGTCGTAATCTCTTCCTTGAGGTTGGGTGACAACCAAGGGAGGTGAGTTCTGTCTGTCTTTTACTTTCCTAAATAACATTAGGTGATAATATTGATCAGTTGAAAGAGTGAAACTTCTAGGGCTCTGTTTAAAAGATAAAAGGCTCGTATGGCGTTTCATGGCAACCAGTCAGTTCTTTGTTAAAATGGCTTCAAGAGTTGAGGCATAATTTATTGTTGCGTCACATTCCTTATTTTTTTTCTTTGCAGCAGTTTGTTCACAAATTCAAACTGGTTTGCATTCCAAGATGACAGAAATGGTGGTAATGAATCTACTGGCCCCTCATCTTCTGATGATTTCAACAATCTTATGTTGAATGGAACATGTAATGGTGGTGACAGCAGTGCTGATGATGAGGTAGTGGTAGGAGAGATAGAGGAATTATCAGTGAGTGCAAGTTCTGGCAACGGCTCATCGAGTGCTTACACAAATCCTTTTATTGGACTTGGCTCAAACAACTCCATCGATGGTGGAGATGCAGTTACCGTGAATGAGACAACTGGTGCCTCTAATGACCTGGGTTTCTTCCATTTCGAAGCACCCGATAACGATGATCCGTTTGGTGACCGGCCAATACCTGAATGGGTAGCATGGGGGGATGTTTCAGATTTTCAAGTTGGCATATCCAGCCCGAATCCATTTGATGACCAACACACAGCAGAGAACAATGGTCATTCAGTAAAGACCAATAGTGCTTCCATTAGTACAGTTTCATGTGGAGACTCCATACCAAATGGGACATCCAGTTCTGACGACTCCCACGACGGCTCAGGTAAGTCAAATCTTAGTCAGAGAAGTGCTGCACCCTACTTGTTTGAAGAGGATGTTGAGTTTGTTGGCGTAGAGATAGAGGGTACTGAAAAGGCAATGGAGCATGCCCTCAAGGAAGGAATTGTGGGGGAAGCTGGTCCGCTTAAAAGAAATATAGTACCAAAGAAAATAGAGAAAGAGGAGGCAGAAGATGGCGCTGGTATGAAGGAATTCAATGATGCAAACTACTGGAGAGTGGATCAGGAGGTTGCAGTGCTGGAATAAAATCCCTTTGAATAGCAATCCGAACTATCGCCGGCCGCCGGCCATCTCCGAGGTTTTATGCAGCTGACAGATGTACAGTTCAGTACAGCACAGTATGTTTCTGTTTAAAATGGGTTCCATCACATCACACTTCATGTTAGTTAGTCTATGTAGCAAGTAGTTGTCTCTATTTTCACATCAGGGTTGTTTCAGTTTTGTCCAAAAAGATTTTGGGGGGAATTTCCTCTTGTCTTTTCATTTTAGACGTTTGTATTGTTGTGTAAATTTTAACGTGAACTCAAATGGTGTTTCTTTTTCTGGTTCTTAGCTTGATTCGAAAGTTTGATTGTTTAATGAATAGTCATTCTATAATTAGTGATTAGTTTACAGAGTATGTATTGTCCCAATTGTATATTCCATAAATATTGGGTTTCCAATGCATAACACACAAATGCAATTGTTATGAGTTTAATTTTTAGGAATTAAACACTGATTTAATATTGAGAAAATTATTATGAGTTTAATTTTTGCGAATTATTCTCAATTCTGATGTTTGGTTTAGGTGACGGGTTTTGGAATCATTTTTAATTATGATGACTGATTTTTTATCTTTATAGGTCTATAAAATAATTAAAATATTATACAAATAATAATTAATTTAATAATAAAAATAAGAAAATAAAATTATATTAAAATAAATAAGTAATCTATTTATCTTCTTATTTGTTTATAAAATATAAAATTAATATACAAAATAAATGATTGATTTTATCATAATATTATAAAATAATATAATTATCATAATATTTTAGAGTAATATTATAAAAATAAATAAATAAGAAAGTAATGGAGTATAAAGTAATATGAAATAAATAAATTTAGTATTGAGATATGATAATGAAAATGAAACCCACTATTTTGGAGGATTTTAGTGATTTTCAAGTATTTGAATGTGATTTCTATTTTTTTATTTCCATGCTCTTTAACCAAATGGTGGGTTTCAGAATCATTCAATTCCCCCGTTCCGAACCCACCAACCAAACGCCCTTAGAGTTAACACTTTGAAATCATCTTACAGATTTATAAAATAAAGTGCTCGAGATCCAATAGTCAAACTCCCTTTCCAACAAAAAAAATAAATTCGTTTAGCTGGGAAATATTGAGTTTTGAATCTTTTTATATTAAAGATTAGATCTCTCTAATTAGAAATATGATATTGATGATTATTGACATTTACTTTTAATTTTTTTAGAATGAGGGTAACTTTGTGTAAACTAATATGTTATGTAATCAGACTATTATTTCTTTAAATTAGTTATTTTAATAAAATAATTTGTTCCAATGTTGTTTTAATTTTCATCGCAAAATAAAAATAAATTTCTGTTCAATTATTTTATACCTTTCCCCGAATTAAGTTAATAAACGAGGAAAATAACTAGAAAATATTTGAAAGAAAAAACAAAAAGTACGTAGCCGCACCGCAGCACTCATCTTTGCGGCTCCGCATTCCTCTTTCGATCTTAGAGAAAAAAATTAGGGTTTTCGATCTCTACTGCTCCTCTCTTGCCCCAGTTTCTTCAGCATCCCCCGTTTGAATTTCAAGCCAAACCCTCAATTTTCGTGTTTGGATTCAACGTTTGAGCTCATAGATCTAGTTAGCTCGCTCTATTTCTCATTTGCTCATTCATCTGACTCTGCCGATTGACAATTCGGCCGCGCCAACGCCATGTTTTGGAAGCTTACTGCTCTCTCCGCCTCTTCTCCTGTGAGTAAATTGGATTAGGAAAAGATCATTTTTATTTTGTATATTTTTCATCTGTTGACATAATCAACGATTAAGTGCTTAGATTTGTGGTTTAAGTAGTTTTGAGAGATAATTGGGTTCATGTTTTTCTTACGTTTACTACTTATTATTGATTTGAGATTTATTTTTTTGAAAGTTTATTCTTCATTTCCGTTTGTAGTAAAAGTAGTTGGTCCTTTATGTCGGTAACTTTATAGATTTTTCTGGTTCTGTTTTGAGATGCATATTTTCTGGTATTCTGTTGCCTATATTGAACTCTGCCAATCACTGGTTGTGATTTCACTCGAACAAGTTTGAACCTGCAAGCTGCAACTTGTACTTGGACCTTTAGATTGAACTAATTGTTATATTTTAGATATTTTTATTTCTTGGCTGGAAAGATAGAATGCAATGTACGGCTGTAGTTTTATGCTTCCCTACATTGGTAGATGGCTTCAGTGTTCTTCTCCGTAGCTTGATTAGTCTTCAGCATCTAGTTCGCCCTGGGATGGTTGGCACTAAATGGTGATTGTTGGCTCATTTTGGTTCAGGTTGAGGCTGTGCTGGATAAGGAAAACTTTACTCTGGAGGAGCTTTTAGACGAAGAAGAGATAATCCAAGAATGCAAATCACTGAATAGTCGTCTCATTAATTTGTATGGATCAGTTTCCTGTTTGTTTTGAAATTTCTAAAGTTCCCTTTTATGTTAACAACCATCAACCGTAGATTCCTGGATTCTATGTTTAAATTTTAAAAATTTGATTCCAGTTTGAGGGATAGGGCTCAGGTGGAGCAGCTGCTGCACTATATTGTAGAGGATCCTCCAGAAGATGCGGATAGCACACGGACCTTCAAGTATGTCGATGTTGTTCAAACCTCGATTAGTCTGTTCTAATTTTCAAACTCTATCCCGTTTCTGAAGAAATTATATTTTTATAGTTTACTATAGGAATGACCATGAATGAACAAAGGAAAATAAGAAAACAAATTAGCCATTTTGGAATGTTTTATCTGCTTTCTAACTTTTCTTTTGATTTGCAGGTTTCCTTTCATTGCATGTGAAGTTTTTACATGCGAAATTGATGTCATCTTGAAGACTTTGGTGGATGAGGAAGAGGTGAGGTCATGTGATTAAACAAGTGAAAAAGTGTTAGTTGAGTCAAATTTGATGCTAGCTCACCTGGTTATTTAATTGGATTTCTATCTTGTTGCAGCTCATGAATTTACTCTTCTCTTTTCTGGAGCCAAATCGCAACCATAGTGCATTGTTGGCTGGGTATTTTAGTAAGGTTAGATTCATTATGCTTGTGCATTATTTTCGTATTCACTGGTTCTAGGCAATTGCTGGATAAATTATATGGTACATTGCAGGTTGTGGTATGCTTAATGCTGCGGAAAACCGTTCCTCTGATGAATTATGTCAAGGTGATATTTGTAAATATTTTTATAATAAATTTGCATGTTTTTAGTTGTAGAGTGAATTCTCACTCGGTTTGTGACCATTTTATTTCTAATATTGTATCTTCTCATATATGCGGTGTGTGAGGTTGGTACTTTGCTGTCTATGGCACTGAAAATCTTAAGAAGCTCAGACTTATGATCTAGATGTTGTGTACAATCTCAAGTCACTACAATGATGAGTGATGACTACTTGATACGGTCATACATCATAACAAAGATAGGAGACACTTCGAACGCCCTCTTACTTCACTGCCACAAGCTCTTCGAGTAGCTCACACTTCTGAAATTACACAGAGAGAGAGAATAATTAATCTCATATTCCCATATCTTCTTTACAATATGGAATATAAATATACTTAAAACCCTACTTGGGCCTACAATTATATTAATTTTGGCTGAAAGATTGGGTATGGAGAGGGGCTTGTGCTATCATTCCCAAGTGTATCACTAATCGAGGCAGGTTTAGATATAAGGGCCTTGGTTTTTGCTTTACTATTTGCTTGGATGTTAAATCCATTGACTTGTCAAGATGTAATAGGTTCCTTCTGGTCTTTTGTGAACCATGTTTTCCTTTACTCATTGGCGGAAATATTTCTAGTCTCATTTTTCTTTACCCTGATATTGCTTTCTTTCAGGCTCATCAAGATGTTTTTAAGAAGCTGGTTGATTTGATTGGCATCACATCCATAATGGAGGTTGAGTCTGATGCTTGCATCGTTTTATTGTTATGCAGTGTTTCTTTTTGTAATCCTTGTACATTCCATTTGGTTATATCTTATTGTCATTGTTCAGGGTGATTGTATATTCCTATTTGTTTGATAATTTCAAAAATTTTTAAATCAGGTCTTGGTGCGACTTGTAGGTGGAGATGACCATCTCTACCCAAATTCTTTGGATGTGATGCAGTGGCTGGCTGATAGCAATTTGTTGGAAATGATTGTCGATAAACTTAATGACTCGGTGAGTGGATGCCTGAAGAAACCTTTTGTTGTTGGCCCCGGAATAATCACAATTGGTGAAGTTTTCTGGTTTGGCTTGATGTATGGTTGGTGTATTTATACACTACTAACCTTTATTGTTATTAAAAATATAAAGATTCCAAGATTGTTCTTGATTGCCCTCCCTCTGCTGCTCAATGTCTCTAGCAAATTCTACGAGATGTTTTCCTGGAATTACTAACAATTCACTGTATTGCCAATTCTAGGCTGTCAACATATTATGTTGCTGATTTTTCTCATGGTCTTCTATGCACGTGCTTGCTGATGTAACTACTACTACTACCACTACCACTACTGCAGTATATTGATAATACCTATCTGCTATTTGTCAGGGATGATTGTAATAGTTTTATAACGAGGAAGAAATTCATAGGTTCTCGTTGCTTGTTATGTCATCCATGGGATAATGAAACTATCCTGTGTCATTTACTGTCAAGTTGTAACTTATGACCTGGATTTCACTAAAGTTTTTGATTCTTCCAGATCTTAACTGGCCTTTTCTGAGATTGAAAATATGGAATTAAGAAGACTAGGCTTTACTAATGTCATGTTTAGCTTGTAAGTTTGAGGATTGTTTGCCAAACCCTCACTTTATATATATACTTAGTCATGTTAGTGCTATCTGAAAACTGCATTTTCTATGCCCTCCAGAATCCTCCTGAAGTACATGCAAATGCAGCAGAAACACTATGCGCCATCACTCGGAATGTGCCATCTCCTCTGGCCACTAAACTATCCAGTCCAGGGTTTGCAACACCATCTACTATTCTTGTACTGTGGACATTCTGTGTGAATATGCATAATCTAACTAGTTTTAACAATGCGCAGCTTTGTGGCAAGAATATTTGGCCATGCTCTTGAAGACTCGCATTCAAAATCTGCCCTCGTCCACTCTCTGTCTGTTTGTATTTCTCTATTGGATCCAAAAAGATCAATTCCTTCACCAGCATTCTACTCTTTCAGAAGTCAACATGTGTATGAACCACCCGTTCATGTCCATCCTGATACGATTGGCTCTATGCTACCAAAATTGGGTATGCAGCTGCAAATTGTTGATAGAATACGACTTCGATATAGCTCAGTCAAAATTGATTTTTTTTGTTTGTTTGCACTCACGAACAAACAGATATTTCTGAAGCCACTATTTTTAGAATCTGATATTGCTATATACTCGTGATCATAATTTCCTTAAACTGCTTTAATAAGCCTGCCTATCTTATGTTGTTCAGGAGAGCTCCTGGTGCTTTTGAATGTTTCATCGGATGAGAAGGTTTTACCGGTGACATACGGTGAATTGAGGCCTCCTCTTGGAAAGCATCGATTAAAGGTTAGTTATTGTGGCATTTACCTCCAGTTCCAGCCCTGTACACTCCAACACTTTCCAAATAAATAGATAATCCCAGAGCTGTGTTTCTACTGCTATATTTAGCTTGTTGAACCTAGGATACTATTTCACATTTTTGTGGGTAAAATACCAATATTACTGCTATTTTACAAGAAAATAAGATTTTTTAGTTATTTGAACTCTAGCTCTTGTTCCTATTTACATAAATATAACACCCCTCAGATATAATGCGTACAATTCCTTTGGAAATGGAGGAAACTTTATATTGTTATTGGTGTAACTTTACCTTTGTCCTCAACTTCAATGACAACTTAGGTGTCCTGATTTCAGGTTGTGGAATTCCTTGCCGTGCTGCTAAAAACTGGCAATGAAGTGGCAGAGAAGGAATTGGTCAGCTCTGGGACCATTTGCAGAGTCCTCGATCTCTTTTTTGAGTAAGACTTTATGTGACACTACTTATCTTTTTTTCCTCTGAATCCTTTCTATTTATGCTATTTTAAGTTGCAATGTACAGCCGTGAACATTTCATTTGGAATGTATACAAAAGCTCTACCGCCGCATGTTTTCACAAATGATCTTTTTTTTTTGTGGTGCTGGTGTAGGTATCCATTCAATAATGCCTTACATCATCACGTGGAGAGCATCCTATATTCATGCTTGGAAAGCAAAAATATTGCTATCATTGATCATGTTCTCGTGAATTGTAATTTGATTGGCAAGATTCTTCAAGCAGAGAAAAATCCTGCACTTGGTGAACATAACCAGGTAAGTCTGTCTTAATTGCGTCTTTTTTTTTATTTAGTTTTTTCATACCTATCTTTCGTATGAATTGTTCTGTTAATTTCCACTCTATGGAAGAGATGAATTAACACCAGCATTATGTTACTGGAAGTCTGTGGTCCAGGAAACCAACGTGTCTCATCTGTATATGAATATTCGTGCAAAGTGACTGAATGAGTTTTGTGGTATCCTTTAGCTTCTGTATTCTATTTCACTAGAATTATAACCGTGCATTGCACGAAAATCTTTCTTACTACATGAGTTTTGTGGTCTCCTTTAGCTTTTGTATTCTGTTTAACTAATTATAACCGTGCGTTGCATGAAAATATTTCGTAATACTTACATTTAAATTTTAATATAAGATAATTAATTATTAGTAAATTTATATTTTATCAAAATAAACTTAGTACTATATCTATTTTACATGTATTAGCAAAAATATTTGAATATTTAAAACAATTGTATAAAGATTACTAAAGAAGGATATACTTATAAAATTTAAATTCTATTTATCTGATGAATAAGAAAAAATATTTTTTCAATTGAAAATTAATATATTCTGAACTGAATTAATTACATATGATGATATATTAAATTCTTTATATATTAATTGCATGACTTTGACTTTTTTTTTTACACATTGATTATTATAATTTATAATATTTTAGCTTAGATATATTTAATTCATCTATGTTGTCTTATGTTATCTTCTTTGTAGAGGATCACCAAGCTTCATATTATCCAAAATACATATTTTTAATGGAAGTGTATAAATCCTAAACTTTGTAATATTTAGAACTTGAATTTGTGCTCAAAAAATCATAGTTGTTTTGAAAATTTGGAACATGGATGAATGAACACAATAAATAAATACTTTGTTAATTGGAAATATGATTGCCTCACAACAAATGAACAAATAATTGCGAACATTAATGAATTTATTTAATATATTTTATTTGGCACGGACATTTTTTTTCAAAAAATTTTGAGGGAATTTTCTTGAACTCTTTTAGTATACTATATAGATATGATTGTTAGATGAATTGACACCTTCTCTCTTTCCATTTTTCTGCAATTTTTGACTTATTTTTGTGGATTTACTTTTCAAACAAATGCAGCCAACTGTGCCAGCATCAGGTAAATCTGCTCCACGTGCAGGATACTTCGGACACTTGACCCGCATATCGAATAAATTAATTCAGTTGGGAAATATTGAAATCCAAAAGCATCTCCAGGTTGGTTGTGAATTCAAAACTTCCTCCTATATTGGAAAGTTGTTTAGATCTATTTCTTGGGACAATAGTAGTTTTCTGCTCATTGTTGACTTGATTTAATTGGGTGCTTTGAGTCTCTGAGGTAGTATATAAGTTAATTTACTATGTTTCACAATTTGATTATGTTTTGTTCTTTACAGGAAAACAGTGAGTGGAGTGAGTGGCAAACTACTGTATTACAAGAGCGTAACATAGTTGAGAATGTTTACAGATGGGCTTGTGGGTATGTCTTTTCCCATACATTTTTCCCTTCAATGTGGAACAAATTGTGATGGATGGTTGCTGGTTTTTATTATCTTTTCCTTGCTTAAGTTATGGTCAGTGGTGACACTTGAAAATAATTAGCGCACTTTATTATTTTTTTAACTTGTTGAGATAGCAATAGAGGAAGCTTACATGGACAATATAATAAATAAATGCATCACTTAACCTACCTGCCTTTTTTAGCAGATTACATTTGTGGTTTGCCGTTTGAGGGCTGAGGTTGGGTGTGGAGATTGGTGTTTATTTTATCTTTTAATCTCTATCTATATGTGTTCTTGTATATGTGCTATTGCAAACCCTCTTTTCCCTCTCGACTAGCCAATTTTCTTTGCCCTACCTACAGTCCCGAGAACAGTGATTCTTTCTTTCTTTTTTCTTATTTTTTTTTTTGCAGTCGACCTACGGCACTGCTAGATAGGACCAGGGATAGCGATGAAGAAGATGTTCATGACAGGGATTATGATGTCGCAGCCTTGGCAAACAATATAAGCCAAGCGTTTAGATACAGCATATATGATAATGATGATGCTGAGGTAACTGTCGTCAATGGTATTAATAAAACCCTTTTTTATCTTTCTTCATGCATGAATATGAGAAGATTTTCTCCTAGCATGAAATACTATACAAAATTCGTCATTAGTTTATGCATAGCATTTAAATATAGCATATATTATCATTATTTTAATGCACGGGGATATTATTGATGTGTGTGTTCCATGCTGCAGGGTAATGGATCTATGGATCGTGATGATGAGGTAATTCACAGCTACTTATTAATATTCCTTTATTCTGAGTCATAACCACATTATTACTCTGGCATATGATCCTCCTTAACATATTGCCTAAATGTTGACTCATGAAACTGATGTCATTTTAGGATGTTTACTTTGATGATGAATCTGCGGAAGTTGTGATGTCATCCTTACGGTTGGGTGATGACCAAGGGAGGTGAGTTTAGCATTTCATGGTAACCATTCAATTCAAGAGTCTAGGCAATACCACCTCATTGTTATGTGACATTGCTTGTTTCTTTGCAGCAGTTTGTTCACAAACTCCAACTGGTTTGCATTCCAAGATGACAGAATTGGTGGTAATGAATCCACCAGTCCCTCATCTTCTGCTGCGCTTGACAGTCACCAGTTGAATGCAACATCAAACGGTGGTGACAGCAGCGCTGACGATGAGGTAGTGGTAGGAGACATTGAGGAGTCATTAGTAGGTGCATCTTCTGCTGAAACAAATCCTTTCATTGGATTCAACTCCATCAGTGATGGCGATTCAGTTCCCCTGAATGAGAGAACGGGTGCCTCTAACGACCTGGGCTTCTTCCGTCTAGAGGCACCAGACAACGACGATACATTTGGAAACAGGGCAATGCCTGAATGGGTAGCATGGGGGGACGTTTCAGATTTTCAAGTCAGCGGATCCAGCCTGAACCCATTCGAAGACAAAGACATCATGCCGGAGAATAACATACTTTCAGCAGACGCCAGCACTGCATCGATTAGTAACAACACTTCAAGTGGGGACTCCAGCCCATCCAGTTCTGATGATTCAGGTAAGTCGAATTCTAGCAAGAGAAGTGGTGGTGCTGCTGCACACTCCTTGTTCGAAGAGGATGTTGAGTTTGTCGGCGTAGAGTTAGAGGGTACGGAAAAGGCAATGGAGCACGCCCTCAAGGAAGGAATTGTGGGGGAAGCTGGACCTCTTAAAAGGAATATGTTACCCAAGAAAATGGAGAATGAGGCGGCAGATGATGGTATGAAGGAGTTCAATGATGCAAACTACTGGAGAGTGGATCAGGAGGTTGCAGTGCTGGAATAAAATCAATTGAAACCCTTTGAATATCAATCGGAAACATCGCCGGCCACCGGCGATCTTCGAGGTTTTATGCAGCTGACAGATGTACAGTACATCACAGTATGTTTCTGTTTAAAAATGGGTTCCATCACATCACATCTTGTTAGTTTAGTCTACGTAGTAGTTGTCTCTATTTTCACACATCAGTTTTGTCCAAAAAGATTTTTGGTGGAATTTCCCCTTTTGTCTTTTCATTTAGCCTTTGTTTGCAGTTGCTCATGACAGAAGAAACTATTAATTGTTGTGTAAAATTTACATTGATCTTTCCATTTTCTTTTCAGCTCTGAATTGGCCCAGTTTTATTAATTTTACAATATTCAACACATTAAACAAATTATTTAATTATTTAGGGTATAATATGTGAACCTAAACAATTGGCCAGATTTCGGCATAGAAAAACCAACGTGAGACCTGGAAAGACTAAACTACCCTTGAAAAGAATAAGTCAGATTTACGTAGACTGGGATCGGATTCCAATTCCGCGTGGAATTGCGTTTTATATTTTGGTATCGAAGGAGTCTAGGGTTTACATTTCTTCGGTGTTGGTGAAAAATGCTTGAGGTGGTGCTGAACGATCGGCTGGGGAAGAAGGTCAGGGTGAAGTGCAACGATGACGACACGATCGGGGACCTGAAGAAGCTGGTGGCGGCGCAGACGGGGACGCGCGCCGACAAGATCAGGATCCAGAAATGGTACACCATTTACAAGGACCACATCACCCTCAAGGACTACGAGATCCATGACGGCATGGGCCTCGAGCTCTACTACAACTAGTTCGCTTCTCTCTGGTATATTTTTTCCTCGCTCTTTCTCCATGTTTATGCTCTATTCGTGTTCGTGTTGTTTAATTATCTTATCGTACTTTATCGGCTGATTGTGTCTTGTGCTTGTTTTGGGTTTTACTCACGAGTTGCTGCTCTCTAATTTTTATTGTGCACTGTTGGGAATTTGATTACCTTAGATTGGATTATAACTTTTTTTTACTGATGCATGCAATTTGTGTAATTCAACTCTTCTCGCATCTTTTAACCTACCTAGTCTTAATTGCCTAGAAGTGCGATTCCAAGAGAGCTCATTAAGTTCTTGGATTTTATACTGTTTGAAAGTCTTTAAAATGATCAGAAATTGGGAGTTTCATGTGTATCTTTCCTGATTTGGGTGAAAAGTAGCATGCCTTTTGTGTTTCGTTGTTATGTAGATTGGTCCTCACTTAAAAACTTGCTGTGAACCTCACCAAACATAAAATTGTTCATCGAAAAGGTGAAAAGAATCAGGGAAAAGAACGTCTTTTAGGATTATCACAAGTTGGGTTTCATGTGTATCTTTCCTGATTTGGTTAAAGGTTGCATGCCTTTTATGTTTCGTTGTTTTGGTCCTCAATTAAAACTTTGCTGTGAACCTCACCAAACATCAAATTGTTCATAGAGAAGATGAAAAGAATGAGTGAAGGGTTGTATTGCATATTTGCATGCTTTTTATTTGTTTCATTTGGGTGGATCATCTTGTAGTATTGTAATATGCTTCCTATACTTTTTGACTTTTGGCTCAAGTGGTGAAGTCTTTGATCTTTATTTGAGAGTAAATGATGTGGCTGGTACACATGCAATCAAGTATCATTGTTCCTCTTTGCAACATCTCATATGCCCTCCACCGATACTATATCTATGTATTTTTATTTAAAAACCTTATGCATGGGAGTGGCAATGATGCCACAAAGGTTTTTGATCTCGACTGCTTAGAATTTAGAAAACAACTGACCTCCTGAGCATAATGAATTTCACTTTGTGGCACTCCCATTTGGTCCTCTCCAAATCAATGCACTATGTTTACTTTACAACAAATGTTATTCCCATATGCAGAAAAGCTCTGTGAGACGCCATTCTTGAGTTGATATCCTTCCAACACTCTTGGAATGATAGTTTCACTAGTCTAAATTCTTATAACAAAAACATTACTAAATTTCATTATCTCACAATATTGAAAGCGATCAACTTCAAACTACGATGTTTCTGAATGCTGTCTTTCTATGGATTCAATGAACTGTTAGTTGTGTGTTGACTAAGTTGCTAAATTATCACTCCGTAAATTACTGTTGCTCAGTTATTTTATTTTCATACAGTGCAGGACTTCAGATGCTAATTCTCCTTGCTTTTTGATACTGGCAGGATAAATAGTAAAGACGGATATAAATATTTCTCCAGCTATCCACTTGAAGAATGAATGGTGATCATCGTGATGTATATTTCTGATGAACTCATTAAGGCGATTTTCTTATAAAAATGTATAAATTCATGACCATATGGGCTGACATTGCACTTGAATACCATGATTTCTTCCATATCTAAGGTGACTCTGATATATTTGGTTGTTTAGAGCCTTTCCCACATGACATATGTGACTTGCCTGTTAGATTTCAGTTTCTTGGGTCACTTTATTAACATTTAACTGGATTTAAGGCTGTTGGTGTATAAAGACATCCCAGTTTATCTTAGGCCATTCTCTCCAGCAGATTACTTCTTCTGTCTCTTCAATAGGTCACGAGTCCAAGTTAGATATATGAAAAAGCTCAATGGACGGCCTAATTAATTAGGCGACTCCTTTTGAATGAGGTTTTGTGATTTAGGCGGTGGTTTTGGAGAGAGGGGGCTGGTAGATATGCCTAAAGTTATTAGGCGAGGGCCAGTTAAAGAGTCCAACTACTTTTGCTAGGGGCCCATATATTATTTTTCATTTTGGAACCATTGTTCTTGCAATATTTTATTATTGGGGAAAATAGTATGCAAATTAGAAGACGGTGGTGCATTCATAACCTTAAGTTTTGTTTATCCCTAATGCTATTAATTAGGCACTTTACAACAGTTGGTGAGCAATTAAAGATCTCACACTCTTTCCCTCACTCTCCACAGTATTTACTTAACTACACTACACCAACAATTATATCTAAGAATCACTACTAAATAAATAATCCATCCGTTCCAATTATTTGGTCAGTTGCTATTTTTTGGTGTCCCATTTATATGATTTCATATTCAAATTCAGTACTTTCTCCATCTCGCATGAGTAGTTCTATTTCTCCTGGGCGTAATTACCAATATTGTGAGTGTAGTGAAATTAATATTTTATTTTATTGATGAGTATGAAAAAATTTATCATTTTAGATTATTTTACTGGACAAACAAAAATGGTTGCATGTGTTTACATATCTACTTGTGAAATGGTTGTACTAATTGGAAGTTCTAGTTAGTGTTCCCTACTAAAAGAAGGACTCCTATAGCTAATTAAACTGTAGAAATTTTGCAAATTAAACACAATTAAAAGACTTAGTATTAATAGTTATTGTTATATAATGATAATTCAGAAAATTTGTCCAGATATTTAATATATTTATAAATGAGTTTGAAATTCATGCAAGTTAAAAGAGTACCACATTATTGGGACGGAGAGTATATTTGTTATAAATATTTCACAATTAATATGTCACATATATGTAAAAGGTGAAATGCATGAAGTAGGACTGACAATTTCTGACACGACGCGATAATATGATTTAAACTAGCAGATAATAAGGGGTACGAACACGACACGAACTTGCTAAGTTCAAACACGAACACGTTAAGCTCAAACACCATAATGACACGACACATTAAAAATTGACCTTAGTGTCAGCTTTATACTTAGGATTAATTTTTTTTATATGACACGAATCTCTTAAGCACAAATACGAACACGACACAAATTCGTTAAACTCAAATACGATAATGACCCAACACGACAACGATCCAACGTGCACAAATTAGCCATACATGAATGGACCAAAACACCAAACATAATATTCCCTTCGTCCTTCCCCGATTCCAAGGAGCGAGGGCCTCTTTTCTGTCCTTCCCTGATTTCTGAACTATGCAAGAAAGCTGGAGTTCCATTCCATAATGATAAGCCGCATAAGGTTGTGAGGAGCTATTTCAATGTCGAATATATGCGCCAAAGGCACGAGGCTTCCCAGAGGAAAGAAGGAATGAGACCATCTTCAGCTAACATTGACTATGTGCAGGATCTGCAGGGTGAAATACAAGAAATCAAGGAGCAACATGCCGTGCTACTCAAGGAATTTGGAGACCTGCAAACAATGTTGCTGGAAATGCAGTTTCAGAATGAGGAATTGCTTAAAGAGGTGAAGAATGTGAAAGCCATGAAGGAGAAGCCTGTTGCTGGGAAGAAGAAGAAGTTAGCTTAATAAGTTGTGGTCAACTCTGAAACTCTCTCTCTAAAAAACTCTATTTAGTTATGTGTTTTAATTTGGTGTTTGAGTGATTCTTTTGAACTTTTAGTTTAGTTAGTTTGTTAATTTGTGTTTAAGTTGTTTTGGTTGGAGTGTTTAAGTATTTGATGAATGGATATGTTAGGGGAATGTTTTAATGGAATGTCAATTTAGGTTCATTGTCCTATCTCACGCTTGATGATGCGGGTGCGTGTGTACTCTTTTCTGTCTTTGAAATTTCGCAAGTGGCGATTAGATTGATTGGGAGTCAGCACCCAAAATTTTTAAGTTTAATCTTAGGATTGTGATCTAGTTTGGTGCACAAAGTCCTGTGGTTTTGTCTTTTGCGTGAAAACTTGATATGCTACATGTATGCTCTAGCTTAGTCGGTAATTTAATTTTTCTTAAGAAAATGTGAAGTGTCATCTATCTAGAAATGTTAGCATGCTTGAGGCGAAATTAGAACGAGTATTGCACTAAGAGGTGATCTAGGCCGTCTTTTGATCTTTGTGCCTGCAGATGTTCTTCATTACACATTATTTACCCTTGCACCTTAATTTGAGCTTAGAGCCTTTTCGTTCGAAATGGACCATAAATGATGTGAACCAATGATCCATACACTAACCCGAGTTAAAGACTTTTATAAGTTCTTGCACCTAGAATTTAGAGGACAATGTCGAGTTTGAATTTAAAAGTGCCTGAATATTTGACATAATGTACAATGCTTTCTTGTTTGGTTGAAAATAAATGATTCTACAACATTTCAGTGGCATGACTAAAAAAAAAAAAGAAGAAAAATTATATGGAATTATGTATCCGTCTAGAAAAAAAAACTTTCAATTTGAGATTTAGTAATGTTTGGAGTACCTCTTTTGAGGTCTCAATAAGTCAAATTTTGGTGCAAGATTGAAAGAATGCCCCTTGATTCTTTTAGCCACTTTTTCATAATTTTCCTTACCTTAGCCACAACCTTACATTAGAAGCTTATAAAGACCTATTGATCTAAGTGCAATGCAAGTTCCATTAGTGGAGAGCATGCTAATGTTTAGAGGTAGTAAAAAACAGTGGCATTGATAATCATTAGATTTAAAATGGAAGTTAAGTCTAAGTTTGAGAAACATGTTAGCAATCATGCTGAAATGTTTTAGGACTTTGGCTTGCAAATTAGATTGAAATGTTTTGATTAAACTTGTAAGATTGTGGTGGTTGAAGCTTGATCAACTTTAAGTCACTTGTGAAGTTTTTCTTTTTGTTTTCTTTGGTGTTGGCTGAAGGTTTTGAGACAGGAATTTGTGAAATAAGTTTTTTTATTCTTTTGAGTCTTTGCTGCTTGAGGACAAGCAACATCTTAAGTTTGGGGGAGTGATAACTCTCATAAAGAGTTATTATTTCTACTTTGATTTAGTTAATTATGTCTAGAATTAGGTCGATTTAGTAAGATGATTAGTAGAATTTAGGTTAATTAATTAATGTGTCTTGTTTTTGTCTATGTGGTGGTATTTAGTTTAATTTATGAGTTTTGGCAAAGAATTATTTAAGTGTTGTCACAGATCTTATTATACTGGAGCATAGCAAAATCATGCTGAGAGGAAGTGATGTTGCAACATGGGAACCACATGGCTTACCTTCTGAAGAAACAATTCTGGGACACGTGCAGACAAGATCTTCACACTTTTCAGATTGTGCCTCAAAAGCTGGACATTTGTCAACCATGTGAGCCGCCAGAGTTGGAAGGCATGATGGAGGACCACGTTTAGAGCAGAGATGGAGTATAGCTGAAAAGAAGAAGATATTTTGGAAAAGAGCAAGGACACATAACACACACGAACGATTGGAGAGTGTGTGCAAGAGAAGCAAGGAGTTCGTGTGAAGCTAGAGCTGAAGCTGAAACCGTGGAAATTCAGTATTTGTCTTAATTTTATTTTAGTTTTAAGCAAGTATTTTGTGTAGAGAATGGTTAGGAAGATGAATTCGATGACCATTTTCTATTTCTTATTTTCGAACATGAGCTAAACTCTTGATGCTTGGGTTTTTGACTAGTTTATTTGCTTGAATATATTCTGAAGTTTGTTTTTGCTTCAAATCTGGTGTTTGATTATGATTTTGATTTAAACACGGAGACCTAAAGGAGATCTAGGATTAGGAAATTATAATCAATCTTGATTTTTGCGTAGATATACAAAGAATTTTGTAAGAACCCCTGTTTTGATAATTGCATTTGAAGATTAATTCTTGCATAGACATATGAAGATTGGTGGGACTTCCTTGATAACCTTTATTTCTGAAGTGTTTATGATTATAATTTGGGAAGAACAATTGTTAATCATTTTAGTATTACTTGGTTTTATTTTATATGCTTATTTGCAATTCTAGTTAGAAAATCACAACTCGACCTTTATTTACAAGCAATATGATGTGCACGGCTTACTTTCACTCCCTTGGGTACGATATCTGGACTTTGATCTATACTACTTGTTAGACATATGTGCACTTGCGTATTAATTATAACACCTCATAGCACAAACAACACATTCGTTAGGGTTTGGACTCAATCAAGATCGAGGTCTTGTATTCTCTGATGTCGGAAAGAAGAATACATCTAACTGTGATCCAATCAATAGGTAACCGCACATACCAGCATATCAAGTGATCAAGACAAATCACTTTTTTCCGACTATGCTGTAGCCATACCAACAGACTTATCTGCAACGCTGTCTTAGCTGTGATAATATTTATATCTCACTAGGTCAGGTGATCATACTATCTTCTGCAATCTACAACATGCCGTAAGATCGTCCCTATCGGTGTTCCTCGCATGTAAGTTTGTTTAACAGATAGGAAATAACGTTGAATGTATACTCATTGTAATAAATGCTTTCTGTATACAAAACCCAACAATCACCCGCTTATACTCAAAGCATTACATCCGCTATTATAGAGTATACAATGCGTCTATCTAGTCTAGCTATTACAATAACCACTGTTAGTTTCAAAAGGTGCTCTTAGAATTCTGTATCTTATAGTTTTTCAGTCACCATTTCTTGCCCGCCTGTGCAGTGAGTCACGTGAACATATTTTATAGTTTTCTTAGTTCTTTTGATAAGGGGAGAAGCCATAGATTATTAAAGCTGACTACTAATACTGAAGCTGGAACCTTGTAGCTCTTACCATGACTTGCTTTAAGCTATGAATGTTTGACAATTTTGCAATGGTGCTCTTAGAATTCTTGTCAACTTTTTGAAGATTTTTGCCAATTAAGGTTGGATTAATATATTTTGCAGTGCAGAAGAATTAATAATCAGATTACTAAACTCCATTCACTACTAGACTTTGTTTCTGGGAATTAAGGAACAAGAAGGGAAAGTGTAGTGCTAAAAAATCAACTTGATAAGGAAGCTGATTTTGCACAAACAGTGTGCAGGCTCTGGTCTATCTGTATCTTGGAGTTTCAATTACAACAAATTCTTTGTTCATGCAATTCATCAACATTTGGAGGTACTTGGCAAAGAATGCATGATTGAATCGTCTATCCATAAACAACTACCCCCATGACTGAACTAGAGTGTTAGAGCAGTTGAGAGGGAGAGAGAGACAGATAAAAGGGAACCTGGAGAGTGAGAGCAGTTGAGAGGGAGAGAGAGACAGATAAAAGGGAACCTGGAGAGTGAGAGCACCTGTATGCTTAGTGACCAAGAAACTGCACAAGTTTGGTCGATATTTGATTTTAAAATACTTAAAATTGTATCCATTAATTATATACTAGCTATTAAAACAACTTTTGAGCATAAGAACACTTGGGTTAAGTAAAGGATCAACTTAGCTATAGAAGTCTCAGTTGTAGGATCATCTTCTATATTTTTATAAGTTTGGCAACTTACAGCTGAGGGTCTCTTTAGATGAGTGTTATTGAGTCTCTTGTATTTTCAATTTTTCAGTTCTTTCAATTGGTGTGGTGAAAGTCACGATGAAATTCATCTTTCATTGCAGAAGTTTGTAGCAAAGCAAGAAGAATGGATGGCCAGGGTTGAAGGATTGATAGAGAGGAGAGAGCTTGCTGGAAAACCACACGACACTAGTACAAAATCCACATATGTAAAATTTTCTCTTTGGATAAAAAATATAATACCGATTATATCAAATATTGTAAGCAATAATGTAGGCAGAACATATGTAGCATTTTCAGTAACATAAATATATATGAGATTATAATCACAAAATATTTTATTGCAAGAACTTGAGAACTAACCTATTTATATTTGAAAAAAATAGATTTTACTAAGTTGTACATTTGAAACAAAATTAAAAAAATAGTTTGATATTCATTTTAGTAATTTAATAATTTGTAATATATTTACTTATTTATCCTTCATTATATAATATATCGTGCAACGTACGAGTGTAATTCTAGTAATCATAAAGTCTATTAATTATTGGATATCTTGATACCATAGGAACTAGAATTTAAGTTTTATATAGCACAATTTATTTTATATGCAGCAGTTTGAATAGTTGTTTATATATAAGTTTCCTAAGCTTGATGCCAAAAGCAAGAAGCAAAAAAGATATACTTGAAATAAAATAAATATATAAAAAACAATTACAAAATAAGAATTTCAAAAATAGTTTCTCCTCAAAAAGAAAAATACAAAATATAGAAATTAACGAAAATTGTAAAAACATCCTTCCTCCTTCGGCTACCCTTGTTTCGCCGAACGATTGACAGCCACGGCGATTCTGCCTATGCTTCTCAACTGCTGCTGACTTCTGAGGTTCGTCTCTCTCTCATTTCGTTAGATTTTCTCATTTCTTTAATATTTTGGAATGAACTTTCTAGTTTTAATTCTCTCCCGATAATAGTTCTACATTTTTTTTTGTCTTTCTATTTTATTTGTTGCTATGATCGTTTTTAAGGGGAGCTTGGCAGATTTGATGAGGATTTATTTCAATTTTTTTATATTTTGATCCGTGTGTTTAAGTGTGCATGTTTACTTGTTTTGCCCTAATTTGAAAATTAGGGCTGGCGATTTTCTTATCATTCAGATTTTGGGTGTTCTTCAACTTTAAACTGTTTCCTTCGTTGTGTTTGTATTGAATTTTCGATTTTGTTGTGGATTTCGTTTTGAAGTAGTTGGGGATTACATGGAAAGATCCAATGCTGATCTGCCGGCAGAGATTATTAGGGAGATTTTGTTGCGGTTGCCTGTGAAGACTCTGTTGCGATTCAAGTGTGTTTGCAAGCACTGGTGCTCTATCATTGGTAACGAGAGCTTCACGAACGAGCATTTTGGCCATGGAAGCAATCAAGAGCGCTTACTCATGCGGCATTTTAAATTTAACGAGAAGCGACCAGCATTTGCATTGTTTGCTGATGAGTTGTGTACTGCATATGAAGAGCCCGACCATCTACAGATGCCTGATGCAATTGCGGCACTTATGGGGCCGGTGAATGGCGTGTTCTGTGTGGTTAGCCGGTCAGAGAGCATGGCTTTGTTGAACCCGGCCATGAAGCAATTTAAGCCGCTCCCTTCATTTCATCGGAATGTTCAACCACATATGTCTTTGGATTGGAACTTGCACGGGTTTGGATTGGACGTGCTGAGTGGAAATTTTAAGCTTGTTTCCCTGCAATACTATTTGAATGATGAAACTCAAGGACCAGCTGAATTTTCCCTCGTCTCTGTTTACAGCACCAGTACCAATTCTTGGAGGCATTTTGAAGATGCGGATTTGGTTCCTTGTGCTTGTAATTCTCTCTGTAACACGTACCTAAATGGATCCTACTATTGGCTGTTGGAGTGTTGCGATGATAGCGATGGTTCCACCATCATTGCGTTTGACATGTCTAGCGAGAAGTTTCGAGAAATAAAAGTTCCATCAGATCGTGTCAAAGCGGAAACGGTTGGCCTCACTGTTTATAGTGATACAATAGCTGTTATATCACGTAAGATCGATGAATCCATTGACATATGGGTGATGGAAAAGGAAGGTTGTTGGACAAGAAGGTCGGTTGGCCCTTTTTTAGACTTTTGTTTGCCAATAGGTTTTTGGAAGAATGAACTCATACTAGAAAGACAAACGAATGAGCTCTTACTAGAAAGAAGGACCTCCCTTCTAACACTTCTTAATGTCTCCACCAAGAAATCGAGGACTCTTCAAGCACGACAGAAAAAGTATGGTTCCTTCATAGGTTGGGTTTTCTGTTACAAGGAGAGTCTTGTTTCACTAAAAGGCGAGGGGGGGTGTTGCAAGTTGTGGGATACTTCTTCTGATGCAGTTAAAGATTTCTTCAAATAACCATCCAGCCGGTGTAAATGGTTGAGTGTGAAGAAGAAGAAGAAGAAGAGTCTACGTAGAATTTACAGTTCAATGAATGTGATCTCTAACAAGTGGTGGATTCAACCCATCAGGTGCGTATTACAGTAGGCATATCCTATTCCTTAACGTGGCATTTACTCCCTCCGTCCTGCTAGAATAAACCGACCCACTTATCGAATTCGGCGTTCCGATTAAATTGGCCCTTTTAAAAAAATGACAACTTTTTCACACTCAACAATAAAATATTCTTTCCACTAACTCATTCTACACTCACAACTCTTAATTTCCGTGCCGAAAAAAAAGGGGCCTATTTAAACGGGACGGAGGGAGTAGTTTTTTAGATACGGTTGAATTAAGATTGGATTACATGGGGTGTGGCCTGAAGGATTATTTCGAGGAAGGCGTTGTGAGATGATGTTGAATGTAGTTAATTTTTTCATGCCTTGAGTTCTGAGCAAAATCTGAGAGAAAACATGTTGCTTGCATTCAATTGATCCTTTATTATTCCTAATTTGGAGCGCAAGTGATTTAAACATAAGTAAGCTTCAATTTACAAATGTTTTACTGACTGTGAATTGGGTGCGAAGAAGTATTAGTATGATCGTATCATCATATCATATGAGAAAATTGCTAAACTGGGTTCTCGAATTTTTAGTTTCAGAAAAGAATAATAATAAAGGTGATTTTAAATGTAGTCACGTTTTTTTTTAAACATAGCCTCTTTAAAAAATTAAATAAATAAATATTCACTATTTCACTCTTGTAGTCCCATTTAAAATATTATTAAATTACTTAAACTTAAAACACAAATACATAGCCCCATTTCCATCAAAAGCTGATCGCTTCTCGTTAAATTTAAAATGCCAAAAGAGTAAGCGCTCTTGATTGCTTCCATTGGCTGAATTTATATTAAAATTCAGTTATAACCAAATTAATCGAGAATTGAATACAAATTTTGATTCGATTATTTCAGTAATTCGGTTCGATTACTAAATTCGATTATTTTAATTCAATTTTACAGTTTTCCTGCCTCCTTGGTCTAGTTTTGTGACCATTCTACATACACTTCTTAACTGCTGACTGAGGTTCATCTCTCTCCCCTCTCTCTCTTATTTGGCTAGATTTTCTCGTTTTGGATATTTTGGAATGAACTATTCTAATTTTTTATTCTCTCTTGATAAAAGTTTAATTCCCTAGCCTGAACATATTCCAACCCTTTTATGAATCAGAGTATGTGGTAGATCAGCCTATACTATCTTTATCTATCTCGGATCATCACCAAAGTAAACACAATTGCTCTGATTTATCTATATAATATACTAAAGGAGTTCCAGTTTTTTCCTCCAAATTTTTTTAAAAACGTGAATATATTAAATAAATAAATATTGTTTCTACAATTATTAAATCATGGTTAAAATATATCAATATATATAATATATTATGAACAAGTTGAAATAAGATGTATTTTTGAAAGAATTATTACATATTAATTTTATTTTAAATGTATTTCATAAATTTAAATTAATAATAATTTAGTTTTACAAAATTATTAAAAATATTGCATAAATGCAATAATTTAGCAAATTAACCTTAGAGTTTTTAAATTGCAAAAATTATTTGAAACAAACATGTTTGCAATGTAATATAAATATTAAAATTCTCATTTTATTATTTTAATTTCTAAACTCATATTACTTTCAGGAATCAGTGCATTTAATTTATAATATTTATTTTATTTTACAAGAACCTAACACTTATAAATGATAGACATTGAGTCGATAAAATGATCTAACTTAGAAATTAAACTATATTTTTTGGTGTAAGATATTAAGTTAAAAATATAGACAAATATTGTGAGTTAAATTATAATTTTGTAAGCACTATGTTATGTTTGTAAAGTTGACAAATGTTAGGAATGTAAATTCAAATACTTTTATTTTGAGTACAACTCTAAATGAATAATATATGTGGTGATAATTTATTAGACACGTTTAGTACGTATTTTTGATTGATTTTTATACAAGATGTAATTAGTATTATTTTAAGCGAACTACAATAATATATTCATTGAAACAAAAGTTATTATTCAATAAAGTATATAATATTATTATCATAATATTTTAAATTAGATTATTTGTATATTATTTTGAAGAATATATATTGGGTATAAATCTAGTTTAGGATATTATATCTGTGTATGGACCCCA
>JAPKLW010000044.1:489651-505194 GCA_026898455.1 Plectranthus barbatus
TATATATATGTTTAAATTTGAAAGATAACAATCATATTTTTTAAGTGGATAATTATGTGATTGAAACGTAGTAAAAATCTGTGTATGACAATTTTTTCATGCCTTGAGTTCTGAGCAAAATCTCAGAGAAAGCATATTCAATTATTCATTGTATTATTCCTAGTTCGGAGTACAATAGTAATTTAAAAAATTATGAGTTCAAATTTCAATGGGACATTTGGAGTGTAATTTAAATAAATGCATTTTATTTTAAGCAAATTATTCCTTGTATTAGAATCATGGATTTCACACATATTTTACGACTTTGAATTGGGCTTTGATATCATATAAGAAAATTGGATTGAGTTTAAAGACATTATCGTGATGATTTTGCTAAATTGGGTTCTCAAATTTTTTTAGTTTAAGAAAACAACAACAATAATAATTGAGATATATGCAGGTCATACTAATAAAGTCTGTTAAGGTTTGATTTACAGTGTAAATGGATCTATTGGGAACAATAAAATAACCATGAAAAATAGGCGAAATGAAACGTAGAAGCAAGATAATTAACTGGATGAAAAGAACGCGACAAATACTAAAGCAATAAATAGATAACCAATGACTGTGTGACTCTTGAACGGCAAAATAATAGCAAATTAGTATTGTTTTTAACGAAGTTTCAGTTCAGCTTGAGAGTCGGAAAAACGATACAAAAAATAGATAAAATTCATTTATTTATAGACAGATGAGGAGAGAGAAAACCCTAACTGATGCTCTAAACGCCGAAGAGCATGTAGTCGCTGAAAATCCTGCAACCACTCGTGATTGTCGGGATCAGTTAGGGTTTATTCAACACATTTAACAAATCATTTAATTATTTAGGGTATAATATGTGAACTAAAACAATTGGTCAGATTTCGGCATAGAAAAACCAACGTGAGACCTAGAAAGACGAAACTACCCATGGAAAGAATAAATCAAATTTACTTAGAAGCATCAGATTCCGATTCCGCGTGGAATTGCGTTTCATATTTTGGTATCAAAAAAGGAGTCTAGGGTTTACAATTGGTCGGTGTTGGTGAAAATGCTTGAGGTGGTGCTGAACGATCGGCTGGGGAAGAAGGTTAGGGTGAAGTGCAACGATGACGACACGATCGGAGACCTGAAGAAGCTAGTGGCGGCGCAGACGGGGACGCGCGCCGACAAGATCAGGATCCAGAAATGGTACACCATTTACAAGGACCACATCACCCTCAAGGACTACGAGATCCATGACGGCATGGGACTCGAGCTCTACTACAATTAGTTTGCCTCCCTCCGGTATTTTCTAATTTCTCCTCGCTCTGTCTCCATGCTTTTGCTTTATTCGTGTTGTTTCTTTTTCATATCGTACTTAATCGGTAGATTGTGTCTGTTCTTGGTTTGGGTTTTACTCATGAGTTGCTGCTCTCTAATTTTTATTGTGCTCTGTTGGGAATTTGATTACCTTCGATTGGACTGTAACTAGATTGTAACTTGTTTTAGTGATGCATGCAATTTGTGTAATTCAGCCCTTCTCGCCTCTTTAACCTACCTAGTTTTAATTGCCTAGAAGTGCGATTCCAAGAGAGCTCATTAAGTTCTTGGATTTTATACTGATAGAAAGTCTTTAAGATGATCACAAATTGGGAGTTTCATATGTATCTTTCCTGATTTGGGTGAAGAGTAGCATGCCTTTTGTGTTTCGTTGTTATGTAAATTGGTCCTCAATTGAAAATTTGCTGTGAACCTCACCAAACAGAAAATTGTTCATCAAAAAGGTGAAAAGAATCAGGGAAAAGAACGTCTTTTAGGATGATCACAAGTTGGGAGTTTCATGTGTATCTTTCCTGATTTGGGTAAAGAGTAGCATACCTTTTATGTTTCGTTGTTATGTACCAAACATCAAATTGTTCATCGAGAAGGTGAAAAGAATCAGTGAAGGGTTGCATTGCATATTTGCATGCTTTTACTTGTTTCTTTGGGTGGATCATTGATAGAGCTGGGCGTGGAAAGTTTACAAGAGTGGCCCAAGAGGGGTGGCAAAATGTAATGGTTGTAATTAGAGGTTTGGGTAAGGATGAGTTTGTTAGGGTGGCCTGTCCAGAGTACGTTAAATAGAGGACAGTAGTCAGGGGGTATTCGGTTAGTAGTTCAGCATAGCTGAAGAGGCTCAGGGAAAACATTCTGGAATCCTTCGAGAGTTAATCTTTCCTATCTATAATATTCCTATTTTCCATTTGCAATTCTATTAATCATCTTGTAGTAGTGTAATGCCTTTATGAAAGTGATTGCCCAGTATATCATTTCAATATGCTTCCTATACTTTCCGTCTTTTGGCTCAAGTGGTGAAGTCTTTGATCTTTATTTAAGGGTAAATGATGTGGATGATACGTATGCAATCAAGTATCATTGTTCCCCTCCACCGATGCTATATCTATGTATTTATATTTCAAAAATGATGCCGACAGGAAAGGTGTTTGATCTCGACTGCTTAGAAAACAGCTGACCTTGTGAGTACGCTAGATAACACTTTGTGGCACTGCCATTTGGTCCTCTCCAAATCAATACACTATGTTTACTTTGCAACGAATGTGATTCCCATATGGAGAAAAGCTCTAGGAGACGCCATTCTTTAGTAGATATCCTTTCAACACTCTTGGAATGATGCTTTCACTATGTACATTCTTATAACGAAAGCATTACTAAATTTATGTTTTTTCATTATCTCACAATATTTAAAGCGATCAACTTCAGACTATGAAGTTTCTGAACGCTGTCTTTATATGGATTCAATGAACTGTTAGTTGTGTGCTGACTGCTGACTAAGTTGCTAAATTATTTCTCCGTAAATTATTGCTGCACAGTTATTTTATTTTCATGTAGTGCAGAACTTCAGATGCTAATTCTCTTTGCTTTCTGATACCGGCAGGATGAATAGTAAAGACGGATATAAATATTTCTCCAGCTACCCACCTGAAGAATGAATGTTGATCATCGCGAACTCTTTAAGGCGAGATTCTTATAAAAATGTATAAATTCATCACCATATGAATCCCATGATTTTCTTCCATATATAAGGTGACTTTTGTATATTTGGTTGAGAGCCTTTCCTACATGACATATGTGACTTGCATGTTAGATTTCAGTTTCTTGGGTCACTTTATTAACTGGATTTAGGGCTGTTGGTGTATTAAGACATCCCAGTTTATCTAGGCTATTCTCTCCAGCAGATTACTTCTTTTGTCTCTTCAATAGTTCACGAGTTCAAGTTAGATATATGAAAAGCTCAATGGACGGCCTAATTTATTAGGCGACTGCTTTTGAATGAGGTTTTGTGATTTAGGCGGTGGTTTTGGAGAGAGGGGGCTGGTAGATATGCCTAAAGTTATTAGGAGGGGGCAAGTTAAATAGTCCAACTACTTTTGGTAGGGGCCCATATATTTTTCATTTTGGAACCATTGTTCTTACAATTTTTTATTATTAGGGAAAATAGTATGCAAATTAGAAGACGGTGGTGCATTCATAACCATAAATTTTGTTTATCCCTAATGCTATTAATTAGGCACTTTACAACAGTTGGTGAGCAATTAAAGATCTCACTCTTTCCCCCACTCTCCACAGTATTTACTTGACTACACTACAACAATTATATCTAAGAATCACTACTAAATTAAAATATTGCACAATTAATTGTTGATCAGTTTTTATGTCAAATATATGTAAAAGGTGAAATGCATGAAGTAGGGTTGACAATTTTTGACACGATAATATAATATAAACTGGCACGATAATAACGAGCATGAATACGGCACGAACTTATTACGCTCAAACATGAACACGACACGAATTTGTTAAGTTCAAATACGATAACGATACGATAAAAAAATAACCTGACACGATAAAAATTGACCTTGCTAAAATTATCAGCTTTACACTTAGGAATTATACATTACGAACACGACACGAATATGTTAAGTATAAATACGAACACGATACGAATCCGTTAAACTCAAATACGATATTAACCCGACACAGTAACGATTCGACCTGCACGAATCGTCAACCCTACATGAATGGATCAAAACACCAAACATAATATTCCCTTTTAGTCATATATTGATCAGATACAATAAACAATATTTATGAGTGTGGTGAAATTAATATATTATTAATTAGTATGAAAATTTTATCATTTTAAAAAATATTACAATTAATATAATACTCCCTCCGTCCCACTCCAATTGTCACACTTACCAAATTGGGCGTCCCAACCAAATTGTCACCTTTCCAAAAATGGTAACTTTTTCACACTCAACAATAAAATATTAATCCCACTAACTCATTCTACACTCACAACTCTTAATTTCTGTGCCGAAAAGAAACATGACAATTCGCATGGGACGGTGGGAGTAGATCGGACGAAAAAGAAAAACGGCACTCATATAGTTGGATGGGGTGTTATAGTTGATTGGGGTGTGTAATAAATTAGAAATGGTACTGGTTTGTGCACAATTTGTCCAATACAAATGCAGCATTTATAGTACAAATACCAAATTTGTCCTTTTTACAAGGACAGCGGTAAATAAATAAAGAAACAGGAGGCGATATAAACTGCGGCGGTACGATATTTTTGTTGTCTCACGATAAAACAAAACGAGCGGATGCCTTGCGTAAAGCGTTAAAATCGAGCCAAATTCAAATAAATCGTGGCCGTTAGATGAAATGGGCGTTATTGCGACAGTGGTTAAATTTGAAAGCGACAGGAGAGAGGAAAAAAATAAAAGAGAAAGGAGAAAATGGGAAAGGAGAAAAAAAGGGGTAAAGGTGGGGTCCACCGCACGGATGATCGACGTCACCATATCTCTGTCGCTATTGGTTTGTTTTGACTTTATTGGTTTCCTCCACTACGCGACAAACCGTATATTATTTTTTATTCCACTCTAAATTAATTAATTATTATTCTATTTATCTATTAAGCACATTTTAGTATTTTTAATTATTATCAATTCTCAAATTTTTATTGATTTCCTAATTACATGTTCACACTCAATTCGCTTAAAACTTGTGTTTGACTAATAATCCAAATAAATCAGTTTCCGCAGCGGATGCTAATTTTTTGAGTGGCACAAGGAACAAATCTTTCACTTAAATTAACTCAAGATAAAAAGCATGAAAAGATAAGAGTTGGTCTCCTGCTAGATGGTCTCACTATTTTTTTATTGTGAGACGGACATTAATACATCATTTCAATAAGTTAAATACATCATTTCATTTTAAGAATTACATTATTTGCAACAAAGAAATACTCCCTCCGTCCCGGCTGCATTGTCCCGGGTTGACCGGGCACAATAACCAAGGAGTGTGAGTGTAAAGTAAATTGAGTGAAATTAATATTTTATTGTTGAGTGTGAAAAAGTTGCCTTTTTAAGTAATGTGACAATTGAGGTGGGACAGACGAAAAAGGAAAGTGAGACAATTGAGGTGGGACGGAGGGAGTACATCATTTGCAATAAAGAAATACATCATTTCATTAAACTCATATCACAATAAAAATGGTGAAACATCATTTGCAATAAAGAAATTCACCATTTCATTAAATTCGTCTCACAATAAAAATGATGAAACCGTCTCATCTGAGACTTTTCCAAATGATAATCACTTCGTCCTAATTATTTGGTCTGAATTATTTTTTTGGGATCTCTATTTATTTGGTCTTATATTAAATTTAGTATAATTTTTACATGTGTTAAATATTTACCTTTAAACAACCTTGTAAATTAAACACAATTAATAAGATTTATTATTGATAGTTATTGCTAAATTATGTTTGTTAGGGGTAAACCTAAGCGGCTCAAGCCCAATCAACCAAAAGCCAACAATCTGCAAACCTAGTTGCTAGCCGAGACAGGACGATTTGCCTAAGTACCGAGCTCAACATCGATCACAAATCATGGTCGGCACCTACCCCAACCTTTGCTCACTATCGAGGGAATAAGTCAGCAGACTTGACGGCGCAGGCTCGTTGCAAACCCAAACTGGCCCCAAAGATTCTGGGCAGCTCCAAAAATCTCGGCAAACACGTGCTTGTCAGCAGCTAAGGTTAGACCTAGGGTTTTCCTATATTTTCAATCTATAAATAGGGGTTGATAACTCATTTTTTGCATGAGTTATCCTTTTCAAAAATTGTAACGAAATTCTGTAAATATATATACGGAATCGCTATTATATTTTTGCTCATTTTTCACCTGGTTTATCGTGTTATTTTACTTGCATTTTATTTACATTATTTCACGTTCTGAATCCTTTAATTTATTGCTATGGATTTTCGCTCTCTCGTTGTTACTTGTTATTTTTACAAAAAATTTAAGAGCTTTATTTACTCCCGTAAAGCGAACCTCAACAATATTAATTTAGGAAATTTGTTCAAATATTTAATATTTACAAATAATTTTTTACATTCGTATAAAATAAATCCGGATCAACTAATTAAGACGGAAGTAGTTAAAATATGGAGAGAGAGAGAGAGAAATGGCTAAATCAAGCTTTGGAAGTCATGTACTCATATTTGCTGTTGTCCAATAGATAACCAAAATAACTTCTAAGATTAAAAATAATTTTCTTTTACCAAAAAAATATAAAATTATAAAATGGTACAACCCATTTTGCAATAACGAAATACCAATAAATGCTTAGGCAATAAGGATAAGATCAAAACTGCAGCTTCCCCCATGCCTGATTTTAGGGGATGCTGCAAATGTCATCTCTCTAGAATTCTTGGATCTTGAGTGGTCAAAGATTACTATTTTGAAAACAATCTCATTATTTTCAGAGCTTCCACTTTTCATATTTTACTTTTTTTTAAATATGTATATGGGTTGTGTTCCAGTTGTTCAAAGAATCTTGAATTTTGGGGTTGTTGGTGACGTGCTTCAACCCATGTTGTCTATAATAAATCTTCAACTTTCTCTATAATTGTTATTTTATTTGTGACGAAACCTAAGTCAAGTTTGGCCGAGTGCACAACAATATATAATTGGCCTATCTAATATAATGTCACTAGTTTGCATGTTCAATCATAGTACTATTAATATCTACACACCATAGATTAATTATCATTAATTTGACTTGGGTTTGAGTTTGATTAGAAAAATACATATCTTGCTTCTCTCATACTCTCATGAGTTAGAGGAATTTTAGTTTTGAGGGTAACATGGATTGATCCACTAGTGAATTATAATGATATGAAAGGTAGTGACTGTAATTATCTAATTTTCTTTTCAATTAGAGTTTGGAAATGGAAGCAAAGGGAAAAGTAGTGGGAGGAATCCCTAAGAGTTTGCTCCAAATCATGCTTTGTGTTAGTGTCTTTGTCCCCCCTTGCTACCAATCAAGTTAACATTGGTAATTACATTATTGGACTACTTGATTTTGAGATGTATTTTATTTTCTCTTGTTTTGATAAATGGTTGTTGGCATAGAAAACATGGGAAATTTTTAATATTTGTATATTTGTAATGTTGTATTTAAACAAGAATTCATTTTTATGAATGAAATGTGAAGTTTTTATTTATAATGTGTGTGATATTTAATTATATTATGTATTATATTTCATTATAAGACAATTTATGTGAGGTGGATTGTCGATTCAGAACTCAAAAGATAGTTTAATTATCGATTCAGGACCCGAAAGATGATTTGTCAACCCGGAAGATCAAACAATCCTCAATCATGGACCTGATATTGAGATCGTGGATTGAAAATTATATGATGTTTCAAGTCCTTGATTGAGAATTTTTGTGATCTTTCAAGTCCTGAATTGAGAATTAATCTTTCGGATCATGAATCAATAATTAATCTATTTTTCAGGTCCTAAATTATCACAATAAAATGCTATAATTAAATATTTTACTCATTGTAATATTTTTTATACACATTATAATAAAGTTCATTGTTCAATATTCATAGGAATGAGTTCTTATTTAAACTGGAGATAAGTTCATATTTAAATGCACCCTATATATAAATTATAGCCACATATAGAGATGTCAATAAAGCCCGAAAATTGGTGGGTTAAAATGTGGGTTAGGATTAAAAGATTTCAACCCGAAATTATTTTTACCCGATGGGTTGGCGGCCCGAACGGGTTGAGTCCGGTGGGTTGCGGGTCGGCCCGTAGGTCCGGTAATATTTAATAATATATATATATATATATATATATATATATATATAATATTTTATTATTCATTATTTCTAATATTATTTATATCCTACTATACTCATTAATTGTACACATAATTTTCTAGACCTAATTTTTCCGTAGACAAAATCTCATCTATCTCTCCCAGCGACGTAGTCTGTTACCCTCAAATTGAAAAATCTCACCTTTCTTCCTCTTTCACTGTCTTCCATCACTCTCCTAATTAGCGTACCTACTCATTTCTTCCTTTCAAGCACCTTTAGCCTCTTGTCTACAATTAATTTTATAATTCTTATTTTATCATTTTATATGTTGAAGAATGTACTTCTATTACTTAAATTCGTTGGTATATAAGGATTGATTTTTTTTCAAACTACAATTGGACAACCTTTTATCCACTTATCACTATTTTTTGCGAAGATATTGTTGTTTGATGTCTTTTATTTATATTGGCTCATCATTTTCTTTTTTATTTTGTTTTAGGGGTTGTTAAAATATTTAAAAAAAATATTTACAAAATAAACTCGTAAAGCCAACCCGACGGGTCAACCCGAAAATCGGTGGGTTAAAGTTAGGTTCAAGAATTTTTAGCTCAATAAAAACTCAGCCCGATTCAACCTGGACTAAATAACCTGAAACCCGATGGATCAACCCGATTTACATCCCTAACCACATAAGTCAAATGTAAATGATATATGGCCAAAGTATAAGTTGTGTCATGGTTTGCCCCAAAATGTAGGGACTTTTCGTCGCATATTTATTGTCCTAGTTAGGGCTATAGTATGAAATTGCAGGCTCTAGACTACTAAAGCTCAAATTTGTCTATTGTCAAGAGATGATTAGGCAAACAACTTAAACAGTGTTTAGACAAATTAATAAAATCTATATATTATTTAACATAAATGTTTCCAAGATAAAATGTTATGATGTATAAGCATTTTATGTCCCCCAAGTTGAGAGTTTTTTTAAACTCAATTCTCTCGCTTGCATGTGAGTTTAATCTAACAACCTATACTCGAAAGAAACAATCTCCCTACAAATTAAAGCTAAAATATATTAATGGAGGGTGGGGTGTGTGTCATGATTAATGAGCCTAAAATCAAAGGGCGCATTAATGCTAATTTAGTGAAAAGAAAAAAAAAGATTAAAAATAAAAAAAGAAAAAAAGAAAGTTAGTCAAAGAGAGCATTAATTAATGCAAGAGAGGTTGCATTATGACTCCACCATCAAGGCGGCGATAGGAGTGGAAACACACACACACACATCATTATCATAATCATACATTTAGCAACCACTTTGGTTTGTTGTCTTAACTCTGCCCCACACCACACGTGTTCACCTTATTTCTTTTCTTACCACATTTTCAACCATTATATTATAATAATAACTTTGTCTTTATTTTTTTTCAAAAAAAAAAAATAATAATAACTTTGTCTTTCTTTTAACTTTAGGTTTGTGGGGATTGTCAAACACCACCATCATGCATGCTCCTTCTCCTTCAACAAATTTGTTTCCACTCACCAACTAAATCACACTAACATCTAAATGATGATGAATAACATAAATCCTCACCTCATCTCATCTGCCCACCGTAAAAACGTATTAATATGCCCATTAGTAATGTGATAATATAATATTCGTGGTAAATGTTATATTAACAGATCAGCTCGTGGGCATAATGGTTAGGTGATTATTTCTGCAATGAATAAACCCTACCATACAAATAGAGGGAGGGAGGGAGAGAGAGTAAAATCAGAGTGCAACATAAGATAGAAGAGTAGTTGAGTAAAGAGCATAAGCATGAGTACGAAATCCGCATCATCAACTATGATGATGCTACTAGACAGACAACAAACAAACGTACAGCTACTACAACTTCACATTGTTGAAGTTTCCATACACACACAAACACACGAAATAAAACCCACCCACCATTTTGAAGGACTGTCTGACTATGCGAATATGCTCAAGGGGCCTGCTTGGTTCGAGGAGTCGAGTCCACGCTCCGCAGTTGGTAAACCAGTGATAAACTTCCTGAAATTCGCATACAAAATATCTTTATTTACAAATGAGCTCTCTGTTGCTGCAGCAATAGTTTGCAAGGAAATTACCTTTCAGTGCTGTTATTGCTGGCTTTCATAAGAATGCTCAATCTTTTTGCGGTCTTCATGAACTCACTGCAGTACAGAATTCCCCAAACATGTCAATGGAATCGGCATTATCACATTATGGGATTAATGCTTTTAAAAATGGTTATTTACCCGAATGGTTCGTCTCCAGCTTGTTTGAATGCGCCTGTGGAGTCGTGGTAGTAAACGTGGCTAATCATTTCTGATCTTTCAATTCCAAACATGTCTTCCAGCCTTTCGTATAGCTCCTCGTATGATCCAAGAACGGATAGATCGAGAGTTCGGCCTACATCTTCCGAATCCAAGAACACCTTGCAGTGACCAGTATTCAAGCCAAGATCAGATGCATGATAGTTTGGTTTCCGAACATCTTCATGGTCAACAGCAGTACTTCCAGTCTTCCATGGTGTCCCACCGGAAGAGATCTTTCCCTCTGTTACTTTCGGAACTACATCACCGGAGCAATCATTACACATCTGCTGCTCAGTGAGTATTGGTTGACCAAAGAGTACAAACCGAGGTGTTTTCACGTCATCAGTTTTCTCTGCCTTTTGAGAAGCATTTCCCATGCTTAACAGGCAAGATATATTTTCGTTACAATCCACATTGCTTCTAGCCATCCTATTCGGGATTTTAGAATGAGGATCAAGCCGCATGAAACTGGGTGGAAACAGTCCCATCTGCAGTTTGTTGCTAAATTGGAGATCCGACAATGGGACTCCAATTTGAGCATGCCTGGCTCCCTGTATGCCTGCAGTAATGTTGTCAGAAAGACACAAGGGACTGCTTGGACCTAGGGGGTTGCCTGAAAACGACGGCAACGGGAATTGGCCGTCAAGTGAGAAGTCTGGGTGTTGAGGCACCCTCAACTTCTTCCTTGGTGGTGAGAAGGGAGATAGATGGAGCATTGGCGGCATGTTTGAAACCATTTCGACGAGCCATGGGCTGACACACTTCACATTTTGCAACAGATCTGGTTCATCCCATGTTACCTGCAACACATTTAAGTGTAAGAAGTAATGCCAGATCAGATGGAAAACAGAACAGTTCCCCAAATAAGTTTTCCACTGCTTACAGCTCTCATTGAGCTTTGATAAAGTTGCAGTAACAGAGAAGGTTAGGGAACACTCAAATAGTTGTATAATAAATATACCATTGCAGAATCCACATGAAGAAACCAGCATCATTATTTTCCCACCCATAGAGTGTATTTTTGTAAGTAGGACCTTACCTGTGCTTTTTCTAGACGCACCACCCTAAAGAATACATTAATATTATTGATTGGAATACCAGAATATGCAGGGAAACATCACAGAGCCTCTGAAAAATGGAACGTGAATTCTAACTTAACTTAATTATATGCAGCTCCACAGTTAAGGAAATGAAACACTTATTACCCGAATACGTATTTTATTCGAATAATCTTCAAATGATTTTCGTACTAGTTTCCAACAAAGTTCTGTGTTTTTTGTTTCTTGTTTTAAATCAAGATTCAAGAATGATCAATCTCATTTTTTAAGCACCATGAAATCCAAAAACAGACATATTAACATGCAGATATCAAATACAAAACAAGACAAAATCAGACAAAAATATGGATAAACGGACAGAAAATCAATTTGAACAAGGTTTAGAAATAATTCAACAGAAGCACATACTAATTTCCAATATACAGCAATAAGGAGCAGTGAAAATTACCTGAAGCAGTCTCCATGGAGAATTAGGCCAACGAAGGGGGTCAACAATTTGAACAGAAGATATTGTCCCCATAAACCAGCTGATCCGGGAGGAGTCCTCAGTTTCAAACGGCATCTTGAACCTCATTCCAGGACACCACTGGACCCTCATGGCAGCGCTCACAGATGATGCTCTCACGCAGAACTCTGGAGTGCTCGCGCGCGGATAATAAACCACCTCAAAAGGCTGGCCGTTGGCCGCTAAGAAAGTGGATTCAACAACCGATTCAGGCCTCACTTTCCCCTTCTCCCTCTGATTCCCCTTACCAACCCTATGCATCAGCCTGTTCTCATCCTCCTTCAAAAAGGAAGAGAATCCAAAACTCCCAGACCCGCCAGAGTTCCACCCGGACGACGGCTCATTCCCAACACCACTCCTCTTAGCCCTCCGGATCCCCACGCAAAGATCCCCGTTTTCAGCCCTCAAGAAAACAATCGAGTCTCCGGCCACAAGCTTCTTCTGATTCACGAAAGTGCTCCATCCAGTGGTCAACAAGTGTCGCCTCGGCGTCCCCCTATAGATATGCCTAAACTTCCATGTCTCCCCATGAACATCCTTGGCTATTACATTCTGGACTGGGGGGTCAGCAGAGTAATCCAACCGAGGGAAGATCGTCTCGGCGCAATATCGAGGAACGGAGAACCCTCCGCCGTTGTTAGCATCGGATTGGGTCAGCGTCTTTGCGAAGGAAGTAGGCTTCTCGTTAGATGCAGAGCCACCGTTCCTCGGAACTCCATTGTCATCGAAACCTAGCTCGTTCTTCCCAACCGGAATCAGCCTCATCTTTGCATAAACCTCATCAGTCTCGGGGTCAGCCAGATATCTCACGGCGGCGACTCGGCAGAGAAACATCGGCAGGAATTTCGGCAAAGCCCCAAAATCAACAGTAGTGAGTGTATGCTCAGCGTGGCCCTGTGGGAAATAAAACACTTTCGAGTTCACCGGCGGCATTTGGACCATGCCACCGGCGCAAGCATGCCACAACTCGGAGTCCAAACTCCTCTCTCCCACCTCTTTCATAATTTCCGCCCTCTATCTAGAATGAAATTTCTTCTTGTAATTGTACTCTCCTTTCACTCTCCTGTTCAATAAATGCTACAAGCAATTCAGAGAGAACAATAATTCAGGAGCCACAATACTCAAAAATTCAATTACCCGTATTATAATAAATTTACAAATTCATTCCAGCACAAGATCTAAAGCAGTTACCTCTTTCAATCGAACATCGCAGCGAACAGTTCTTGAACCAATAGTGTTTGGATGCAGACCAAGTCTGTATATAATAAACTGCAAAGATTTATCACCCCGACCGCGTGTAAAACGCACACAGTAGATGTATGCACCCCTGTTTTTGGGTTATGAGAGGAGAAATATATTCCGAGATCGTCGGTCCGATCAAAATGCGAGTGATTTACGAATCTGGAGTCCGAAAAAGATGAAACAAAGAAAAAGAAAACCGAATAGGAACAAGAATCTCGGATTCTACGCGTTGAAGGGAGAATTAAGCCGCCTAAAAATCGTCGATTTCTTCAGCGGAAAACGTCGTCCTCAACAATATTTGTGACCAAATGTTGGCGTTCCAATCGCTCTCACTCTCTCTATCAAGTCATGAAGGAGAGACAAAACGACGGCGTCTGAGTAGCACACACAACAAAGGTAAAGTTGGGGGAGAGAGAGAGAGAGAGAGAGAGAGTGGGATGACATGGATTTATGGTTGGTTTTGTAGTTATCGTCTGTCTTTCTCTCTCTCATCTCTCTTTTCTCTCTCCGCAACCAGACAATAGGGACAATTACATTAAATGCCCTTTTTATTTAATTCCACACTAATAATTCACCGCTTTAAATATCATCTCCTTTTGATTTTTCTGGAGTTCGCTAACCATGTCAAACTAATCAAGCTTTTTATTAATTAATTAAACTACTAAAACAAAAGGGTTAATTAATTAATTTATTTTTATAAAAAAGATGGATGGTAGAGAGAGGGAAGTAGTTGAGAAAATATCGTGGTAAATCGCGAGAATTAGGACAGAGAGTTTAGACTGATGGGAGCGAAGCGTACGGCTTCTGCGGAGTTCAGAGCGGAGTTTATGAGTTGACAGGTTTAACCCTCGCGCTTCAAAATTCTCTTTGTCCGTTTCTTGCTTTTCACCATGGTTAAATTTGTCCACATCCAAAAGTTTCCCGTTTTGGCTCCATCTCCATCGCGCCTCTCTCTCTCTCTAACAAATTTCTGCACACTTGCAATAATATATATATTTTTTTATTAAGCTAAAATCCATTATCAATCACAATAATACGGTATTATTGTAAATTTCTTATAATATTGTTTAATAGGGGAGGGAATTAATGATATTGATGTGAAGAGTAATTTAAAATATATAGTTTAAGAAGAAAGAGGCGCGTGGTTGGCGAGGTTATGAAGTAGTGACATCATTGTTTTGTTGCTATTTTTGGGGTCAAGTCTGCCACACTCCATCTTTTTACCCTCTACTTTTTCTCCCTTCATATTCATATTCATATTATATAAATAAATGTATATATTTGATTATTTAAAATAAAAAAGAAAGCTAGAAAAACGGAAACGATACCGTTTCAGGGGTCTACACCAGATCCGCATTTCTGTGCAGTTTTCCAGCTAAGAGTGGTGTATAATATAATTAGTATTAGTTTAATCCTCTAATTGAAATGCACGTGCAAATATTATGCACACCAATTTTTTTTTTTCAATAAATAAATAAAACAGAATAAATGACTTTGTTAATACTAAATCTTTAAGTAATTGTGCATTAAAATCTAGGACAATAAGACTTGTTGGAAGTCAACATGGGCATCTATCTCATGGGGCATGACTTATAAGAAATTAATGTTGATATATATTTTTTCTCTTATTAAAAAAAAACTGAATATTTATAGGGTGAGGAGGTTGGTCCATCATTTTTCCTTAGCTAAAATTTGATAACAATTCTAACAATATAGCCACCTAACTAACTAACACTAAATGATAATAGTAATTATCAATCAATTTTTCTCTATTAACACATAATTGCTTTTTAGGGCATCAAGTGAATTTTCCCTCTTCTTCCTTTTCTTCTTCACATTTTATATATATTAATTAAAAATACAAATATTAATATCTGAGTTTTGCAGTATATGTATATTTTATATTATATATATTTCTTGAACAAATGTGTAGTTATGAGATTTATAGATAGTACATAAACATTTATTTGTCATTGCTTTAAGTTGTTGGGTTTGGAGAAAGGAAAAAAAAAATAATTGTATCAATATTTTTCCAAAATAAGACATCAATTTGTTGAAATGACAAATAGAAACGACCAAATAAAAATATTTATTTAGTTTTTTTCTTACCAATTAATAAATAATTCGACTATAGTAGACCTTTGACACCAAACAAACATTTCCAACATGATGTCTAATATATATATATATATATATATATATATATATATATATATA
>JAPKLW010000044.1:505594-576188 GCA_026898455.1 Plectranthus barbatus
ATATATATATATATATATATAGAAATGATATGCTGCCCACCTTATGGTGTGCTTCTGTGAGTTACAACATATATTTTTAAATTTCTTTAATAAAATTTTATTTTATTAATCATTTATTTTTTACAATTTTAATTTATTATAATTTTAATTAATTTTATAAATTCAACCGTAGGGTTCATACACCCAATTAGGGTATATTATATTCTGGATCCGCTCCATATATATATATATATATATATATATATATATATAATCTTAAATATCTGGAAATGTAAAATTTGTCGAGGCTGAGGCCCATGAGACGTACAAGTGAGAGTCTAAATCAGCATGGGCCTGTTTTTAAATGTTTTTTTCTTAGAAAGTTTAATCAATTATTGATATTTTGTTTTACTAGTATTAATTAATATGCAGAGAAAAAAACAAAGATATTGAAAGTGGTAGTTGAAACTTGGAAAACATAAAAACACTGATTGAAACATCTCACAATAAGCTCAATCACATGATCGCCAATAAAAAAAGTGAAAGCCAATTAGATCTCTTAATTATTCAATGTAAAATATCTTTTTGAATAAATAAATTTAAACCTACACAAAATTAATCATCTACTCCACTTGATCACATGATACATCAATATATATTCAATTGTGTTTTCTAAAGACCGGAAAGATAGTTCAATTATTAATTTAGTATTTGAAAAAATACCAAAATTCTCAATGCAGGATTCAAAATACTATAAAATTATCAATACAGGATCTCAAATTCAGGTCCATGATTGAAAGTTCAAGAATCTTTCAAATTCTATATTGAGAATTTATCTTTCAAATTCTAAATTAATAGTCAAATTATTATTCAAATCTGGATCGATAAAACTCCTATTTCGTAGTTTATTGAAAGGCTATGTGCCCTATAGTTAACATACCTAAACCCTAGAAAGGAAGAAATGAGATGGGAATATCTAAAAAACTTGTGTGTGTGTGGGTGTATTTAGAGAGAGATTAGATATATTGTATATAGATACATAAAGAGGAGGTGGGTGTATCATGTATGGATACAAATTAAGTAGGGGCATGGGCCCAAAAAGGGAGCTCTAGGAGTTGTATTTATTTCAAAGTGGTCCTAATATTAACACACACAAACACCCTTTTTTGTTATGGGAATACTTGTAGAATTCTTCAACTTGTCCAAAAAGGTGACAATAATGCAAATTTAATTCCAAGAATGCATGTTGCAAAGTGGAGGGAATGTCCATTTTCACTAACACACACTCAATTATGCATTTCTATATTTTCTTGTCGGACCCTTCTTTTCAAACCACAACCAAAGCCAAAGTTTTGTGATGCTGTAAAGAAAAAAAGTGAATTTCATGTTTTAAAAAAAAAGTAAAAAAATAAAAATAAAATGTAAAATGTAAAAAAAAGTACCTATCTCTAGAAATTTTGAAAAAAGAGTGAAGTTTTGGAGAAAAGGGGAATTTTCTTTTACCAATGTGGCAGTGAACTGCCACTGGTCCACAGAGAGAAACTGCTAGATGCTATATAATTTTATATTATTATTATTATTATTATAACTATTAAATGAAAGGTAGGATAAATTAATTAATGAAAAAAAAATGACAAATTCTCAGATAAAACGGTGTCATCAATTGAGACGAATTTAATGAAATGAAGTATTTTTTTATTGCAAATGATGTTTCATCATTTCTATTGTGAGACGAATTTGATGAAATGATGTTTTTCTTTATTGTAAATGATGTATTTCTTTGTTGCAAATAGTATAATTTTTAAAAATGAAATGATGTATTTAACTTATTGAAGTGATGTATTCAGGTCCGTCTCACAATAAAAAAAAATGGTGAGACCGTCTCAGGGGCAAAATGGGGAAATGTATGGAGAAAAGGAAGGAGCTCAAAGTGTGGCATGCGACATGCAGAATGGATTGTCCATCCGACATTTATGCGACAGCCAACGTTTCTCAACTACTGTAACAATTATAAATATATATATATATATATATATATATATATATATATATGATATGTTGTCCACCTTATGGTGAGCTTCTGTGAGCTACAATATATATTTTTAAGTTTTTTTAATAAATTTTATTTTTTGTAATTTTAATTTATTATAGTTTTAATTAATTTTATAAATTCAACCGTAGGGTTCATACACCCAATTAGGGTATATTATATTTCTGTAGCTCACGAAAGCTCACCATAAGGTGGGCAGCATATCATTACTCATATATATATATATATAGTGAGAGATATAGATAATAAAACACATTAATTGGGCTAATTTTCCAGCTATGTTGTAAGTTGTGTTTGGACCATTTTTCAGCCTTTTTTATTAATTTGGGGTAGGCGACAATAAACGTTACGTTTTGGCTATGAAGAGTGCAGGAGAAAAGGGAGTATCTGATCAAAAAGTTGCAGTGATTCCACCAGAAAATTAGTTATGCTGATTTTTGCTATTACTGGATTCATATCATTTTCAACAAATATAAATTCTCTAATCTTTTATTAATATCTTAAGAATTTAATAACTTTAGAATTACATAAGCATATCTCTATCTCTCTCCTTCGAGAGGTATTCCAGACTCTTAGGAATGTTCCACATAAACTTTAAATTGGATTCCTTGATTTCATATTAATTAATTGAATATTAAAGCCAGAGGCGGATGGATATAATATACAAATAAAATAAATTGTGGATATATTATATAAAAATATATAAATATTATGTAAATAAGTATATAAATAATAATAATTATATATATACATATTTAATAAAAGTAAAATAATATTTTGGGGGTAGTGTAGATCCGCCCCTGATTCAAGCTTAACATGGTTTAGATATAATTATTTTTTTGACAAATCAAATAGTTGAATTGCAGTGCACTACATTATTGTTTTTGGTCTGTTTCGTATCATTTTTGTTTTAAAAATTAAAAGAGTATTATAAATTTATACTCCCTCATTTTCATTTATATTGTTAAGGTTACTACTTTAGAGTATTCCAATTACATGGTCCGATTTTTATATTTTGTATTATTTTTTTTCGATTAATTTATAAATCTATTCTTGAATAATTTTGGAAAATGAGAATATTAAATATTATATAATATAAAGGGAGATTAATTAATATTTTTAGATAAGAGTAATGTTCGAAGTTTGTTTTAATATTATTTTCTTAAATGTTTTTTTTTATAAATGTTGGGGCCAGGCCCGCAAGACCCAAACCCAATAAGTGAATCGGGTCGAATGATGACTTGGCCCAAGTAACAAGCCCACAAGGAGAGACGAAGAAGCAGAAATCGTCTAAGTCTAGAGGTCAACACCGAGGCGCTCTCTTCCTCGGTACCGAACACTCGAAGAGGTCGATGTCGAGGTGCTTCAAAAAGAGTAACCCTAGTAGCCTGGCGGCGCGCGACCGTTACAAACCCTAACCGACCCCGAAAAACCCGGAGCTGCTCCAAGAGTTACAGCGAGCCGCTGGTCGTCAGCACCTAGGGTTAGACTGCACGTTCCCCCCCCCATTCTGTCTATAAATAGGGATGGGAAACTCATTTTTGTATCGATTTTTCCCTCATAAAAATTACTGTTATTCTGCTGAAATTTCTGTAGACTCGCCGGTGCAAATATATTCTTTCCGTCATTTCCGTCGTCATCTATACCGTTTTATTTCAATTCATTTATCTTGTCGTTGTTATCCACCATTATTATCTAATAAAGTTCCAAGGGCTCCCATTTTCCGTAATTTTGAACCTCAACAATAAACATGCAAGATAAAAAAGGAACATATAATCGGAAGATAGTTCTCCCTCCGTCCCGTCAGATTAGTCTAATTTTCCATTTCCGTCTCTCCTGTTATATTAGTCTCATTTCCTAAAATGGAAAAAAAAAATCCATCACATCAATAAAATATTAATTTTACTACACTCACAAAAATTGGTTATCGTACCGATCAAAGTGGAACTCATTACGCGGGACAAAGGGAGTAATATTTAAGAGAATTGTCGATTCATGATAATAAATATAATTTAATTATCAATTCAGTACCCGAAAGATGATGAGTCAATCCAGGACCTGCAAACAATTTTCAATCTATGACGTGATATTGAAGTCCTAGATTGAGAATTCAGAATTGTATGATCTTTAAGGTCCTGAATTGATAATTAAACTATTTTTTGGATTAATTTATTAGTGTTTTTGAGAAAACTATCCTATCTGTACTGTTTATCTGGTTTACTGCATATAGTCATAATAATTAATTGAAACCAACATGCAACGATCCACCAAAGCCACAGCCCTCAGATAATATTCAAGAAATTTACCACCAAATATGGGTAGAACTATAAATGCCACAAATAAATAGCCGTCGAATTTTGGCCAACAGAATAATCAAAAAAGGGAAAATAGGGAAATATATCCCACTCTTTTACATATTAGGGGATTTTATCCCACTTTTTTGCTGTTAGGGAATTATATCCCACACTTTCATTCTGTTAGGGAATTTTGTCCCAAGTCGCTGACTAAGCCGTTAAGTGCCATGTGGCATTGATGTGGCGCTGACTCACTGCCACATATTTGCCATGTGGCATTTTTAATTATTTTTTTAATATTAATTATTTTTAAAATTTTTTTACTTCATAATTAATATATATATTTTTTTAAATTTCGTTTTTTATAATATTTTAATAAAAAAAATAATTCTTTGAATAAATATAAAAATATTACTGAAAAAATAAGCATTAATTATTTAATTATAATATATTAAAATCTTATTAAAAACATCAGTAACAGTTATTAAAAAATAAAATATATAAATAAAAAATACGTTAATTATAATATAAAATTATAAAAGAATAAAAATATTATTTAAAAAGTAAATTAATTAATATTTAAAAATTGAAAAATGCCAATTTTTAAATAATATTTTTATATTTTTATTTTATAATTAACGTGTTTTTTATTTATATATTTTATTTTTTAATAGTTTTTAGCTGATGTTTTTTAATTATATTTTAATATATATATATATATATATAGCGTATGTAAACATTAACTATTTTTCTTAAAAATTAAAATATTATTGAAAAACAAACGAGTGAAAATGAAAATATATTTAATATTACATTATAATATATTAAAAAGTAAAGTAAATAATCATTCAATGCCTAGAACTAATTTTGTTTAGTTTTATCATCAATAATTTTTTCTACTGCTAACACTTGCTCAAAAATATTTATTAGTTTTATAAATACTTTCATTTAGTATTAATTTTCTATTTTAATGAGAATTAGGTTTTTTAATATATTATAATTCAATAATTAATGCTTATTATTTTTATATTAAATAATTAATACAATATTTTTTATATATTTCATTTTCTATAAAATATTATAATTAAATAATTAATGCTTATTTTTTATAAAAATATTATAGATTAATATGAAAAACGAAATAATTTTTTAAATAATATTTTTATATTTATTTTAAATATTATTATTTTTATAATAAATAATTAATAAAAATAATATTTTCGTATTATTATTATTATTGAAATATTATAAAAAAGAAATATATAAAAAATATATATTAATTGTGAAATAAAAAATTTAAAAAAATTAAATTAATATTAAAAAAATAATTAAAAATGCCACATGACAAATATGTGGCAGTGAGTCAGCGCCACATCAATGCCACGTGGCACTTAACGGCTTAGTCAGCGACATGGGACAAAATTCCCTAACAGAATGAAAGTGTGGGATATAATTCCCCAACATCAAAAAAGTGGGATAAAATTCCCTAATATGTAAAAGAGTGGGATATATTTCCCTATTTCCCCATCAAAAAATAAAGACAAAAACTTGCGTTAGGCAGGCCTAAACGGTTTAGGGGGGTTTTATCCTACCCAAATGGGTTCACCCATCCCAACTAGGGTATATTATATGGGTTTGAGCTTGGGTTAATGGATAAAACCCATCTAAATCTTGGGTTAATGAATAAAACCCGCCTAAATCGTTTAGGCCTGCCTAACCCAAGATCTTCCCAAAAATAAAATATGAGAATGAGCAGTTAAATAACTAGATTAATAAAAAATTAATTAGGGTTAGGCAAGTATCAGCTTTTCAAAACAGTTGCGCTGTAATTGCAGTGTACTAATTAGGTCGTTAATTGCTGAAATTCCATTATTAAATTAATTGTTTCTGACTTAGATTTTTTTTATTTTTTATTTTTTTTTAAACTTTGGTAATATTTTTTGAGGGGAATTATTAATTAATGTGGAAGGGAAGGGGACCAGGTGCATTGAATGAGGAACGTGTCGACAGATAGTCCATGGCTGCTGCCACTCTGAATACTTTCCCTCTTTTTTATTTTTATCTTTTTTGGAATTTTATTTAAATATCTGCAACTCTTCAATATTTCTTCTTAGGTAACAAGATTGATTTTTTTTTTCTCTCTCTCTTAAATTGATAATTTAAGGCAAATTTGCATTGTTTATTTTTGCTATAACCAAGATTTGGAAAGATTTTTGCAATTTGTGGGCTGGTTTGAGGCTTTGGATGTGGGCCTCTAGTGTTCAATTGGATTTTTATATGCTAAAAACTGTGTTTAGAATATTTTTATTTTTGAAAAAAGCTTGGGGATAGAAATTAGAATCAACCAATTAACATTTAGTAGGGGTGTACCGGGTCCGGTTTAGCCAGTTTGAGGGTTGAAGTATGGACCAAATCAAATAATATAGTTTGAAAATTTTTCAAACTAAACTGGCTAAATTAATATTTCAAACCAAACCAAATAAAACGGTTTGGTTCGGCCGGTTTAACAATTTGAAACAAGACCTTAACCAGCAAAGTCAAAACGTTAAAAATCTCCTATTTTTAGCTACAATTTATTTGAGAAATTAAAAAAAAAAAACTAATAGTGACTCTGATCGGTAAAGTATGAGACAATCTTAATAAAAAACAAACAATTAATGGCATCTAATTCATATCACATTCTCAAACATAATAACAATGTTAAATTATTATGATGCGATAACGGTGAAGTCGGTCCAGAGAACAAAGAATACAATTAGGGTAAGGAGAGATACTATAGTAAATGTACTATAATTACACTTTTAGTATAAAATATAATTTAAATATTTATTATTAATATAAATGGTCCGATCCGGTCCAAACGGCCGGTTTTTTACTCAAACCGTGGACCAATCAATTAATACGGTTTGAAATTTACGATCCGGCCGGCCAATTTTCGCACTTGTCAAACCGACCAAATCATTTCGGTTTAATCGGTTTGGACCAAACCCTGTACACTCCTAGGCCATTTAGCATAACAAAAATGACTTCAAATTTGAATACTTAAATAAATTCAAAAACAATACTTAAGAATGAAAATTTATTATTTTATAAAGACAAACTTTGTATTTTTGTGCAAAATGGTGAGACATTAGAGCATTCCAATTAGAATGCATTTGCAAATACTTCTTCAGTTTCAGTTCAATTATCCATCTTTTATTTTTCGTCCGTTTCATTTATTAATTTCATGACCTAAAATAGAAAATTATTCCACTCAATAATAAAATATTAAATTTCCTTATCCATACACACTTTAGTTATTATGTCAAAAAGCTAAGAGGACAATTCAACCGGGACGGAGAGAGTGTAACAAATTATAATCGAAATCAGTGGCGAATCTAGAAAATTAGAATTGGGGGTACAATTATATAAATAAAATCAAAAAAACATAAACAACTTTCTTATATATAAAACTAGATTTACACCCACTCGATATGCGAATCGAACATATGTGTCTCATTTTACAATATGAAGATATAATTAACAAAATTATATATTTTATATTTCTAGTGACTATTTTAAAATATTTTTTCATTTTTATTCATTAATATTATAAATTAATATATTATAATATAAATTATTTTATATACTACATGTCCAATTATATATATGAATTAAAAAAATAAAAATAAGTAGATTATTTACTAAATAATAAATATAATAAAATTGTGAAATATAATATTTTAAACAAAACGGGACAAATATACTTTTATTATATTTTATTGGTGTTTATTGTATATGTATAATATAATAGAAGAAACCGTAAATAACATAAATACAAAAAATGAAATTGATATTTTTGGGAGAGAAAGTGACAAAATTAATGTAATTATATGGAAGGTTTTGTTTTAGTATATTTGTGAATTTGTAAAATCTATATAATATATTAAAAGAAAATAGTTTAAACATAGCTGTTCCCCCAAAATCATACCTCATTTTTTATTTTTATTTTATTTTTTATTTATCTTATCATAACATATATACATACAATAAACAATAAAATTCTATTTATCACTTTTTTAAAAAAACATTATATATTACTGATTTGTTATATATGTATTTTTAAAATAATATATATATATATAATATCTTTTATCATATTATATTTAAATCAAATCCAATATATTTTGTGTTTTATATACTTTTATTTATTTTATTAAATTTACATATATGAAATAAATCATTTTATAATATATTAAATGTAATATTGATGAATAAGAATTAAATATATTAAGAATTGCTAAAAAACACTAAACTACGTAAAATTGCTAATTGTATCTTAATATCATAAAATACAAGATTTGCACCTGTGCGTTGCACGGTAAAATGTTATTTATTTAGAATTTTCTTTTTTCAATAATTTCATTAATTTAAATTTTAATCTATATTGTTGTTTTAATTTAATTGTGTATTAATTTAATAATTTATTTGAAACAGACGAAATACTTTAATCACTTACGTCTCAAATTAAAAACTCATTTAAAATTTTAACCAATTCTAAATATAAGCTCATATTCTACTTAGTCATCTTATTTATATTTAATATAAAATTAAGTAAATATAATTTTTTTATAAGTTTGCAGTATGTAATCTTTGTCACCTCACAAATATAATTAAGACAAATCATTTAATTTAATTGATTTCATAAGAAGTATTAATAATTTTAAATATTAATAAATAAAAGTGTGTAACTGAAAGAAAATATACACATTCTAAAAAATAAAAATATTGTAGCTCATGACATGGATATATAAAGAAGCATTATCACACTATAATTCAAATTGTGTGAAAAAATATATTACCAAATAATAAATTATCAATTTATTTAGTGGTTATGGTTAACTAAAGTCTTCTAAAAAATTAAAATGTCTCTTTTAAAGTCATGCATATTCTTCAAATTTACATATTTAAAATTTTATTGATTATTATACAAAAAAGGGAAAATATACAAATCTATCCCAAACTTGGAATGAGTTCCCAATTCTATCCCAAACTTTTAAATATAACGATTTCAGGTTTAAACTTTGAATGAGTTCCCAATTTTATCCCAAACTTTTAAATATAACAATTTTGACCTAAACTTTGAATTTTTCCCATCAGTCAATATTTAAACACCGAAAATTTTATGTAAACACAATAATCACATGTCATACACAAAGATCCTACACGGACACTAATCGGTCATGACATAAAATTCATGAAGTTTTTATTAAGAATAAGAAATTTAAAATTATTCATTTCATAAAACTCATGATATCTTTATTAAATATAAATAATCCTAGAGTAATGTATTTGATAAATTATTAAGATATAATTTGATTTTATATTTTTGTTCGTTTTAATATGAAAACAAATTTATTTAAATTGTTATTTAGGCATTGTTTAAAATAAATTGTTCATGAAAATTATACTCATTTAGTAAATTATCTTAATTTGAAAGTTGAATAGTGAAGTTTGATATAGTATGATGTAATTATTTGTGTCGAGATAAATTTTTTTATGTTTAAGTATTAACCGTTGTTAGACCGAAAGTGTTATATTTAAAAGTTTGGGAAAAAATTGGGAACTCATTCAAAGTTTAAGCCTGAAATTGTTATATTTAAATGTTTGGGATAGAATTGGGAATTCATTCAAGTTTAAGCCTGAAATTGTTATATTGAAAAGTTTGGGATAAAATTGGGAATTCATTGAAAGTTTGGGATAAATATGTATATTTTCCCTATAAAAAATCATGATGGTAAAATTTATAATAGTTAGAACAATAATATAATTAAAAACCATAAATTAAAAAATAAAAATCAAATCAAATTATAACATAAGTAATTCTTGAGTTCTTATTTTATGTGAAATTTAATACAATACGATTTTATTTTTAGAAATACAATAGAATTTTTTGTGCACTTTTGTTCTTGTACTTCAATATATTATTATACTAAATATATATATACAAATTAAATAAAATCAAAAATAATTATATTAAACACAAAGCCTATTATGTTTGTTTAAATATTATTCTATAAAAAATATTATACTTATTGTTGGGGTCAGGCCCACGGGCCCAGGCCCAATTGACAAGTCCAACCCGGAAGACTAGCCCAGCCGAGCCAACAAGACGCGGAAATCTGCTTAAGTCAAGGCCTCTCCATCGAGGACCAAAGCGCTTCGATACCGAGGATCCTAGCGGGTCGATATAGAAGCGGTCCGAGAAGAGAAACCCTAGCTTGCTGGCGGCACCCGAACGTTGGAGCCCTAACCTCCCCTGAAAAACCCGCAGCCGGTCCGATATTCGCTGCGAGCCGTTGCAGTTCGACGTCTAGGGTTAGCTACTATCTGCCTGCCCCTATCCTGTCTATAAATAAGGGCTGGGGGTTCATTTTTAGTATCGATTTCTGGAGATAAAAAACTTAGCTGTAACTCTGCCGAATTCCGGACAAATCCTTTTCCTTTCAACACCAATACACGAGTGTTATTTTATTTATCGTTGTCGATTCTGATTATTTATTTGTCGTTATTTCTTCGGCTTATCGTTATTCTTTGCTATTTTCTAACAAAGTTCTAAGGGCTCCATTTTCACGTAAAATCGTACCTCAACACTTATATTATTTAAAAAATAATAAATATAATGAATTGTTGAAATGAAATGATTTAAAGAAAAAAATAATGACAAATATAATTTCTTTCATATTTTTATTGTTGGTTATTTCATATCTAAAATATAATAAAAAATAGTATAAAATTAACATGAAAAATATTTGAGGCAACAATTATTTTAGATTATTTTCATTTAATATATTATATAGATTTTCAAAATTTTGAATAATATAATTTTAGGTGGAGAAAAATTAGTTTTAAAATTATTTTTTTAAATAATATAAATTTGATAAGTAATTAAAATTTAGAATAAAAATTATAAATCTAAGTCACTAATCTAAAGATAGTATGAAGTAGTTTGTTAATAGTGAGAAAATTTAGATAGGTTGGTGAATATAAGTAAATTAAAAAATAATATTAATTTTGATATGATAAGTTTTGGAGGGAAAATGACAAAGTCGTAAATAAGTTGAACTATTTTCTTTTCATATACTACTAGATTTGCACCCGTGCGTTGCACTAAATTTGTGTTAAATAAGAACGAATGTCAATCATTTGATTAATAGCATGCATTAATGATTGAATAATTTAGCATAATTTTTGTTTATGCTTAATTGAATTATACATGATTTATAAAGCAATTAAACATTATATCTTTTATATAAAAAAATTAATCTCAATCGTTGATTTTTTTAGAAAAAATGTTGTAGATTTAGTCATTTAGGTACACAAACCAACTTTTAGTATGTGATTCACTCCCAAAACACACACATATAAAGATATATGTATATAGTTATAATATTATTTTTTAAAATTAGATATAAATCAAGGCAAGTAGATACAACACAAAGCTTATAAAAATAACGATTTGTTTTACAAAATTAATCCATAAAAATTATATTTGTGTATATATTAATATAAAAAACATATTAAGTAAACCAAATTAAAAAAAATAATTGATGTGATGTGATGATTTACAACCGTGTTATGTGTAAATTATTAAATAAATGATATTTTATTTTATAATATTAATATATAATTAACAAAATTATATATCTTAACATTTTTTAGCCATTCTTTTTTTTATCAATCTTTTCTCAAAAATAATTATCCATCAATATTACATTTAATATATTATAATATAAATTATTTTTTAATTATACACCAAATTATATGTATAAATCTAATTAAAAATAAGTATATCAAACAAAAGTTTATGGAATTTGAATTTAATATCAACCCATAAAGAATATTATTTTATATTAGTATTTTAAAATATAATAAATTAGTTAGATATAACATTTTTTAAAAAATGACATATATAATTTAATCATATTTTTATTGTTGGTTATTATATATCTATATTATAATAGAATGAATAAAAAATAAAATTAAAAATTAAATTTGATATAAATTATTGGCGAGAACAATTTATTTTACCATTCTCATTTAATATATATAATAAATAGACATAGATGATATTTACGTGATTTTTGGAATATTGTTGGTTTTATAATATTTGTTATAAACATTTAATTTAAGAAAATTATGTAAAATAAAAAAATATATAACACTTTTGGTGGGAACAGTTATTTTACAACTATTCTCTTTTCTTATATTATATAGATAAGGCATTACACATAGTGTGGGTGTAAGTCATCACATCACAACAATTTTAAAGCATTACAAGTATAATGCTAAAATAAATACAAAGATAATTTTTGATAGGTTAATTTTGTAAAACAAACTTTTATTTTTATAAGATTTGTATTTTATTTAATTGCTTACATTTTTATCAAATAATTAAATAATGTAATTGGTGCAAAACACGAGTGTAAATCTAGTATATTTATAAAATAAAATAAATTGAGAATACACTATATGAAGATATATATAAATAACATAAAAATAATAATAAAAAATATATAAATACAGTAAAAAAAAATATATTTTGGAGGTACAGTTGTACACGTACGTCCGCCTCTGATCGAAATGCTCTCAGTTACAATCAAAATCATGCCATTTTAATTAGAATGCTCTCATTTTAGATCAGATTAATAAGATACTGATAAAAATGCACTATGCATAAATGCGTATTCCAATCAAAATTATCTCAATATAATCTCAACATATTACTGTTTAAAAAAACTACACATGTTACAGGAGACTCTTTCATTTATAAATTGTAACCACTCTCTAGTAATCATCATTCAAAATCCCATTTGATACAAAACAACACAATTTCAAATAATTCCATATTTCCCTTTCCAAGATGGCAATGCAAACTCCCCCACCAAAAAAATAGAAACAAATTTATACATTTACAGCTTAACTTTTGAAGAAGTTCTTCTTCTGGAATTTACAAAGATAAAAATGAAGATGAGAAGCATGAATGCAGTGATGGATAAGGACACACATTTCCAAGATGGGTTGCTGCTGCCCCTCATGCTTTCCTGCAATCCACACATTACAGTAGATTCTACTATGAGGGCAGCCTAACCCAAGAACACTAACAACAGATACCACGACAATCTATTCGAAACATTTTCATACGTATGAACAAAACTTACATCATAATCCATGTTCTGTGTCATGTGCGCCTGCTGCTTCTCGAAGATGTACTGACTATATTTATAGAGCTCTACGTCCAGGTTGTTGAGTAACGCGATCTCCTGGATAAGGGCATCGGAAACCTTCTGACGAGCCTGAAAATAGTAGAGCATTAGAATGAAGCTATCATGCATGGTTCAGTGACAGCAGAATGTGTTGTTCATTTTAAGCTATACCTCCTTTGTGAAATTAGCTGGAGAAATTTGCTTCAGGGAATTTGCGCGCCTCTCTGTTTGAGAGTTTCTTAAGGCCGAAATGCAAGAATTGTATGCTTCCATCAGTTTCCCCTCGGTCCACTGACCAAATGATGCAGACAATGTAGCTAACAAGTTAAACGAAACAAGCAGGAAACGAAGGATCCAAAGATTATACATGACAGATCCGAGAAGATAGAATGCAGGCTCACATTTTCCTGCACTGCTTTATCCTCTCCAGTTGACGACACATTCTTCAGATTTTGATAAGCATTGTCGTCCTATATTAAGAAAAGTAATTCACTGCAAGGACATTTTTGGTTGTCTCAAAACACACTAATAAAAACATCGGTTTCTCACTTTATCATTAGCATCAGGCTTCATAAGCAAGGAGCCTTGCTCTGCAGCAGATCAACCGAATATGTTATCCCTAATATGTTTAGTATAAAAAAGAATTGGTTTTAGTTCAATGAATTACTTCAAACAACTAACCCGAGTTGTCATTACCAGCACCATCTGATTTGGAGTTTGATGTTTTGTGCTTAGAAATCACCTGTGCAGCAACTACACTAGCAAACATATTGGCTGATTCTTTATGGTTTTCAGTCAGTCCAACATAAAGCATATTATCCAACTTCTTCTGCAATAAAATGAAAAAAAAAAAAAAAAAGATATTGTGACTACACTAACACATTCAATTCTAGAATGCTTATGCATCCTTCTACCATACCTTTGCAACTTCAAGCACATATTCACCAAGGGAATGATACTTAAGTACACAATGGCGCACTTCATGAGCTCCCGCAAAGTAAGAGTTGTTTGTGAGACCTACAATCTGAGAATCTCAGATGGAAAAACAATCAAAAGTTGCTGCAGCCAAGCTCTGAATAAGAAATATCTCTTAATTGAAAGAACAGATAAAATAGAAAAAACAATGCAGCATTATACCATCACTGATCTTGGGAGGTCTTTTTTATTTTTTTTTTTATGGACTCAATGCAATGCACAAAAATAAATTCACACTCTTCCACCTTAATACACAATTTACTGATTCTAATTCGTCAATGAAATTCTTTACAAAAAAGAGTTATTGTAGTAACAGCACCAGCTTGAGATGGAAAACACTGCAGTAATTCAATTGAGTTGGCTAAAGCTAAATAGAGTCAAAATTTTATCTTAAATTCTTGATGAAAATTCTAGCATTGGAAAACCTGAAGACTGAAACTACTAATAATGTACGTCAAGAGCTCTTTAAGCAATAACTCCAGATTTTGCTCAGAAATATGTTCATTAGCTCTAAATAAATTATCTGAGATCAACTGAGAACTATTACATTCGATCACAGAAGACTCTCAAGAGTGACTCAGTAAATTTGCAATAGAAGAATTACATCATTCTTCCAAAGGATTCTAAGGTCATCTCATAGAACATAATAATTTCACTTTAACAAAGACTATGATGCAGAATTGACGATCTACAAATTTATTATCTACACAGCAATACACAAAACAAAAAAAGGACATAGCGCGCAGGGTAATACCTGGAAAGTGGCCCCATTGTGGACAATGTCTTGAGTAACAGGATTATTAATGTACTCACGCAGAGGCATCACAATGTCGTCCATGTCATAAGGGTCATTGTTCACTAAATTAACCTGTCCTCTAAGTTTTCTAGCATCCCTCTGACATCATAAAAGGAGTAGATCAGGATGATCAGTCCGAGAACATTTCAAAATTCCAAGAATTAATCAGAACTACAAAATAACTGAATACCAAGTATTCTTCCACCGAAAACTGAAAACATAAACACAATGACCATCTATCCTGAAGAATACAATTCAGACTAGAAATTCATTCATTGTTAATGTGAGAGCGTTGGAGCCACTGACTACCAACAACAAGAGGACATGTGCATGTTTAGCATAACTTCAAGAAACTGCAGAGCTAACATAGCAGCATGGCTGAAATTACTACAGTGAAATTGTCAGGGAAGTACCTTAATTCATTTTTGCAATATTGCAAAGCAGAATCATGCACAAAACCATTTTTTCCTGGAACATTTACAGTTTGATCAAGGTTCTAAGTAAAATGAAATTACAATACTAACTACGAAGTCACCAATTAGCAGGCCAAAATCAAAAGCATCATAATAGTCAATGTTAGGATGCTAACTCACTGCCTACATGAACATAATCCCAGATGCAAGACCTGATAACAATGAATTGAGCACAAAATGCCAACCAAGATTTATTTAGTGACCAATCTTGTATATTTAAGTAAGTAAGTCGGAGAGATTATTTCTATCATTTACCAGGTCGGGGTGGGGGTCACGATCAAGAACATTATGTAAAAATCAACCATGGAAGCTGAACGTACTCGGGCAAAGAGGTCTTCTCTCATCCAAGGAACCAAATACTTCCACGGCCAGATATCCAGAGTGCTTACTCCAGATGTCTTACGGCGTGCACCTCGGGAAATTCTTGCAACAGATGTTAGATTAGGATGAATTAAAAACCTCGCAGCCACTTCCACAGAAAATTCATAAGAGCTAAAAACACGTTGAATAGGGTCTCTAAGTATTGTCATCACTGATGTTCTCTCCCTCGGAAGTTTGGACATCACACTATAGTCATCATGTGTGGTTAATAGCCGGCAATGCGATTTTCTGCATGATAGAAAGACATCAATACATTATATAAGGATAAACAATACTTCTCCCAGAAAACAGTTGTTTAGATCTATTGGTCACATTATTTGATAATAACTTCTATTACAAACTTACTACCAATTACAACTCAGGCATAAGAAAAATATCATCAAATGTTAATTTTCTTTAGAGGAGGAAAAAAGCAAGCATGTCCAGTACATGAAACACAGTCCATTTTCTCATAATAATAATCATATTCTCAACATGATGTTGAAGACTTTTCATGATAGCGGTCATTGGGCAAGAACTAAGTATCTCACAATGATAACCCAAGTTGTGAGATTTATTGACTAGGATGCTCCTGTATGATGAACCACATTGTTTCAAATGCAAGGACGAACTTATTACCTAATTGAATCAAGGTTGTTTACATTGCAGTTGAACTATGAAAACAAGAAATCTATTAACTTTTCAGCCTCAAATATTACATGGACATTAAGCATTACCTTGTATTATATCTCAGCTTATCATAAGACCGAGGACATTCCAGGGAGCTTGTGTATAGCTTTTTCAAGAAACTGCATAGAAGTTCAACAAAAAAACGAAAAAAAAAAAGTAACTCAAATTACTGTAAACATTAGAAGGTTTTACTGATGATACTTCCAATCTCATCGAGGCATCAGGGCCCACCATATAATGGAAAAGTCAGGAGAAGTTACCAGTGGTAGTATGTTCGTCCCCCTGTTCGAGGAATGTGAAGGAAAAGTAGCAAGTCGCGCAAGGCATGTTGGTCCCCGCCAACTTCAGAATCAGCAGACAAGGATGCCCAGTTCTTGACAGTATGTTCACACTGCTTATAACCATCATCTCCCACAGAGGCTTCTGTTTTGACGTAAACTGATAAGCAGAAATGAGATGTTATTGACAGAACATCGGTTTTGGCTGAGAATATACATGCAAAAGGAAGCTCACCAAGAATTCTCGTTGAAAAGTAAGGAATAAAAATCATATTTTTTAACATTTCACTACTCCATTCATGTGTTCAAACATAACTCTCCATGCATGATCCTATATTTGACAGAAATGAGGTAAGAGAAGACAATGCAAAGTTGGGCAATAATGCTTTCTCTCACGCCACATCGACTTTCAAATCCACCCAATCTTCAATATCATAAGACAAAAGTCATATTAAAAAACAATAGCAATCGCCAATCGGCATTACATCCAAACTGAAGGTTCTTTCTTTGTTTTGCCACCCATCTCAAACGATTCTAAGCAACAAAAATAAAAAATTAAAATAATAAAATAAAACTAGCACGCACGGAAGTGCAAACACAAGCATTGCCAGAAAAGGAAAAATATGACAGAACATAAGACAAGCAATTCATTCTTCTGCGTCAAATATAACGGACCCACAGAAAAAGCCAAAGTCTTTACAAGAAATGGAAAGAAACTCACCTGATATGAGCAGAATAAGAAAGAGCCCCAAAACTAGATGAACTATCTTGCACCTCATTCCCGCCAAACAACCGGAACTGCTTCCAAAAATAAAAATGCAAAACAAACCCCTCATCAGAAAACCCAAAGAAACCATAAAACTTAACCTTCAAACAATAATTCAGCCATTTTCAACAAAAAAGAAAAAAAGGAAATTAAACAAAAAGCTGAAGCCTTACTCGAGAATCCGCGACATGATAATGCAACGAAACGAAAACATTGGGTGCACCCAATTTCAAACAGAAAGCACGCAAATCCAGGTATTGAAAGAAACAATAAAAACATATTCCCAACATGCATTGAGTAATGAAATCTCGTGCTTTTAAATTCCCACAAACCTTGAAGTCTTCCCGCCAGACAAACTTCACGATCTGATGCAAAGGGGGTCCCACTGCTTTCAACCCCCCGGCCCCGCCCAATTTCTCTACGGTCTCAGCCCCTCAGATCGGTGAAGTTCGAGGCAGACTGTAATCTAATTTCGCCCAATATTTATCATCAATTTACGGAGTTCGGAGTTGTCTCCGGTAACGCCATGTGAGCGGAGTAACGGCCGGGCAAGGTAGAGAGAGAAACCGCAGATTAGTTAAGGGTAAAATAGGAAACCGGGAGTATGCGGACAAGCGGGGGCTAAGTCAATAGTGTGGTCAATGAGGGTAAGGGATGCTGAAATCACGAGAAAGCCCTTCCGTTTAGAGTTAATGGGCCTAATAATTAGGTTCGAAATAGAGCTGATAATTAGTACGTGTTAGGTTGTTATCGTGTGTGTTTTATTATGTTGGATTGTTATTGCGTTTGAGTTTAATAAGTGTAGTGTTATCGTGTGTTAGTTATCGTCAGTGGCGAATCTGCCCCCTAGCCCAAATTTTTTTCCGTTTTTGTAGTATCATGATCCGGTTTTTTATGGTATAACCCTCTCGTATAGAAGAAAAAATGAATAAAAATAAAGAAGAAAATTATATAAAAAAGATTGAAATTAAGGTGAAGGCGGAAAAAAAAATTCAATCCCCTTGGACAAATTTTCTGGATCCACCACTGGTTATCGTATCGTATCATTATCGTGTTTGAGCTTAATAATTTTGTATTTAAGCTTAATAGATTCATGTTCGTGCTCATTATTATCGTACCGTACGTGTTCGTGTCATGTTATCGTGTTGTGTCATAAATTACCAGCCCGCCTCTCTCCTTATGAAGATGAACCTTAAACAAATACGTTGGAATGCAATAAAATACAAATACATATTTTGATCAGCAATAATCTCACACAAAAACATAATTTTATCATTACTTTTTATTTAGTGGGAATGGATACAACTAGCCACTTTGAATAAGTGGGTATATTTTATAGCCACAAGGATAAAAATATAAGTTTTCTAGCCACTTTGTACTTTTGTCTTTTTCTCTCTTCCATTTTCGGCTACAAGACAAAATTTACTTTATTTAAGTTGTTTCCATTTTCGGAAATATTCATTATTTATTCATTTATTTAATTTTGAACAATTAATTTGAACTACCAAGGTAGTTGTAAATTTATTACAACCTTTTACAAACAAATATTTTCGGTTGTACGAGGAAGCAAACATTTTAAAAATTATTTGAAGATTGTTGAGAGGGTTTAGAGAGAGAAAAATGTTGAGAGGGTTTAGAGAGAGAAAAATCGAAGGTATGTTGATTTCAACCATTTTTTCTTACTTTCGATTCGTTTTCTGCGTTATAATGTTGTTATGTGTTCAAAATCGACATGCATATCTTAGTATCGACTTGTATATCTTAGTTTTTTAGAAAATATCGCGATTTTAGGACTGTTGTTCGTAAAAAAATACGCAGAGAACTTAGGGAGAAACCCAGGAAAATCGCGATCTCGTGATAAAATCGAGATCTCGACATGATGTCGAGATCTCGATTTCACCATATCGAGATCTCGACATCATCTCGAGATCTCGATTTTATCACTAGATCGCGATTAATTTTAATTAAATTCCGATATCTCGATATTATTATCGAGATCTCGAATTGTCTGCTGGAATATAATCCTATTTTTTTTTAATATTTTCGTTTCATTTATCACAGATGTCGTATCAACGTTTCATCATACGTCATGGTGGGGCTTGGGACAGATCCGAGTATATGGGCGGAGACGAGCAATTGATTTGTTTGAGACGTGAACGGATCTCCTACAATACCATTTTATCCGAGATTCACGAGATCATGCATTGTGATCTCCTCAGTACTAGCTACTGCTTGTTTTACATGAGCAGTATATCTGGGGGCTCGAGGCATGTGAAGGCTGGACTGAAGACCGACGAAGATATTATGCGGATGCTATATGAAAATAGCATTGATCCAATTATATATGTGGTCACCAAATTGAAGCAAAATCAGTCCGGATTTCAGGCACCTCAGTCAGAGTCACAGCGATCAACACGAATGGGAGGTCCTAGCATCTCATTAGCTGATGATTTCATAGATGAGTATGAGGCGGAATCTACAGATGATGATGATGATGATTATTGTGATGATGATGATAATGAGGAGGAGGAGGAGGAGGAGGAGGAGGCAAGCGAGGAGGAGAGGGACGAGGAGGAGGGGCGGAGTCGGTTGTTTGAGTCCTTGGTCAGTGATTTTTCTAGATGGATTCTAGCTCCTGGGCGAATGGATTAGTACGGACTATCGAACAATAACTTGAGTCTATCTGTGGCTGCAGCTCGACATGATCAGGAAGTAAGGAGTTGGGTGCTTCCTTTAATAGAGGTTGATGCTCCTGAGCGTTTGGAGTGGATTATTCCCGCAGATTGGGCCCCGACTCAGCTGTGCATTGGAGCGACATTTAGCAGCAAGGATGAACTTGACCTTGCTGTAGGACTGCATCACTTGCATCACCGATTGGAGTACTCCACAGAGAGGTCCAGCACTACTCGGCTCAACTACAGATGCAAGCATGGGAATGGTTGTCCTTTTATGCTGCGTGCAAGACAATCTGGAACTGTTTGGAGAGTATTCAAGTGTGATCTGATGCACAGCTGCCAGACAGATATTGATCGTGTTGCTCCCCGCAGAGTGCCCGCAAGAGTGTTGGGTAAGTATTTCTCCAGTAAGTTGGCGGCGGAGGGCGCTATTCTAAAGCTGAAGGAGATGATGTCTGAATTGTTGATTCAATTCGGCATCAAGATTGATTACAGTTTTGCCCTGCGGGCAAGAAACATAGCCATTGCAATGATATTCGGCGAGTGGGAGAAGTCTTATGCGATGCTGCCGGGCTACTTACACATGCTACAGTCTCGTAACCCAGGCACGATGTATGATATATCCACTTCTTCGGAGAGTTTGTTCAAGCACATGTTTCTGGCGCTTGCTCCTTGCATCGATGCATTTCACAGCTTCATGCGCCCAGTGATTGTTGTAGATGGCACGCATCTGAAGGGCAAGAATAAGGGAATGTTGTTTGTTGCGGTGACGAAAGATGGCAATGAACAATTATTTCCCCTTGCTATCGGGATTGGACCCATAGAGGATGATGAGTCGTGGATGTGGTTCATGCATCGCTTGCATGTGTGCTTCGGGGATCGCGAAGGACTGATCATTGTCAGTGATCAGCACAAGAGCATAAAAAATGCAGTTGAGTTAGCATTTCCGAATGCTACGCATGCTATTTGCTACTACCACTTGGCGAATAACATGTCGAGGTACGGTCCGCAAGTTGGTGCTGTTTTACGAGATGCAGCCTACTGTTATAGGCACGATGCATTTCAAAAGCACATGTCTACTTTGGAGATTCTGAGCAAAGAAGGAGCTTACAAGAGGCTTCTGGATATAGGAGTTCACCGTTGGTCGAGATCTCAGTGCCCTGGTACCCGATTCAGCTTCATGACGTCCAATGCAGCCGAATCCCTCAACTCTCGTTTGTTATGGGCAAGGCGATTACCTATATGTGCCCTTCTTGAGACTTACAGAGCTATGGTTGAGAGATGGTTTGACGAGCGACGAGCGGCTGCACGGTCTAGAGATCATGCTCTGACACACGTAGCTATGACGAAATTAACAGAGTCGTCCGAATATGGGCGATAGCTTGTAGTCAGAGGCACCACCATGCCACACATATACAAGGTGGAAGGGCAACAGAGAAGCTACAGTGTCGACTTAGAGCACAGAACGTGTGAGTGTCGTCAGTTCGATCTCGATCTGATTCCATGTTGTCATGCGGCTGCCGCCCTCAGGTAATATGTTAATTCGAACTTTCATTATTGCAAATATGTTAATAAAGATTATTATAACATGTGTGTCTTATTTTTCGATTGTCAGATATATTTCGCAGCCGATATCAGAGTACGTGCCACACTACTACAAGCAATTCACTCTGCTACAGACATATCATCACACCATTATGACTGTGCCGCATCCATCGGATTGGGTACTCCCATCCGAGGTAACATCTTATGTTGTGAGACCACCGATAGTAGTTCGACAGGCTGGCCGTCCGAGGATGAGTAGAGCACGTTCTGGTGCTGAGAGTTCGACCACGCGCAGATCTCAAGTATGTAGGAGATGTCGACAATCCGGTCACAACTCACGTGCCTGCACTGCTTATATTGCCATTGGTGAGGTGGATTTGAACAGTCCTCCACCCCAAGACGGGCCACGTAGGCGACGGGCAAAGACATGCAGTATCTGTCAGCAGACGGGGCATACAAAAAGAAAATGTCCGGATAGAGTTGACCATATGAGTGAGTAGTGGTACTTGCTTTATTTTTGTTTGCGCATCTATGACGAATTGATCAGTTGTTGTTAAGGTATATTGGTTTATATTAATTCTGGTGATATTGTGGTTGATATTTGGACGATTTTTTGAGTTCTTATTTGATCTGTTTAGGTGTTTTGGTTTGTATACGAATTCAGGTGGATTTTACAAAATTGAAATGGAATATCGTGATTTGGAGTTCAATATGTCGAGATCTCGATATCATGATTTCGAGATCTCGACGTCATATCGAGATCTCGAAATCATGATGTTGAGATCTCGACATATTGAACTCCAATAATTGAATCAAGGCAATAATTGAACAACTTTCACGTGAATACCCCCATTTTTGACATATCACATCACTATTACTTTTTGGACATAAATTTCTATGTCAATACTACTTTTTACTCGATAAATGCCTGCAAAGATTCTCAATTTGACTACATTATTGAACAACTTTCACGTGAACTACTGTGCACAATAATTTATTTTTTTAAAACAAATTTTTTTTTTCTAAATTTAACATCTATTTAAGGGTGGAGGAATTTACTCAAACTATATTTCATTCAAAATATGTGTTCTTCCTCTTTATTCCCCTCATACGTCCACTTGCTCAAAGAGAAGATGATTTTTTCTAACGTCAAACAGTCCGGTAGAGGATTAACTTGCAGCTTACTTTTTCTATTTATTCCATCATCCTCTATTTTATTCATATTTTACTCAAGAATAAAGGCACTTGCTCAAATGGAAGAGGATTTTTTCTACGTCAAACAGTCCGGAAGAGGATTTTTCCTACGTCACATGTAGGAAAAAGTCCTTCATCAGGAAAAGACATCAAGGACAAGGAGCAAATACAACATCTCCTTCACTAGCTCGGTCCTTGTTCCAGATTCCTCCACAATATGCTGCAACATCTCATGCAAGCACAAAATGGGCACGGAACCCCCCCGCAATGCTATCTCCTTAAATGGAAGAGGATTTTTCCTACGTCAAAATGTGTATCAAAATGTCTAATATTTTAGACATATTGTCGAATAATATTCGCATTCAATTTTCTGTCATTTGAAATATATTTCGGATTTTATTTAAATGGGAATATCGTGATTTGAAAAACACTAAGTCGAGATCTCGTCATCAAATCGAGATCTCGACTTCATGTCGAGATCTCGATTTAAAATCGAGATCTCGACTTGGTGATTTGGAAATCACGATTCCCCATTTCGCGATTTGTAGGGTTTGAGTCGAGACAAATTCAATTTGTTGTCTCGACATGTCTCGAAATCAATTTCGAGATCTCGATTTTCTGGATTATTGTCTAATTGGATGTTTAATTCACTAATTTTCGAGGATAATCAACTCATATAACACTCATTTAAGGAAAAATAGATTCGATAACAAAGAAACTTGCAAAAATTCATTCATTACAAAGATGTCTGATTTGTATTATACTACTTCTACTTCATCCTATTCAAACATGAATAAGGTATGAACATTTCAAATAGAAACATCTTATGCATGCATAGATTCAAATGTATAATGTCTTATGTTAAATGAACTTTAAAGTGTTAAATAAATGTTAAGTAATGTATGTTTAAACTGTATAATGTTTTAATTTAAGATTAATTACAATTAATTACTTAATTACGAATTTCGAGATGAAATATGAGATTTCGAGATCTCGATTTGATTTCGAGATCTCGAAATCTCCTATTTCATCTCGAAATTCGTGATCTGTTTTTCCAAAAAATCCATTTAATCCTGCTCAGCTTAAATACACCAAAATGCAAATTCATATCAATCACAAAATACATCAAAATGCAAATTCAATATTAATAATAACAATAGAAAATAGTACTACAACTGTTCAGCTTCTCGAGCTTCTGCTTCTCTACACCAACTTACAATCCTAGCACCTACAAGCTGCCTATAATGAATTGTAAACTCATAAGTAAGGTCACTAACTGGAGCTCTCCTCTTTCTAAGTAGTAACCTATCAACAAAAATCATACAATATACTCCACAACTATGTGAATCTAACTGCATGGGCATCTCAGTAAAATCCTTAATCAGAGAAAAATTACCAAGGATTCTTACACGAGGAGGATCGACCATGTCCCAGTACCCGGCAGTTTCAAGGACACGGGGGAGTAATACAAGAAGTGGTCGGAGTTCCTTGTCCCGCTTCAGATAGAGAACTGGGTCAGATGGATCATTTAAAGCGTGGAAAAGTGAGTCATATAACTCAACGGTCCAGCTATGAAGATCAATCCGTACAGTGACCCAGTGTTCGTAGAGATGGACAATCCCGATCACCTAAAATACAAATCAACACAATTAAAGTTAACATGAAAACTAATAGAACAATTTAATATGAAAATATGTCACTTACATGTTTGGCCTTGTACCAACTCCTAAAGCCAGACAATCCACCACGACCCTGGACAGCTTTCACTAGATCATCATGGGCCTCCCACCAATCGTAATTATCAACCGCCTTTCCTCGTTTTTTCTTTGGGACTTTATCCCATTTTAGCAAGATACGGTCCTGCACATAATATACATTATAATATGAAATGAAAATTAAAGAATAAAAAAAAAATTTAACATTCATTACTTACAAAGAAAGAGGGGTCTAATATGATAGTGCTGTCCGGGTCAACACCGTCCTCAAGTAAGCTGCTGTCAGCTCTGGCAACCATGTCTCGTGACATACGCATGAAGATCTGCAAAAGCTGATATCACAAAAAAAAAAAAATTAATATAAAGCAGATAATATAAAAATTCACAACTAATAGTTATGCACTTACATCTTCTGTAATATCCTCCTGCGGGTCATTAAGTGGCCGGAAATATAGCTCCCTACTAATAACCATTCCCTCCTCAGGCACCCTGACTTGCTGCGTGATATCGTCCATGAAAGACAGATAGTCTGTCATCATCTTCGGACCAGAAACACGAAAGGGGGCGGTACGACCAGCAGCGAATGAGGCGGTGGGGCCCGCAGTGGATGAGGTGGTGGGCCCCGCAGTCGATGAGGTGGTGGGGCCAACGGGCTGAGAGGCGGTGGGGCCTGCAGCCGATGATGAGGTGGGGCCAACGGGCTGAGAGGCGGTGGGGCCCGCAGCCGATGACGAGGTGGGGCCAACGGGTTGAGAGGCGGTGGGGCCCGCAGTCGATGAAGTGGTGGGGCCAACGGGCTGCGAGGCGGTCGGGCCAAAAGAGGAGGCTGTCCAATCTGAAAAGATAATATAAATATATAAGTAAAATATAGTCAAATATAAATCAAATTAAACACAAGTACCTCTAGAATAAGGAGGATACGGTGGGGCCCATCTCTCGCTACGGCGAGGGCGGCAGAGAAGTGTATCTGCGAGGTCCAGTAAGAAGACCTTCAACCTATGAGTAACCCTGGCAGACACCGGCTCCACAATATTCTGACTCACACGATCAGCTACCGGCACCATCAGTCTATCTGCGACTGGCCCAATAAGTCGCTGAGCCACCGGATCAATCATCGTCTCTGCCAATGGCTTAATAACCCGTTGTGCCACTGGATCAATGATCAGATTCGCTAATGGATGTATAAGCTGCTGCGACAGTGGTGGCATATCTCGCTGCACCGCTGGATCAATCATGCGATCAGCCACTGGAGCAATCATGTAATCTGCTAGTGGCTGCACGAGCCCTGCTCTCAGTGGTGGAAGAAGTGTATCTGCCAGTGGCTGCACGAGCTGACCAGCCAATGGCACTGCAAATCGCACCATGTCGTCCGTGGACATCCCGTACCACTCGTACCATGGAGGCTGTCCAGTCTGAAAAGATAATATAAGTATATAAGTAAAATATAATCAAATAAAAATCAAACAAATTTAAACACAAGTACCTCTCGAGGCTCTGCAGATGCGGAACGTCGCGGGCGCTTCTTAGCCCGTCGCCGAGGAGAAAAATGAGTAGGCTCGAAAGAAGAGCGGACTGGAACCTCAAAACCACCACTGCTCATTTCGAACTCTGGCCATAGGTCGCGTTGTAGCGGCGACTGATGCGGCGGCGGCGACTGATGCGGTGGCGGCGACTGCTGCGGCGGCGGCGACTGCTGCGGCGGCGGCGAGGGACGGCGCTGTGGCGGCGACTGCTGCTGCTGTGGAACCCTCCTCGAAGAAGACCTCGAGGCACTAGCAGCACCCCGCTGAGAGACTGATGATCGGGGCCTCAAGCCTCTGTAAGGTATAAATCTGCGAATCATCGGTTGCTCAGCATTCCGCAGACTTTGCCAAAACTCAGAATCGGCCTCATCCTCAGTCGGCTGCAGTGAAGTACTACAAACATGCTGAAAAAAAAACAAAAATCAAATAAAATATATAATATTTTATTTTAATAATAATTAAAAAAAAATCATAAACAATAATTACCTCTTTTGTGAAAAAATCAGTAAAGTCAGCATCCCGAACATAATGAGGTTTCCACATCAAGCATCGAGGCATAGTCCCCAATGGCATACCGCGTAACGCACATACCTTTGCCAGATCAGGGATCACCTCGTACGCCCATGCCTGCAAAATAATGTAAATAATTAATAATTCTTGTCTTGTCTTTTATAAATTAAAAATATATTAAATTAAAAATTAAAATTACAAATAATTACCTCTAACACCCAAACAGGGCCGTATATATGGACCAAAGGCACCTTAGCTGACTTCGAAGATGTGATCACGACAGACATCTGATGCAGCAAGACACTGAACGACCACGAGCCCCAAGGGAAAGCCCTCCACTCGTGAGGCCTCTCCACCAATGCATAGACCCATGGGTCTACCATTCGCTTCCCATCCAAGCAAATCAACATCCGGTACACAAAAAGAATCTGAGCGATCTTCACATAATCATCAAGAGAATCGCTTAGAATCAAGTCCCTGTTCATGAAATCAAGGTGCAACTGATCTACACTCGGCAAGTCTTGGTAGTGAGAATATAAGCACCTATCCTTCGGGATATCACTCAATTTCATTGCAGTAGGATCAAAATCTGAATCGCCGAACCGCAGCCCGGTCATCAAACAGTAACTCCTCTGCACCTAATCGTAAGTTGGTTTCGCCAACACGAAACCACAGCTGATCCTCAGCCCCATCCACATTAATCTCGTGGGTGATAAGAGCCCAAGTAGCACGTATCGTTCTCTTCTTCCACCGGAAAGAGAGAAATTCACCAAAGGGACCTTCCCTAAATAAATTGGAAATATCATCGTCCTCATCTCCCAAGCTCGCAAATCTAGTCCGAATGTCCTCAAGAATGTCCCGATCGTAACAATTCATCGACCGCAGGACTGTCCCCTGCAGACCGGGTCTGATCCACTCCCAAACCTGCAATTAAATAAAATAAAATATTTAAATAAAAGCAGAATTAAAAGAATTAAAAGCAAATATTAAAAAAAAAATTAAATCGAGATCTCGATTTCAAAATCAAGATGAAATGTAAACGCATTATTATTATGGATTTAAAAAAAATCGAGATCTCGATTTGCCAAATCGAGATCTCGTCGTCTCTCTCCTAGGGCGGCTTCGCACAGTGTTTTTCACAGTAAATCGCAGCAAAAATCAATCCTACATTGTTTCTAGTCGTATTTAAGCCTAGAAATCGATGAAATACGAAATCTAATCAACTATAAACATAATTAAACATGTATTTGAATCTAAAAAGCATAGAAAATTCGACGGAAAAGCAGAAAAAATGACGAAAATGTTCAGCCCGTCGCCGTAGGAATTAACTTACTTGGTTTGGATGTTCTTCCTCTCCAGACATTGTAATAGGCGCAATGTATTTTTTTTCCGGTTGGGGCGTGCGTTTTTCCGGCCGAGAGAGCTTGAAATCGCCAAAAATGGAGGCTGCGGCTGTTCGACGGAAAAGATAGGAGAGAGAAAGGGGGGAAGTGGGGTAGGTGGTGGGGTAATAGACAATAAATCCAAAATAATTAATGCAACAACATTTGAAAATTCAGTTTCTCTCTCCAATCATTGGCAAAGTGGCTAAAAAACATGTATTTTTATACATGTGACTAGATAACTTAACAAGTTATCCAAAGTGGCTAGATAAATTTTGGCCTCTTTTATTTATGTTTCTTAAATAAAACGTGATCACAAATGAACATGAAATGGGCAATTCATACTTAGAAAAGTTTGTGAGCACAAAATATTTAACACACTCAAATACAAACTTATACAGTCTGAAAGCTGACAAATTTATAAAATTAGACCTTCGTTCTCCTATTTCTTACAATACATCTTTAAACAACACATGATGGAGTGCAGAGCAACTTCAGATTTTGAAATATCAATGCAAAATCCGACACAATATTGTCTCACTCCAGCCATGAGATTATAGCATGTGCCATGCGGGAAAGCTTGGACTTGAATGTTTCTTCTCCAAAGAGAGAGTTGAGCAAGTCCATTTTCACCTTGCGAATGCGGCCAACCGAGGATTCAGCACAAGCATATGGTTTCGGAGTCCCTTTATATGCATTGCAGATGTAACTTTTGAAGTTCCTATAGTCCTGCAGCACCAGCACCATATACAATGTCAATATTAGGTAAGCACTCATCTACCTATCTCAGATGCAAGAAAATTTAAGGATCCATCACATGCACGCGTTTTGTGTGTGCATATACAATGTGTATTGACTTGGGGTTGGAGGTGAAGCTAAAACCAGAATGTTACCCAAAAAGAAATGCCATCAATTATATGCTGCTATGTCTAAAATATCTTGGAACATTTTTAAATTATCTCAGAAGATAGGTACAGTTTGATCGTGAAAAGGGGTGTGACAGTATCTGCCTAAATAGTTTTCTCATACATTGATCAATGTTTCGAAGTAGAAGCGAGAGGATACTCACATCATATATGGGTTGTCCATCCACAACTACCCATGGTACGTACGTATGAGGTGGTTTAAGAGCATTTGTTTGAGCTGCAAATCCTAGTTGAATCTGCATAAGTCATACTATGTCAATACAAAATGGCAATACAAGGAGCAAAGACATGATAAAGATAAATCAAAGTCTGGAGCAGTAAAAATCATATGCAGGACTATGTTGCTGCAAGAAACTGAATGCCGTCCCAGTAATCAAGTTAACCACCTTAATAACTGAACATGGGAAGTCTTGCAACAAGCAGGGGATGGATTAATCATATAGTCTACCAGTATACAAATGGCAAAGAAATAGCAAATTTCGAAGTAAGTAACAACTCAGGACACAGATAGAATAGCAGTGGCTATTGGAGTTGTGTAAATAATTCAATTCATCACATTAGAGTAATTTTTTTTAAATAATTCAATTTGTCACATTAGAGTAAACTTTTTACACTAGAAATCAGATGGATCCATCTTATAAACTTTTAAGCCATGTCAGACTCTATATTCTCGTACTGATATTCACAGAAAATATATCCATTGCACAGTAAATAGAAAACAAGGCATAAAACTGAAGAAATTAGTTGGCAAACTAACCTCTTTTCCAAGCTCACTGGTATAACAATCAGTGACAGGAGTAGCATCCAGACCCAATTTCTCAAAGCATGTCTCCCACTTGGTGTAGTTATTGTGGTACACAAGATTTTCCACGCAGTAGATAAATGGGAAATGATCATTCTGCATCCAGAGTTTGACATAACGCATTAACAGGAGCTAGGAAACAGGCTGGTATTAAAATCAAATTATCCTTAATAACAAGAAATGCAGTAAAGCCATGTGGTAAATGATTGAATACAGGAAGCAACCCTAGAAGGTAATATTCACAAAGTATAGACAAATTTGCTGGACAAAAAAGCACTTGAGCATCCATAGTAGGTATCTCATGTTACACATGATCGAGTGATAAAACTCCATGGAGTGATACTGACCACATCAGGCCAGGCATTAATTGCACAGCCCTCCACAAAGTTCAGTAAGCATTCATACGAGCCATGCTGCAAAAACAAAATGAAACAAATCACTTCTTCATACAACACAACTCCGAAATCCTAACACCAAACAGTAAAATAAAATTGTATCCGTAATGCTCACTTTACTTGCACCAAATTACCTAACTGACAGAGTAAAGTAATGACTAACGACGAATATCAAATGTTTAACCTGGCATTTAATGGTGTGAGTGCCATAGACTTTGGCATTGCCCCAAGGCACAAGTTCAAGATCAACGATACTAATGAGACCATCACTGAATATAGTAGCTAAAGAATCTACGACAAAACTGGCACTGTAAGGGCAAAGGGTCTCATAATATAGACCCACTGATACTTTCTCGCAAGAAACGACCGGCTTTAGTGCGGTGACAAATAGCAAGTTAAAAAGCAAGAGAACTTTCATGGAGGGATAAGATGAAGCCATTGCAAAGGCAAAGAATTGGTCAAGGGGAATTTATGTAAAGGAATTTAAAGCTACGCTTATATTTTATGGCACAGCTGCTGACAAATATCAGCGGAAATACGCTGTGCTTTCGCTCGTGGCAACATATCACCACTCTGCACGCCACTACTCCATCTCCAGTTGGACCAACAAAAATGAATAGTCCAAAAAGGGTCTTCTTCCTAAATAATAAATGTCAGCATATTTCTTATAATTTCCAATATTGAATATTTGTATCTGTCGACCTCTTTTCTCATACATATGACTCATCAATAAAGAATACATGTGTCCAGTTTTATATCTGATAAAATAGTTAGGAAATCGAAAAGAGAAATTGAGTGCAAAACTATCACTTCACAGTCAAAATAAATCCAAATTTCTTTTTAACAGAATCTGTTCGCTTATTTTGATGGTTTCACAATTAAAGGTCAAATATCTGAATCCAATAGCCCTTTCTAAATCGACCTACTACGACACCCATGATCAGCGAGGCTAGCTAAAACAGAACACTACACAAAATGCTAACAAATCAGTTTATCCATAGCAGATAAGGTTCCGTCTCCTGTTTCAGTATTCTAAAACTCTAAAATTATGCATCCACGTGCACAACAAGCCGCTATCTTCCTGGATAATCGATATAATAAAACACACATGAGAGAGAGAAGAGAGAGACCTGGCAAACGATGGTACCGTTAGACTTGATTTTAGCGTTTCCATAGGGATAAAGCTTCAGATCGGTAATCGAGATGAGGTCGGACTCGAAGATTTTGTAGAGGTAGTTGACTATGAGGTTGGAACAGTAAGGGCAGAGCGTCTCGTAGTAGAGCTCCAGCACCACTTTGTCGCCACCGTTGACGGCGGCGGCGGCAGTAGCAGAAGAGGAAGAGAAAGTGATTAACGACAAAATCAAGAGCAATCGATAAGCATCCATGGCGGATTTTCGCTCAACTCCTCCGTCGTCAATCCGTCTCGTCTTATTATAAGTGAAATTTGATAATATGATTAGATTTAAGATGGTGATTTCAATCTTCTCTTTGACCTCATCTTTTTTATACGTCAAATTAAGCTCCACGTATTCGCGATAGTTATTTTTCTAATTCTTTTTTAATTAATTATTTTTTATCAACAAATGAAATCTCCCGCTTCTTCTTCTAAATATCTCAATAGTGAATAGCGTCTGACTATTTGGGCTAAAATCAGTATATGTATAATTACTTCTTCCGTTTCGCAGGTAATCACATTTACTATTTTTGTTTGTCCTATAAAATAGTTTAATTTTTTTAAAATAATAAATTTTTTTATATTTACAAATAAAAAATTGATTTCACTACACTCATAATCCTTAATTCTCGTGCCGAAAAGAAATATGATTACACTAATGAAACATAGAAAGTAAAATATTTTGTTGATAAGACTCATATATGCTCTCCTAGCAGAGTATTTGGTCGGGTTAATGTAAATACATTATATTTATACTAGAGTTATTATTGAATACATAATAAAAATTGTTCTATCTCTCATGGAGGATGTAATCAATTGACGAATTACATAATTTCTGATACAATTTATTTTACAATTCTCATTTATAATTAATACATTAAATAGCCGATTTATCACAATATACTTGTAAGAAAACGAGTGAAGTGTCTTATATGGTTGATAGGACTCATATATGTTGATTAGGAAAGTGGAAGGTATATATATTTGTGGAACGTAGCAAGTGAAATATCTCGTATGGTTAACCAAAAGAAATTGTATCGTAACTGAAAATTTTCTTTATTTTAATAGTACGATTATTTGGATTTTTTATGAGATGACCCCTCGTAAAGAAGTAAAATAGGATGAAAATAAGGGAAAAAAATGGTATAAGGAAGTTGAAAATTAAGATTGTCCGAAAAATTCTTTAAAGATTTCTGAATTCGCCCTGGACCGTGTTGAATACATAATAAAAATTGCTTGCTCCTCAAACCCGAGCGTAGGTAATTGCCCAATCACATAAATTCTTATGTCGCATGCTTTACAATTCTCGTTTATAATTCGTATGTTAAATAGCCAATTTTTCCACTGAGACCCCTGCAAGAAAACGAATGAATGGCGGGAATGAATGATTCATTCATTTATATGGGCGAGGAGGTGGCATAGCACCGGAATCGGAGGATATCCTGCTCGCAGCCGCCGCAGAGGAAAATGTTAGGGACGACATTATGGTCGGGGATCCCCACGCACCGCGTGTGCTGCCAAACCCTGCACAGATCGCACGACACCATTCTCTCACCGTCGTCATCCTTGGCGCCACAAACGCAGCTCACCACCATCGCCGCCGCCCCTCCGCACAAAACCTCCCTCCCGCCTTCCTCCGCGCACACCACGAACGCGATCCTGCTCCCCGGCTTCACCGCCTTGAACACCGCCTCCGATCCCATCGGGCTCATGTTCCTGATCGAGTCCGCCGCCATGTTCCTCAGCGAGAAATAAACCTCCCTGAACGTCCTCTCCACGTCGCCCCTCAGCTCATCGAACGTCGCGTTGTTCCTCAGCAGGAAGCAGTGGTACGGCGTCGTCGCGACCTCATCGTTCCGCAACACCGCCCTGCAGTAGATCTTCTTCCTGCTCCCTTCGTCGTTGGTCGCCATCATCACCTCGCCGCGGTAGTCCTTGGCGAGGTGTTTCGAGTCGAGGATGATTCTAGAAGCCACCGGAATGGACGCGAACACTTCATTCTCGCTCTGATGATCCATGAGTTGTACGTAATTGTATACGAACGCCAAGTCCTTCACCAGCTGAGCCCAGCAGATCTTATGGTGAGGCCGCAGCTTCGCTTCAATGAGCGGGAAAACCTCCTGCTTCTGGAAGCTTCTGGAAACATCCTCCAAGCAATACTCCAACACTTTAGTAACCGGATTCAGACACCTCCTCACCAGATACTTCCCGACCATGTGGTTTCCCAGTGACTTGAGCACGAAGTCGAGCAAGCCCGTGTCGCCAATATACGCACGTGCGACGTCACGCACGTGCTGCCTCGACACCCATTGATACTCTGTGCGTTTGAGAGCCTCCACCACCACGTGAATGGCCTTCTCGACGCGTTTAGGGGACCATCTGCAGGAGGCGTCGGACATGATGGCCGGGTAGCTGGAGGTGGTTTCTTTGGGGATTCTTGATTTTAGTTCCAGCATGAAGTGGAAGAGGTCGCCTAGGGTGGTGAGGGAATGGCCGGAGAGGAGTTGGTATTTGGGGAGGATCACTTGGATCTCGCTTCCTATTTGATGGGAGAGAAGGGTTAAGGGTATGTTTTGGATGTTTTTTATTGCGGTTTGGTTCATTTCTTGGGTGACTCCATAGCTTCCGCGCTTGAAGACGTAGTCGTGTCCGAACCACGGCCTGCCGTAGGCTATGCTGTGGAGCAGCCTTAGGTCCATCCCTCTCTTCTTTGCTGTATCTCTCAAGCTCACTTCCCTGCAACATTCAACATATAAATATATCAGATAAAAATTTAACGGAGAATTATTGATTCAGGATTAAAGGATAATATAATTATAATTATGGATTCAGGGCCTCAAATATGATTTGTCAATTTAAGACTCGAAATATCATATAATTATCTATCTAGGATCTAATATTGAGGTCCTTGATTGAGAATTGTATGATCTTTCATGTCCTTAATTGATAATTAAATTGATAAAATTCAAACTTATTGAATAATTGTCGATTTAGGACTCAAAAGATAATTTAATTATCGATTCAGAAATCGAATGATGATTTATCAATTCAGGACCCGAAAGATCATACAATTCTCAATCTAGGACCTGATATTGAGGTCCTCGATTGAAAATTGTATTCAGGTTCTGGATTGAGAATTGCTTGATCTTTCAGGTCTTAGATTGACAAATCATTTTTCGGATCCCGAATCGATAATTAAACTATCTTTCGGGTCCTAAAATGATAGAACTTCAAATTTATTGGAGAATTGTCGACTTAGAACTCAAAAGATAATTTAATTATCGATTCAAGACCCGAAAGATGATTTGTCAATCTAAAACTCGAAAGATCAAATAATTCTCAATCCAGCACCTAATATTGAGTTACTGGATTGATAATTATATGATGTTTCACGTCATGAATTAAAAATTAATCATTCGGACAGTTTAGAAAGATATATACCTTGCTCCTAAACCGGAGCAGAGGCGGTCCCAGAACTCCATGATCTGGTAACCGGGCAAGCCCGACCCGTTTTCAGAGCCATTGATGCAGAGCAAATGTCCAAACCCATTAGAGTGGAACACACCATGCAGGCTGTGGCTCTCTCTCTCCAACTCGATCACATTCGACTTGGTGTAATCCTCCGAATTCGCATCCTTGGACGGCAACACGAAGTGGTAGTTCTTGTTGCAGATCATGTGATGCCCCCAACCTTAGCTTCATTACAGTCATGATCAAGAGACACAGACAGACGGTCGGAACGAAAAGAAAATCAAATTAAACACATGCAAAATCAAGAAGAGTCTAGCTAGTCTAACCTATGTAGCGGCAGTGGGTGCAGGAGAGCTCGAGGGAGAGCTCGACGGGCTCTTCCACGACGAACAGAAGGAGGTTCAGCAGCGGGTGGCGGCGGGCCTCCAGCTGGAACGACCAGCTGGCCATGGCGCCGCAGGCTCCGGCCTCAACCTGCCCGAACTCGAGAAGGGACGCCACGTTCTCGAGAAACGAGCCGTTGAAGCCGGCCGGGTAGCCCCGGGCGCCGAACACCTTGAACTTGAACACCTTCTCGCCTCTCTTCCTCTTCCGGAAACCGCTCAGGTCTAACTGAGACATTTTTATATAAACTAGGTTTTATACAGAGGAGGTTTGGTGATGGAGATTTTTAGGGTTTTATATGTAAATGTGTGTGTGTGTGTGTTGGTGATGAGCTCACACGCATTTTGCCGGTGAATATAGAAGATTTGAATGGTGGAGATAAATGGATGTGACTATGTGCATGATCTGTTGCGAAATGAACGAAGCTCTGCAAAACTATCGCTGTGGGCAACATGCATGAGTGTTTTCACGACTTGTTAATTAATATATTTCACTCCATGCTTTTCATCTAATTCCTTCACTTGCGTATATCTTACTACATTGTTTATTTCAATTTGTGCCCTCTTTTTTTCCTTTCTTTTAGGCGTGATAAATGGCATTGTTGTTAAAATCCGCCGCCTAGTTGCGAGGTAGTACCTAGCCGAACTGAATATTAAATTTGTATGTTTAGTCGATTTGACGAGTAATCGATGCCTAGGCACCACCTATGCCGCTTAATTAATTTGTCTTGATGCCAATTTAGGTAGCTGATTCAGCAGGTTATGTGTCCTATAATCGATTCAGCGGACTATTTTTTATGTTTTTCTTTTTTAGAAGTAAGTAAAATTTATATAATTTTAATTTTTATTTATTGATAAATAAACATGAAATATGAATAATTAGTTTGCGTACCAATCCACCTAAACTGCCTAGACGCTAAGCCCACCCGAACGTCCGACTTGCGCCTAACATTTTTTACAAGGTTGTGATGTCGACGTGATGGGCTTTGGGAAACTAAGATAGTTATGGTTAAATTAGAGAATGCAATGTTGTTGGCCAACTAACCCAATTCAAGATGGAGGAAAAATAATGATAATGATTTAGTAGGGAAGGTGCAAAATGCGATGATGGATGAGGATTTAAGTATAATTTGACCAAAACTGAATCTCAAACACTCGATTACGATTCCCCACATATAGTGATGGCCCCGGGCCGGTTCCGGGCCGGTTCCGGTTCGGAACCGCCGGTTCCGGTTCCCGGATAAATGGAACCGGAACCGGCCCGGCTAGAGGAGGGTAAGGTTCCGGTTCCGAACCGGAACCGGCGGTTCCGGTTCCGGTTCGGAACCGGCGGTTCGGAATTTTTTTTTTATTATTTTTTTTATATTTTCAGTGACACGTGGCGCTCTCTGATTCGTCGATTTTTGAATTTTAAAAAAAAATTCGCCGGTTCGGAACCGGAACCGCCGGTTCCGGTTCGGGCAAAACTTGAACCTGAACCGGCCCTTCTGTAGCCGGTTACGGTTCCGGTTCGGAACCGTGGAACCGGCGGGCCGGTTCCGGGCCGGTTCAGCCGGTTCCGGTTCGGTTTGGCCATCACTACCCACATATATATATATACCAAACCAAACTAATTAAGCTTTTAATAATCTTACAATGTAAGTTCACATGAGACAACATTGATTTTCAAGAGATATATCCTTTGCTCCTCAAACTTTCAATAGAATCCTTAACAATCTGCTCCAGAGGTATGAACTCCATGCCCAAATCTATCAGCTTCTTCAATGCAGCATCACTCTTGAGTGATCCATGCTTTGTATCTATTGAAGGCCTACAAAAATATACAATACTGAGCAGAGCAACTATATGTGAAGTATATGTGTGTGTGTGTTCACTTTAAGCATACTTGAATTCATATAGAAGGATGACAAATTAGCAAAAACTGCATGTAAAACTAGATATTCCGCTTTTTGCAGGAATTCTTGATTGGAGCAGGAGCATCATACCTCGGCAACTTGTATTCAGGGTAGAGTTTCTCCATCGTTTTGACGAAGTCGGCGTAACAGGATAGAGATTCAACACAGAGGTGCCTTCCAGTGGCCGATGTGTTTTCATACAACAGTAGATGAGCAAGAGCCACATCTTTGACATGTACTAATGCCATAAAGAATCCTTCAAAAAAATCATTGTCTCCTACACTCAAAAAGTTAAAAATGATCGATGAAGCTAGTTTGCCACGAGTTTTGAGGCAATTTCTGAGCAAATGCCCAGTGCAAATGATGTTAAGCACCAAGATAATTGCCAAACACCTCAATGGCAAGAGTTGATTTGAAATATGAGAATTTACAAAGATATAAATAAACAGAATATTTGGAATTGTTCAATCACTTCTCAAGATGGCAGCAACTCAAGGTGGTTCCATCACACCTCAAGCCGGGGATGACTTAACACTTTGAAACAAAAAGTAGACATGACAATGAGTAAAATATATACGAAACAAAAATAGCTCCCAAGCCTATGGTAATATAACATTGTTCTGTAGCCATACAACTCGTTGAACGTACGAAGTTTCATGAATGAAAAAGCAGTACCCTGAAGAACGCGAAGCATCAATTGCATGCTCGAGTTTAAGGCTGGGGGGATTATCGGACCACCAACCACCATTCCTGGATTCACCACGACAATATCCAGACCATTTTCCTCGGCGAATTTCCATGCAGCTTTTTCAGCAAGCACTTTAGAAAGGGGATACCAAAGCTAAAACCAAATAAGGAATCTCAACATTATATGATGTCATCACAGGCAAAACGAAAGTAAGAAAGCACAGTAAAAGAGCAAGAGAGCACAAAATGATACTAACATTATTCCGCTCACACTCAGCACATTTTTGTCTATCAAATTTTTAAAAAGGGGAAGCAAGTATGCAGTAAGGCAATGTTACTCTATCCTAATGAACTTCCACTACTTAATCTTCTCCTCCTCTCTCTCTCTCTTATTCCTTACTCCATCCTTTAATATCTTTAGACCACAAAACAACATAACTATTAGATAGTTGCTTCAAATAGCACTTATACAATTATACATACATCTGCACCGGAATGATAACATCTCATTTACATGCTAAGAGATTCCATTTTCTTTATTAACTCAGTTTACACCATTCATCAATCCAGAATTGTTCAGAAAAGAAAAGGATACCCCATTTTGCCGACAGTAGTCCTCATCAATCCAGCAATCTTCAGCCACATCTGCCAGATTGTTGGAGCTTGCTATCATGGCGGATATAGAAGACGTGATAACCACGCGCCGGACGCCGAGCTCTTTTGCTGCCGTCAGTACATTTATGGTCCCCTTAATCGCCGGGTCCAGCAGCTCCCGCTATACTCACGGCATATTATTCTTTAATTAACAATTCAATGCAATATTGCCAGAAACCTAGATTAAAGGGATCCTCCAGAATTCCGAATTCAAAATTTATTTTTCAAAACATGATCATGAATAGTGAAATTGATTACTAATGTCCACTGTACTAGAATCAACCAGCAGCTATATTTCCAGTAAGTTAGTAAACAGGCAGTCGATATTGAAGAAGTGATTGGATGGAAGCATTCATAACACCTGAGGATCTTGGACTTGATCGATAACACAGGGCGACGCGAGGTGGAAGACGCCGGCAGCGCCGCTGACTGCGGCGGCGATGGAGTCGTAATCAAGTAGATCTATCTGGAAGAGACGGAGGCGCGAATCAGCTCCTTCAATGGCTTCCAAGTGCTTTGTTTCTCTCTCGTCGCCTAATGATTTAGATAGAGTCAACAGTTACTTATCAGAGGATCAGTATCAGCGAACTCCAAATTCGCGAAAAGAAGTAGAACCTAGATCTTTCACGGTGGCTCGGACGGTGTAGCCACGGTGGAGGAGAAGGTGGACGATTGAAGAGCCAATAAAGCCACTGCCGCCGGTGACGCAGATCACTTCCCCTCCGCTTCTCGCCATTGTCGGTTGAGAATTCTCATCCATGTAGTTAGATATTTTAAACAAATTAAATATTCACTCAAATTTTCGTAAATAAAAATACGATATCTCCATTTAAATCATAAATCTCATTAAAAATGACAATTTCTTTTCCCTTGAAAAAAAAAATTGTAGAGAAGGTGCAAATTGCAATTTTGGTTGGCCATTTAAGTACAATTTGACCTAAATTGAATCTCAAACCAAACTAAGCTTTCAAAATTGATTTTCAACAGATATATCCTTTGCTCCTCAAACTTTCAATAGAATCCTTAACAATCTGCTCCAGAAGAATAAACTCCATACCCAAATCTATCAGCTTCTTCAATGCAGCAGCAGCATCTCTCTTCAGTGATCCATGTTGTGGATGTATTGAAGGCCTACAAAATATATAATACTAAGTAGTGCAACTATATATGAACTATATGTGTGTGTAGATAATGTATTCTGCATTTTGCAGGAATTCTTGATTGGAGCAGGAGCATCTTACCTCGGCAACTTGTATTCAGGGTAGAGTTTCTCCATGGTTTTGGCAAAGTGGAGTAGAGAGATAGAGATTCAACACAGAGGTGCCTTCCAGTAGATGAGCAAGAGCAACATCTTTCACATGTACTAATGCTATAAAGAATCCTTCAGCAAAATCATTGTCTCCTACACGCAAATCTAAAAATGATGACCTAGTTTGTCATGAGTTTTGAGGCAATTTCTGAGCAAATGCCCTGTGCATTTGATGTTAAGCACCGAAATAGTTCCAAAACACGTCAATGGCAAGAGTTGGAGCCTACTATCATGGCAGATAGAGAAGACGTGATTACCACGCGCCGAACGCCGAGATCTTTCGCCGCCGTCAGTACATTTATGGTCCCCTTAATTGCCGGAAATCAATACAATATTGCGAGAAACCTAGATAAGGGGATCCTCTAGAATTCCGAATTCAAATTTTATTTTTCAAAGCATGAATAGCGAAATTAATAATTAATGTCCACTGCGCTAGAATCAACCGGCATTATTTCCAGTTCGTTTGTAAACAGGCAGTAGATATTGAAGAAGTGATTGGATGGAAGCATTCATAACTAACACCTGAGGATCCTGGACTTGATCGATAACACAGGGCGAAGCGACGTGGAAGACGCCGGCGGCGCCGCTGACTGCGGCCGCGATGGAGTCGTAATCAAGCAGATCTATCTGGAAGAGACGTAGGCGCGAATCAGCTCCTTCCATGGCTTCCAAATGCTTATTATGCTTTGTTTCTCTCTCGTCCCCTAATGATTTAGATAGATTCAACAGTCAATCAGCAGAGGAGTATCGGCGAACTCCAATTTGGCGAAAAAGAAGTAGAACCTAGATCTTTGACGGTGGCTCTGACGGTGTAGCCACGGTGGAGGAGAAGGTGGACGATCCAAGAGCCGATAAAGCCACTGCCGCCGGTGACGCAGATCAACTCTCCTCCCCTTCCCGCCATCGTTGGTTGAGGAAAATGAACGTACATTTCTCATCCATATTAGTTATAGATATTTTGAAGGAAATATTCACTCAACACGTTCCACGTATATATTTCATTTTTCATAAACAAAATTCTAAAATTCTTGAAGAAAACACCCAGAAAAATGAATTCTTTTATAATCTGATATGCTAAATACTGCATGAGAAAAAAAGATTTTCTTACAAGAGATGCATTTTTCATGAAAGAATCAAAACAATATTGGCTTCAATGCCCCACTGCAAAAGATTCATCAAAAAACAAAAATTTCTTCACTAATAATCTTCACATCGAATCCTCAGCATCACACTGCAGAATCTTTGGATTCTTTCTCCGCCAGAAGTGGGCTATTAGAATCTTTGTCCACTTTCATCTGTGAGAGAGAAACATATATATATATAAAAATGATAAATCTTAGTTTAGACAGTGTCAAGAAATGGAGTGGTCATGGCTGATGGCCTCATCAGAGGTAGCGCTCCTACCTGAGGCAAGGACGAGACGTCGGCCGGCTTCCTCTTGGTCTCATTGGTGCAGAAGTAAGAATACAAGGCCATTCCAACGACGGCGATGAGTATTCCGACGATGTTCCTCGAAGTGAACGGATCGTGCAGGAGAGTGTAGCCGAATGCAAGAACAAGGCATGTTTTGAGGTGGCCCAGAACTTGATAAGTCACCGGTGATGTCTTGCCGATCACCAGGAATGTGCTGAAGTTCACAAACACCGCTATCAAGCACGACAGCACTATGAACCCCTGCATTCACAACCATGAACGTGAATGAATGAGTGAACGAATGTAGGATTTGAATTCTTGGTCATGAATTAGCTTTACCATACCAGTACGAGGGGGGAGTAGTTGTAGGCGTAGACGTTCTGTTTCGTGAGGAACTGATCCACAAAAGGGCCTGTCAAGAACAGAATGGCGGATTGGAATGGTGCAGATTGATAGAGCAGCTGAGTCGACGACACATTCAGTCTCTTCTGGATCGTGTTGGTCAGCTGAAATTAGAGGGATTAGTGATTTTTGTTTTTCAGTAATTTGTTTAATAAGTTTGAGTGATGAATACAATTTGGCCGATGCAAGTTGTGACGATGGCGAGGAGGGAGAGGATCGTTCCCACGAGGTTGAGCTGGAGATCAGTGACTGATGCAATGCCAACTCCGAGGAGTAGGATTGAGAGAGAGAACTTTATCTTCTTGCTGCAAAACATGCTCATTTTTCATTTTTCAGCATCAAAGTTTTGCATATTTTTTCAAAAATATTTTGTAGTGTGAATAGACCTGAATTGTTTCTTCAAGAAAATGGTTTCCAATAGCACAGTGAAAGGTATGATTGCAAGTTTAGTCATCTGAAGAAGGGATTAGGGTCAGAAGCAGATCAGTCGAAGCAGAAAGCTCGTTTAAACTCAAATAGAGAGATTGAGAGAAGGGAGAGTGCACCTGGTAGAAACCAATGGAGTTGAATCCCAAGCTGAGATTGAGAAGGCCAATGGAGACTCCATTCAGCATGCCAAACATGATCACTGTCTTGGTGTCGATGGGCTTGCTTTCGAAGAAATTGAAGCGCTGAGCGACGTAGAGAGTGCAGTATGTCACCATTAGGTGCCAACTAGTCAGAGTTGTGGCTGCAACACATTGTTTAACATAGTCACAAACCAGCTCAGTTTTTAGGCCAAATTGGAATCATTTTCTCATTTTTTTGAAGTTATTTTGTATTGAAATCGAACTTTGTTGGCGAAGATTGAGCTAAATGTAGAGGCGGCCAAACCGAACCGGAACTGGAATCGGAACTGCCATATACGGTTCCGAACCGCAACTTTAACCGTATTTGGGCGGGCCGGTTCAGGTTCAAGCAAACAACTGGAACCGGTAGTTCCGAATTGTTGAACCGCTAAAATTTTAAATTTTTTTTAAAAAAAATTGAAAAACAGTTGGAGCTGACGGTTCCGGCTACAAACCGTTGAACCGGCGACAAAATTTGAAAATTAAACCGGCCAATCACGATGTGCCACATCAGAGTTGTACCGCCAAAATTTTAATTTTTTCAAACCATCCGAACAGTTGTACCACCAAAATTTTAAATTTTTCAAAAGATTTTGAAAAATAGTTTGAACCGGTGGTTCCGGTTCCAAACCATTGAACCGGCAGCAAAATTAAAAAATTTGAAATTTAAACCAGCCAATCTGAACACTCCGAATCACTCCAAACCGAAACTGCCAGTTCAATAAGAAATTTTAAAATAAAATTTTGAACCGCTGGTTCGAAACCGGAACCGACGATTTACAGTTATGGAACCGGAACGGCTATAGTAATGGGCCGGTTAAGATTCCAATTTTTTGGAACCTTGGTCACCTCCAACTAAATGAGATGGTAAGATTAAAGTTGAAAAAAAAAAAAGAAGAAAAGAATAGGTGAAGAGTGCATACCAAACTGGAAACCAAGATTACTCATCAAGGCTTTGTTGCAGATGACTATGGAAACCGATGATGCAACAGACAGAAATAATGCACCCATCACGCCCAACTGGAATCCAGACATCTCTCCCATCTTCTCCAACAAATCGAACAACATGAAATCAGTGAATATAAGAAATTATATCATAATATAATCATATAATTTCAACTGTTATCAAAACCAGAAACAGAGTCAAAGATGAGAGAAGACAAACCTTCAAAAACTAAGACAGCTGGGAATGAAGCAGCGGCACCGGCGGCGGCGGCGGCGGAGAAGGACGAGTATATGGGGCTAGAGAGAGAGAGAGATAGAGATGAATAAAATGGAGTCTTTTTAATTAGCTACTAGTAGGAGGAGGAGGAAGTGGTTGGGGCTAACTTGCATTAGTTTTTTTTTTTTTTTAGGTTGGCCAGCTTCCAGAGAGATGGTAACGGGAAATATAAGCAAGGGGGCAGGACCCGTTTTGGTAATTTTATTTGTCACAGCAGTTATGAATTTCATATATAGGAAAGAAATATATTTGAGCACATGCTTGTTTGTCAGAATTTCATCTCATTAATTAATCTTAGTAAAATAGTGTGAATCTTGAATTCACCACAAGATTTAAATGCCTAGTATTGCGATGCGATGTATATAAAGATCTAGTGTCTGAATTTTTATTTATTTATTTATTTTGTTGACTTAGGAAGCAAGGATGGAAGGTGGATTGTGCATTTCTTTCAGTTGAGTTGACAGTTGACACCTGACACCCCCTAAATTAATTAATTAATTAATTACACTGGTTTGGTGGGAGGGACAATCTCAATCAACTTTCTTTAATTTCTTTGCACAACTATATCAATCACACGTATTCTTGATTCGGTTTGGTCGATTTAAAAAAAAATTGGTAAAATTTATAAATATAATTTGAAAAAATTTATAATCAAACCGACCAAATAATTTACTTAAATGAAATCGATCAAATCGTATTAAAAATAATTTGATACCGTCTATTTTGACAATTTGAAATAAAATATATTTTAATTTTCAACAATATACTATAATACCTTAACCTTATAATTTTAAATGTAAAATTAAAAAAACGTGTAAAATTATAATAACTATATTAATGCTTAACTTAAAATAAAACAATTACAATGTTTAGTATAAAAATTTAATACTTCATCCATCTCATAAAATTAGTCCCATTTAATTTCGGTACAATAACCAAGAAGATAGAAATTTAAAAAAATTAATAATTTATTAGTATAAGTGAATTACTTTTTTATTTATGGTAAAATGAAAAAATGGAACTAATTTCATCAAATAGAGAGAGTACTTATTAGGTGATTTTCTATTTTTTTGATAAAAAAAATAAAACTAAAATTAGAATATTTTGGTCAAGATATTTGAATATAAGTCAATTGTATAAAAGGGTAGAAACTTATAAACTAAATTAAACATATATTTATAAATTATGAATATATAATTATTATATATATAGTCGGTCCAACCAAAACAACCGATTCGAACCACCAAACTGTACCCAAATCGGTTTTGATTGGATTCAAAATTTTCAAACCGACAGTTTGAAAATAAAATTTATAATCAGCCAATTCGACCAAATATATCTAGTTTGACCGATTACGGCTAAACTACAGACACCCCTAAAAGACATTGCTGAAGTAAATAAATGATGAAAAGCCAGGGTGTACCAACCTTTTTCATAGAAATTACCACATCCAAAACACAATCATATATTTCAGACAGTTTTACAATCAAAGATTTCAGACAATAAAAACACAAGAAAATGAAACGAACATGTTATCAATGGGACTGCAGGGCCATCACATGCTACTACGCTCATTGCATGCAAAAAAGATGACTTCGTAGTAAGTAATCTCAATTGGTGGTGTACACCAAAACTAAATACAACCTACTTTACTTCTGCACAAAAAAAAAAGATCTCACGTTCTCTTTCTAGGTATCGCTAATCATGTCTTACCCCTACTCATTATACAGGATATCCTACAAGCGTACAAGGATGTAAGTAACATGAAAGAATCGCGCCACCAATAACGACTCCGAGGGAGAATATAAGAGAACAAAGGGAGGAAAGAAAGAGCAAAGCGATTTACAAGATATCAGGCTGTAGTTAAGGGCGTTGAAGTTGTGCAAAATATGACTTGTCCGCATTTGCAAGCCGATCTTGAAAAAGAGCCCACTCATTTTTGCATCGATCTCGTACCTAAATATCAACCAGCAAACACACATTATTACTGTGTTTACAAGCAATCCAAAAAAGTGCTTAATATGAATGAGTTTTTGGCATTCAATTCAACTGGGGACGAGGGCAGAGGATAACATAATTTACGCCAAGATTGGTTTTGGAAATACATACCCCCTGCCAGGGAGCTTTTCCATTCTCAGACTCGCCCTGCACATTCATTATAGAGATTGAATTTAGAGAACATCTAGAAGTCCAGCCCCGTGACCATTAACAGGAGCGTTTAACTATTATTAAACACGAGGTGAAAGAAGAATTGCAGTTATATTTAAAAGGCAAGTCATTAGGCTGGGGAAAGAGATTTTCATCATACCCCTCAACAGGCCTTTGGTTGCCATCAATTTTACATAATGCGTTACTATTTCAATCGAGAGAACAACCATGATATTCCACAGTAAAAGCATTGTGCTTTCTAAAATTATCTTCATCCTATGTAAAAAAACTTCAAGACAAAACCATGGAAAAAGATAAAAGCACGTGACAACTTCATGGAGCAAATCCTTTTAATATATGCACACAGAGATCTAACCTAAGAAAATGATTTACAGTATAAATAAATGCATTGAAAACATGCAGAAAAAAAAATGAAGAGATGTTGCCAAAAGTCAGCTATTTAATGCTGTCTGACCTGGCTTCCGAGTGATGGAATCACTTGATGCACGATCCATTGTGAATCAACAACACCAATTTTCTCATGTGCAGGCTGCAGGAGAGGAATGCAAGTAAATAAAAATTTTAAAAAAAGACTCCATATCCTCCAAGTCCAAGAAGCCGATGAACCATACATCAAAAGCTGTAAAGAGGCACACCCTTTTCCTATGATAACCTTGACTTAAAAACATTTGACCTCTTGTCCATCTCTAAAGTTTGAAATTATTATTTTAACTAGTTAATTTTTTGCATTTAGTTTTTTACTCTCTCACTCTCCTTGGTTTTGCACAGACAGGGTTTCGTTTTCAAGCTCATGCACACACTCACTGGAGAGAGAGGAAGTGGGTGGAGTAATAACAAGTGAGTCACTTACATCCACACATCTTCTTAATGCAAAATCTAGGCCCCATCCGTGAACCAGGTCATTCTGCAAAAACATACAATGCAATTACAAAACGGTTGCTGCCAAAACATGCATGAAACAGATTAATAATAAAAGCAACTGAAGGATGGAAAGAAAATTTTTAATCCAAGAGGAACTAAAAGCAGGGAGAAGCAGGTTGCATGCACCAAAGATGTCTCATCTTGCCTGAATCATATGCCAAACACACCTCCAAGCTTCACGAGAAAACACTGGAGCCATAATTTCTACAAACCTGAATAGAAACATTCAAAAAAGAATAAAAAGATTATCATAGATATAATCAACAAAATCAATATAAATCTTGACCAAATAAAATTTGGCACATCTTACGGAAAACAATACTAGGACTCCCAGCATTCAGCTATGATCAATCAATACAATGATAAGAATATTCTTAGTTGATCTTCATTATGTGTGTAAATTAATCAGACATTTTTCTATGATAGATTTATTTATTTATTATTATTTTTTTTATTTTTGGGTGGGGTGGACTTCCAGAACGACATAGAATAATGTCTTTATAGTCGTCTAAAAAAATGTCTTTATAGTAAGAGAAAGTACATACGCTGCACATGGAGGTAAATGTGGATCGCTGCACCAGCCTGGTTTCTCCTGTGTATCCCTGTTATTCATCCATATCTCGATTACAAGTGTAAAAAAAGTGAGGGGAACAGGAATGAGGATTCTAAATTTAGTTCACTTACTTGTGAACCTCTTTGTCACCTAGCCTTTTAGTCATTTGCCATGTCAGTCCATTGTTAGGTTCAAGACCAGGTTGGGAAATCTCCAAGCCATGTTTCTTTACCAAAGCAATAAACCTAATATGTATAGGAAAGCCCAACATCAGTTGAGAAACTAAAAGCAATTGATAAAGGTAAATGATGAAGCATTAGGAATTATAGGATCAAATTACTTATCGGCGTTGAAGTGTTCGACTCCAAGATCTTCATCCCATATAAAAATGTAATCATAAGCCGCTACAACATCCGGATGCAGAAATCTCTTAGCATACCACCTAAGAAAACAAATGATCAGCAAAAGTCATCAAATGTAGATTTCAATACTTAAAACTACTATTTTGGAGCCTCAGTTATTGAATTGTGTCTGATAACAAGTTTAGCATCCTGAAACTTTATCACCCCAAAGTAGAGTTTTTTCAATTTTCCATTAGCAGGCTAACATCATTTACATAATACTTTCACAATTAAAAAATATGTGTAACTTGAATTTCAAAGTCATATACATGCTCCAAAACACACATTTTTAAAAAAGGATCCAAGTAGAGAAGGTTCTGATCAACTCATGGAAAACCTCATAGACGCCTCTCAACTACAAGATGGGTTAAATAGATTACAAATAGTTACCAAAGACCTGTGGGCTATTACCATTTCGTCTGTTTTCTAGCACTGACATGAATAGCCTGCTGTGACCACTCATATTGGTCCCATTCACTTGTCCGACCATCATAATGGAAAAGCAATATTTGAAAATCATCAGAAAACTACAAGAAGATTGAAAAAAGGCATTAAGGAATTTTGAAAGAGAAATAGATTCAGGGATTAACAAATTTCTCAAATGACTTACCTTCTTCACAGCTTTATTAATATTGTCCTTTTGATTCAAACCAACGGTAAATGTTACCAGGTACTTAGGCTTCTTTTTCAGATCCTGAGATTAAATATTATTGCAATAAGTACACACCAATTCCATGAGATAAGGCATAGAACATTCACTGAGAATTAGATATATTCATGCAAAGAATTACATCTGTGAACCTTACCTCACTAGGTTCACCCCATAATCTTCTCAGGTAAAAATCTGTTTCTGAGACAACAATTCCTGGTGGTAAAGTTTCTGCACCACGAGGATTTGAAGGTACATATATCTGAAAAGGCAAAGATATGATTGAATTGTTAGCGAACAAAAAAATCAAACAGGATAACCAGTGAAAATCTAAGGTGATTACTCATTAGACAGAACTTAGATGGATCGTATTCCCATTCAAAATGATTGAATAGCAAATAGATTTCTACATAATTTAAACCAGAAGCATGAAGTACTCAATTAACATGCACACAAATTAATTACTACCTTCGGTGCAACAGGTGTACTACCCGAGCCAAGATTTTCAGGAAAGCTACGACTAGCAGAAGCATGCCGATCATCATTAAAGGCCAAATCAAAAGATGATATTAGACTCGAAGGTAGAGTGATCTGAAAAATATTTCAAAGGGTTAATAACAACAATATCATCCATAAGTTGATGAACGTCCTCATAAAGCATGCGGTGATCTGGGCGTACCTTGCTGAAAGAAACAGAAGGGAATGAAACGCCTACAAAATATCCAAACACCATCCCCATGATGGTTGTTATAATGAGCCGCATATTATTGTGTGACTTCCTAAAAGGCCCACTGCGAAGTGAAGTCCCCATTATGAAAAAATAAAGTAGTTCAACTCAATGGTTACGCACTAGGCAGAAACTCCTGTGAGCAAGAACCAAAAAATAAGCCGCATATGCCGCTGGCACAAATCTGAATCCAACCTCCACAAATTGAAAGCCCTGTACATGGATAGGTTCATATGCAATTTAGCAGTGTTAAAACTGGGTTTCCATCACTGAATCAATTATATTACCGAATAAATTTTTAAAATTATCAAAGCAGCATTCCGGTGCCAATTGCGTATCTATTCCAAACTAGTCAATTGACGGTAACACGGAAAAATCAGCCAAATACTAAATCAATCTAGGGTTCCGCCATCTAGAAAATACTAAAAATAATAAGGAGAAAAGAAATCGAGAAACTTACTTTTAAATTTTGATCTGCGACTGGGTGGACGAGTAAAACACCTGAAGCACAAGCAAATGCAAGCAACATCATTATCAGAAACTAAAATAAAACGATTAATGACTCAAAACTAGTTAAATGATACAACTTTTCAACTCATCTAGAAATTTTCGTTTGCAAAGTCCTCCTAAACCCCGACAAATTACGAAGCCGCCAACTAAGAATCGGCAGCAAGCAAAATCAAATGCCAAATCTCAAACTGAAACCAACACGGCACGCCACATCCAAATCCCACTAAGATCGCTCATCCCATTAATCCATTATCAAATATACGAAGACAAAACCGTAACAAGCAAAAAGTTAAAACGCAAAGTTGATAAGCAAAAGAGCAGCTGATAAATCAAATGTTGAAATCCAAGTAGGGCATAAAGGTGCAATCCAGAGTTTTTGAGAAGCTTACGAACTTGGCCCTTCGAATACCACCGTCCACCGCGTGTGTGGGAGAGAGAAGAAACAGAGAAAGAGAAAACTGCAGTGTTTTGAGGTATTATTGCGGGCGACACCAAATAACTGAAAATTAAGTTAATTTACATGTTTTATGGATTTACGATTTTACCCTGGTGTTAAAATATATTTCCTCTTGGAGTTCAGTCAAATCATTGGATTGAAATTAAAGATAAAAATCTCGGTCGCATTTAGGTTTCGACCGACCTAATAAACAAACAAACATTAGATTCAGAAAGTTGTAATAAATCCCCATAATTATTAATTAGTCCCTCTAAGTCCCACTCCTAATCCGGCGGTAGGGGTGAGTAAAACCAAATCAAACCGTAAATCAGTGGTTTCGGTTCAGTTCGGTTTGATTTATATATTAATTTCGGTGCGGTTCGGTTTAAATTTTTTGAAACCGCTAAAATTTGGTTCGGTTCGGTTTTAACCAAAATATGGCGGTTCGGTTCAGTTTGGGCAGTTTGGATATGAATTTGTAGATTTGAATTGTTATTTATGAACTTGTGTATTTGGATTTATAAGTTAGACTTGTTTGTTGAACTTGTGGGATTGTATTTGGTGTATTTGGACTTTTAATGAATGTTGGAACATGAAAATGTATATTTTAATTCAAGCATTTTGAAAAATATGTGGAAAAAGTTCGGTTTAAACCGAAACCGTTTGGTTCGGTTCGGTTCGGTGCAAACCGCCAAACCAAACCGAAACTGCCCATTCGGTTCGGTGCGGTTTCGGTGCGGTTTACATAATCCTAGCGGTGCGGTTCGGTTTGATTTTTTAAGATTTGCGGTTCGGTTCGGTTTTCAGACCGAACCGACCGTTGCTCACCCTTATCCGGCGATAATCTCCGACCTGATACAACAAGCCGACACAAACCTAACATGAAAAATGGGTTAGATCAATCCATTTAATTTTCAGGTCGAACTCGAGAATTCATTTAATTTTCGTGTCGGGTTCGGGTCAGATTCGTGTTGACCCGCACAACCCATTTGACTAGAAATAAATTAATTTTATTATATAATTATATGATTTTTGTGTCATTTTCAAGTCATCTTCGGATATTTTCATGTTTACAAGTCATTTTCGTATTAACATGTCATATTGTGTAATAAGTTAAATTTTCATTATAATTAAATAGGTCAGTTAGGTCATTTTTTGATTGACCTGATAATAATTAGGTCGGATTCGTATTAAATTTTTTTACCCGAAAAAAATAAATGAATCAGATTCGGGTTGACATGTCATGTGTTACTATCAGGTCACAACCCGATCCCGGCCCGTTTACCCCCCATGACTAATCCCATTTACTCAACTAATTAATTACTTATATCCTAAGATCCATTTAACTATTGATTAATCATTCGATTGTTACTTTTCATAATAAAGCAAATATGTGAATTATTTGAAATTTGAGTGAAATGGCATTTTTCAAAATAAGATTCAAAATTTCAAATATTATTCCCATTGATTAGCAATTTTGAATTAGTGGGATTCTAACTTTTAAAGGGTGCATCAATAATTGAGGGACAAAGTGAAAGCAAACAAACAATGTGTGCACCCATTCACAAATTATTCAAACCCACCTGTCACCATAGTAGGTAAAACTAGTTGAGCTAAGCCACCATTTTTATCAAATTCAATTCCTATATTATTATTTTATTTTTTATTTTTTTGGGGACAGGAATGTTACAACATAGATTTTAAAAAATAATTATAAAAGGGTGAAAATTATATTATTACAAGAGTAGGTGTTGTCTATGTATTTTTATTGAGGCTGATGAACACAACCCTAATTATAAATCTCGCATTATTTACTTGAAATTTGAAAACACCTATATTTTTTTTAAAGATCTAACTAAAACGTGGTTGATAGGGATAGATTTGTTTTCAATTTCATTAAATGTAATGTTTGTATAATTAAGTTCTTGGAATATTGTTAGAAGCAATATAAGAAATCAATTATTCAAATGTTTTTTTTATATAAAAAATAACTGTTGAAGATGTAAATTACTAAAGCTGATAGAATACAGATTAACTATCTGGAAAGTGGAAAGCTTATAGGTTAACTATTTAAAGATTTCAAACTTATTCAAAAAGTTTATTGAAAATTAAGTTAGAGATAGAAAAGGTAAAGGCAAAAAGAAGTTCTCTTTTATTTTTGCGGTATAAATTGAGATAATTCTTATCGATTAATTAAAAAAAAAGGTTGAAATTGATGAATAAAAAGCAATAATTAAATAATAAAATAGCAACATATAAATGTAAGGGCATATTCCAAGAGGATAGGGTTCATTTTATTTTTTGTTTTTAGATGGGAAAAAAAGTGATTTATATATATATGTTGGTGCATGATAAAATAAAAATACATATCCATCAAAATTGACCTGTCCATATTTATGCAACAACCTGTCATCCAGAAATTGGCAGGCTAATTAATAGTATCATCTAATTATGCAAATATTTAGGCAAAAAAGTTTAAAATAAAATAAAATAAATCTGAAAATGAGATTCTTGGAATGGTTAAATATTACAGAATTTGAACAGTGTATGATGATGATCACATGCTCTTTTTCTCTCACATGCCACTGTTTGTAGATTCTGTTAATATGAGAAATCAAATTTAATCATATATACTTTATTAATGTAGTCACTGTTATTATATGCATATGTTGGTAAAAATAAAATATTTATGTCTGTTTATTATGCTACTTAGGTGAATATTTAATAGGAAATACAGATATTTTGGAAATGGAATAATTTAAAGGCGAAGAACAATAAGTATGAGATTCACCTTTTGCAAAAAAACAAAAGCAACGAGCATCGAAATCTAAAGAAAAAGAATTAATAGAGCATAAAGTAAAATCTGAAAAGAAGTATTCGTGAAGGATGATGTGTCGATTTTAGTGATGGCCACCGAAATCAACATCATTATTTTTTTTAAGAAGTATAATGTATGTTGGGAGACCGATAACTCGATATTTGCATGATATTATCCGCTTTGAATCAAAGCTCTCACAATTTTATATATGGTCATCTTTTCCCAAAAGACCTTATATTAATAGAGTTAGGTGAACTTTTATATACAATAAATTCCTTTATTTTTTATCCGATGTGGGACATGGGTGTTTATCAAATCCTACAATGTATTAATTTAAATATTATAATTATTAGAAAATGGATTTGGGAATGGCCAATGGGGAATTTATAGGTGATTCGGATATAATCTTAAAATAAATTGAGGGTAATTAGAGGTGGCCACGGTTCCGGTTTCGATTTAGAATTGTCATTTTCGGTTCTAAAAATTTGAAACCTCAATTGATCAGTTACTGTAGTGGTTTCGGTTCAGGCAGTTCGGTCAATTTTTTAAAAAAATCTCAATTGATTTGGTGCATTTTAATTGGCGAGTTTATAATTTCAAATTTTATAATTTTATCGTTGGTTCAACGGTTCAAATCGGAACTGCCAGTTCAGAACTGTATTTCATCTTAGCAGTATCAATAATGTCGGTTCCGGTTCCAATTTTTTGTTGAACTTGAGCCGGTACGCCAAAAAGCAGATCCGGTTCGAAATGAACATCCCCAAGTGTGGGGAGAAAATGTTGTAATGAACTTGTTGTACAGTATTTTCAATGTTCAATTGAATATGAACGTACAAAGTAGCATCACCGGTCCAAGATCTTATAATGTCGACAACCCTCAAACATTAATCGAGTAGCCGAAAATCTTGACTTTAGCTAAACTAATCAATTGCAATAAAATGCATCCCTAATTCTACGCATATATAGGTGTTAGAAAAAGATACTCCCTGTGTCACGATCTAATGGATCCGGGTTGACCGGACACAATAACCAAAGAGTGTGAGTATAAAATAAGTTGAGTGGAATTAATATTTTATTGTTGAGTGTGAAAATTTTGTCTTTTTAAATAATGAGATAATTGAAGTGGGACGAACGGGAAAGGAAAGTGGGAGGGAGAGAGCATATGGAAATTATAAAGAAAACCCTCAATCTGGTCTACTAGAAATGAATTGAAACAGAAATTGGACGACCCTTTTTTGACCTACCTCAAAATCAAATCCAGCACAAAATCTGACTGTTGCATAGGGGTGAGTATTCGGTTATTCGGTTCGGTTTTAACCTATAAAATAATCGAATTGAAATAACCGAATTTATATTAGAGTTAATAGAACCGAACTGAATAATCAAATTCTAATATAAATTTATAAATTAATAAAATTTATATTTATTTATTTATTAATTTAAATATACATTATATATTTATTAATATTATATATATGTATATATAATCTTACCAAAAACTAAAATATTGAAAAAATTAACCGAATCGAACCAAAAATCAACATAACCAAACTAAAATAACCAAATTTTTTTTATTTGATTTTTTCGATTTCTTGCTCACCCCTACCACCGCGTCAACATCATGTTTCCATTATCCCAATTTAGCCTTTAAAATACCCAATTATAATTCTTTATTGTCGGTAATTGCGGAAATTACGCGCGATTAGAAATATATATATATATATATATATATAAATGGAATACCCCATTTATCAATCTACTAAATTCTGAAATAGTATTTATGTTAATATTTAGATACATGAATCGGTGACTAATGAACTACTTTGTTCATTCACGATTAAGTGAATAATTGAATATATTATGATTTAGTTATTCAATCGGATTAATTCCATATATGATCATTCAATCATTTATTTATTATTATTAATTATTTGATATGAATTTGTAGATTTAGTGGATTTAATTATGGACATCAAGCTGGTTCAAACTTGGGCCTAGATCCAACAATAATATTTCAAACTTTCAAGGTTTGCGCTTATTTGAAGATATTTAATAAATATGGGATGAAATTATTGCAATTTGATAGTATAATTTACAACATCAACTTCGAGAGAATGATTATGACTATTATATGCTTAGGCTATCTCCAGTGGTGAACTGATGAGAGAGGTCATGAAAACGACAAACTAATAAAAATAAAAATAAAAAAATGGATGAAAGTTACGATGGGACGCGCTCTAGATTGGCAGAGCAACTTAATGCATGATTTTGATCCTCTGTTGTGCTAGTAGGCACAGCAGAGGGTGTTGTTCCTTACAAGAATAAAATATTAACCCTAGTGCTAGGTTAATAAAATATTAGATAAATTTAAATTTGTGGTGTAAAAATGCACAGCACTCTCTGCTGTGCCTATTTGCACAGCAGAGAATCCAAATCCCTCAATGCAACATCTCTTTCTCATCTCAAAATTGTACACATGGCAATGCTATTATTGCTATATTATATATATATATAGAGAGAGAGAGAGGAGAGATCATGTAAAAAAAAATCTTCATGTGAGAAAAAAGAATGAATTATGTTCATCAGATCTAAAAAAATCAATGATTGATATTGAATCAAACAACAACTAAAATACAATCAAACAACAAAATAATCAAGCAACAACTAAAGCACAATCAAGCAACATAGCAATCAAGCAATGACTTGAATACAATCAAGCAATGTCGTGAATGCAGTCAAGCATCTATCTCACTTTCTCACGTTAAAAGTTTTCTCACTGGATGAGAAAGATGCTTGATTGCATTCACGTCATTGCTTGATTGTATTCAAGGCGTTGCTTGATTGCAATGTTGCTTGATTGTGCTTTAGTTGTTGCTTGATTATTTTGTTGCTTGATTGCAGTTTAGTTGTTGCTTGATTCAATATCAACCATTTATTTTTTTAGATCTGATGGACATGATTGATTCTTTTTTCTCACATGGGGATTTTTTTATATGATCCCTCCTCTCTCTCTCTCTCTATATATATATATTTGAAATATAAATTAAATTGTATATACCTCTAATAATTTTTTAAAAATTTATCAAGAATTAATAAAAAAAAATTGTAATTAAGTATTTTCGTGATTTTATTTATCAAATATATGGATTTTTAGTGGATTGATTTATTTATTTACAAATTTAAAATATTTTCTAAGTTTATATTATATTGAAAGAGAAAATAATATTTTAATTAAAAATTTAGGTTGAGTTGGGTCACTATGGGAGATGTAAATGATATTAAGTGGTAGGTTGTGTAATGGTTGAATAAAAATGAGTATTTTATTAAATGGTTGGGTCATAACCGGGTCACTGATGAGGATAGTCTTAGGGCTAATCGAATAAAGTCAAATCGAATAGTATTGTTTTTAAGTTTGACTCATTTAGTATCGAGTCGAGTTTCAAGTTCTTTTATCGAATACTTTGATGTTCACGAACTTTATTGAGCCTAAACAAACTTTCTAAATTTAAAATATTCATTATTATTTTGAAAGAAATAATTTCAAATTTAATATTATATTCATACTCAAATTCAAATTATTCTCAAGTATAAAGATTTATCATTATTATTATTCTTAAATTATGAAAATATTACTTTTACAAAAGTAATTATTTTATATTTCTTGGTTGATTTACAAACATATGCTTGCTTGACCAGATGAAAATCATTGTATTCAAATAAGGAGTGTAGTGGTGAAAGCGTCTTACTTGTGATTAAAAGAAAATGAATTCGAGATTTGTTAGAGGAAAAGTTGGTGTGAGTTTAAATAAATACATTTCTATTAAAAAAATAATGAAGATCATTGGAAAATATTGTGAAAAAAAAAGGTCAAAAGCGAAAAATATTACATGTATGTTGTATCTTCAACTTTACATTGTAGACTTCCAATACCTATTGAAACACTATGTTCATCAAACTCACTCACTCACTCATCGTTGACGGTCGAAAAATTCGGCTTCATCGGCTTCTGCAACGAGCTAGCCATGCTCGAACCGGAGTCAGTATGCTTGAGCTGCGCAGCTCTCCTACTCTTACCCAACCTCGCTGCATAAACATGCACTGCTTTCTCCTCCGACTTTTGGCACTCCGCCTCCGGGTTCTCGAATGCCCGGAGCTCCGACACGAACCTCCGCTTCCTGTACCTCCGCCACGCAGCCTGAATCAAGCATGCAACCCACGCCCTCCACTGGTGTGAGTAGAATCTGAACTTGTGCCTCAGCTGCTTGCTATGAAGCCTCCGGAATTGGCCGACCACGAACTTGAGGTCCTCAACCCTCAGCACGAAGGCTTCCACTTCCGATATGGCCTTCACGGTGTGGGTGGAGGAGGGGAGGATCACGTTGGGGCGTGGGTCCAAGGCCCACGTCAGAAGCTCCTCGCCGCATAAGTCACATGGGCTAATCCGACAGGAGTTGAAGAACCCGGTCCGGCCACCGTTGGTGGTGTAGGAGTTGAGGTTGCCATGGATGATGAACAATCAAAGATTGGATATATATTTATATGGGTGCAATCTAGGCTGAACAAATGTCTATAAATGAACTAAGACCAAAATCCAACCCTTGGTATTTGAAGTTATCCACATACTAAGATCTTGGACCGGTGATGCTACTTTGTATGTTCAAATTCAATTGAACATTGAAAATCTTGTATAACAAGTTCATTATAACATTTTCTCTCCTCACACTTAGGGATTTTCATTTCGAACCGGAACTACTTTTTTGCATACCAGTTCATTCAGGTTCTATTGGAATATGTGGTACAAGTTGTAGAAATAATGCAATAAAATATACAAAATAATGCAATTTTTTATACTTAAAACTGCAAGTACTGGGGGATGCAAGAATAAATAAAATTAAATATAAAAAATAATCGAGTCGAAGAGTTTATCTTCCCGCAAGACTTCTTTGCAAACGTAGTATATGTTGTCCGGCAATTGTCCCCAAAGTTAAAACGTCTTCGTCCTTTACGAGGCAGCACCGTGGTCGTAAAAGCTCTGACGAATTAAAAGGAAGTTAAAACTGAGTAGCTAGTAAGTTATAAGAAATTGTAGTATTTTCAGGGAGACATGTGCCTACATATATTTATTTATAGGCATGTTCCACCTAGAGGAGCTTGATTCTATTCCACCAAGGCACATGCTTGCAGAGGCGGCGCCACCCCAGGGTTGAGGGGCGCCTGACCCCACGAAGTTATTCAACATTTTTTTTTATACATACGCATGTATGTAGTATGGATTGAAGATTTAGCAGCAACTGTTATATTTAAAATTGTCGACCCCACTATCTCAAAACAAATCTATATATATCTAAAAGCAAAACCTCCACACCCAAAAATTTTCCCCCCAAAAAAACTTGCCTAAAATAAACATAATATATATTAGGTAACTAGAATCAAATATGGTAAGTATGGAATAATTTATAATAATTAAAAAAGGTTTTATTTGAAAATTAATTACAAATATGGAAAATATCTATTAACATTTATAATTAACTATCTTTTGGTATATATAATGACATATTCTCCTTTATGTGGAGATAGACTTTTCATTGGCAATAGGTCTCAATTTCATTTTTTTATGATTAAATTGTTTTGTATTATTATTTGTATATTAGTGTGCAATACATGATTTCATTGTAGTATAGATTGTTATGGATCTTATGAGATTTCACCTTTTATACACAAAATCAAAAAAAAAAAATATCGCGTTACATTTTATTTAATCAGGACAACAACATAAATGATAATGAAACATAAATATAAATGATAATGAAACCCAAATTAAGGCTAAAAAAATTCTCCAGCAATAAATTCTTAGTCTTAATTATTCGAAATAGTCATTTTAGTAAAACACATATCGATTTTAGCCACTTTTATGTATATGTTTCGAATTTAGCCAAAAGTACATTTTGGCAGAATTTTGTCATAACTTTTCAGATTTTTTTGAATTTGATGTGTGTGAAAAATATTAAAATAATAAATATATATATATATATATATATATAATTTTGAGGGACCGGGTGAGACCCCATTAAAAAATTAACAAAATATAATATCATTTTTAAAAAAAATAAAAATCGAGTGAGACCGACTGCTACCGCGAGTGAGACTTGCTGAGAATAAGTCACAAATGAGTGAGTGGCCCACACGGTTGCTACTCCAAGTGCCACCGACTGCTACCGAGTGAGACTCGGTCAATTTAAACAAAAATTCCGGTCAAATTAATTTTTTTTAAAATGTAAACCCTATTAATATTTACTTTCGAACGAGTTAAAATTTTTACTTTAGACCGTTAAAATGTAAGCCCTATTAAAGTAAAAATTTAAAATGTAACATTTTAACAATTTTTAAATTTAAATTTAATAATTTAACAATTTAAAATTTAAAGTAAATTTTTAACAGTTTTTTTAAATGTAACATTTTAATAAGTAAATTTTTACTTTAATAGGGTCGAAAGTAAATTTATATATTTAAAATTTTTTTAGACCCAGGTCGCACCCGGGTCGCACTCGGGTCGCACCCGGTCGCTCCCATAATTTTTATAATTTTTTTAGACCCGGGTCGCACTCGGTCGCTCCCGGGTCGCACCCGGTCGCACCCGAGTCGCTCCCTTGTTTACCAGAATTTTTATAATTTTTTTTAAAGTTTTTTTAGACCCGGGTCGCACTCGGGTCGCAACCGAGTCGCACCCGGGTCTCACTCACACTCATACACTCTCTCTCACACACTGACACACATTCTCTCTCACACTCCATACATTATCTCTCACACACACTCACATTCTCTCTCATATTTAATAATTTTCTTATTAATTATATTATTTCAATAAATAAAATGATATTATATATAAAAAATACTGACACATGTACTTTTTGGCTATTTTTGATATGAATTGATAAGAGTGGCTAAAATTGATATGTGTATAAGTAAAAATGGCTATTTCATAATTTCTCTCAAATTCTTACATACAATTATAAATCACAATTTACATACAAGCTCTAGATTTATAGAAATAAGCATAAATTTTGGCTTTTGATGATTATTATACTTATTTTAACATGCATCAAAAAACACTATAAATATAACTCACAAAGTCACAAGGAGATCATCTTATACTTATTCCAGTGTTGATGAGAGAATCATAATTCTTCGATGTATTAGATTCAAATAATAGGTATGTAAGTTATTTTATTTTTATTTACATTATCCGATTCATTGTTTTTTCTTTAGTTTCTTATTATTAAATTCTTATTTGTTGTTTGTTCGCTGCAAGTTAATAAAATTTTTTATTTGTTATTGTTGCTGGTAGGAGTTCCATTTCTATTTGTATGAACTTTGATTTGTGGTTTTTGCAATCATATTAGGTGACAAGAGAGGAGGATGCAAGGATTGAGTCCAATAGCTAATCATTTACCTATTGTTATGATGCTTTTTTATTTTTGATGATCTTATAGTGTAAATTGTTGTTTGTTCTTATTATCCTATTTAATTTGTTTTTATGTAATTTATGTTTACCAAAAATATAATGTGATTATTAATTGATAAATTTCTAAGCATTGTGTTTCGCCATTTATTTGATTGTTAGTAATTGTTGCATTATGATATTCGTTACAAACGATTAATTTTTAAAGGCTGGAATAAAATATAATTATTTATATTTATGACTAATTTGAGGCTCGGTAGAGCAAGTTTGAGAAGTACCAATGAGTTGGCCCGACTAACTAGATTAATTTATTATTAATATTTTTATCGTAATTATATTATTAAAATCTACTTTTAATATTCAAATCAAAATCCTGTTTTTATTATTTTTCAAGTTATATGGTATTTAATCATGTACTTAAAATATTAGTAAAATTAAAAAATAATATATTTGTAATATTTAAATTGATAAATATTTGAATTTTGATATGTGTTTTGAGTTTTCTTATAGAAGTGAATGATTATTTATACATTTTTAATTGTCTTGAAAAGATTAAAAGAGAGATCAAAATAATTAATGGCATAAAAGCTTTTTTAATATATTATAAATAATTATTCATAATTTCATTGGTCTCACAGTCTAGCCCAAACACTAAAACGTTAGGGCTAGGATTTTTAGTCCAAGAAAAAATTCATCCCGAATCGACCCAAACTGATTAGCCTGCAATATGATAGGACTTATCCAGAACTTGACGAATTAGTCCGATTGACATCTTACCCACAATTAATGGGATATTTAAATTTTAACATATTAGTAGAATTAAAGTTTTAGTTGTTGTACTTTATTAAAAACATAAATTTTGGATGTCATGTCTTCTAAAATAACAAAATATATAGATAATCCCAAATAACCTTGACAACAATAAAAATTAATTGTATATATAATATATATTAGAATACGTATATATTTATAGAGAGAGTAACGATTATCAGTGAATCAAAAGCTTTGAAGTTTATGTCAATTCAATTCAAATTAAAATTTGAGATTTTTTTTATATTTCTATTTGTATTAAAAAATTTAAAATGCATATTTATATAAAAATATATTGGAGGAGGCAATACTTTTATAATCTTACGTGTTATTTCAATGACAATGTATTTTAAGACAACAATGGAAAGATTATTACACCCTAAACATGAAATCAAAAAAAATATAAAAGACACTTTAGTGTATGTGATATTGAGAGGTAGGATAGATAAAACAAGAAAATATGTTAATAAAATGTGTTATATGTGTAGAGACTATAGATACAAGAAAAAAAAGAAAAAAAAAAGGTGATTAAAGATAATACATCTAGATGTAAATAAATTGAGAACATTTGTGTACTTTCAAACAAACTTGAGATTGATAAAAGATTTTGAACATAGAACTTAATATGGTCCAAGCCTAAGTATTTAATATAAGAATAAACTAAATGTACTATAAAGTTTTTCTTGAAGATACCATTAATTTGAATATATATAAACATAAATACTCCAATGTCCTATGTGGGCATGTGATAATGTGTCCACGACTAATATTACAAATAATTAAAGGTGTTGAAAATAATTAGAATTGAATGCACTACCAATATTATATTGTTATACGAGCACATTAACACGTGGTGGTAGATGTGTTGAAAATAATTATAATTGAACTTAACACGTGCCCATGGTGAGCATTGTTATATATATAAGCAAGACCTTGAATTGATATTAATATTTGGAGTCATGAATCAATAATTAATCAATCTTTCAATACAAATATCTATGTTCCTTCAAAACAATATAGTTCAGTTTAATAATAATATAGAAATTATCACAGCTATCACATAATAAATACAATATTTTAATAAAAAAGTGGAAAGTAACAACAATTTAAAATATAAATCTCAATCAATTGAGCAAAATGTGTTTATATAAAAAGAAAGAATAAAAATATACTATAGAAGAACTATAAAAATAAATCCAATTCAGTATATATATAATTATCAATCATATCTTGCGCATTAATGATTTATGATCTATTTATCTAATTATTGTATAATTTTTTAAATTATGCATTTACGATATTTTTTTATCTTTAAGGTTGAAGATGCCGCTTAGGCTACACATTATAATGACATTCATCATAGATAAATGGACAAAAAAAAATTAAAAGAAAAAAAATTAAATAAATTGGGATATCTATATTTTAAGTTTAAATTTATTAATTTTAAATAATTAATAATAAAAAATAAAAATTTAATATCAAAATATATATTTATTTTTTTATACAAATTTATATTTATATATACTTAAAAGCAAGACCCTTAACAAATTTATCCCCAAAACTACTTACCAAAAATATTCCAATGATATATTAATTAATTAAAACCAAATTTGGTAAGTTTGTAATTAATTATTACACATTATTTAGTTGGATATATATTATATAGGATGTTAAAATTATTTTTTTTATATGTTTAAAGGAGATCGTATTTATATTTATTTAAAAGTAAAACTCAAAGTTTTTTTCTCAAATAAAACATCAAATAATAATTGGTATAGACAAGGGAATAATTTAATGTAAAAATTACTTAATAAATATAGAAATTGGTGAAATGAGGGATTATTGTATGATTATAATCCCTCAAAACTTATTTTTCTTGCATAAAGCATTTCATTAAAAAAATCATATACAAAATATGAAAAAAAAAAATATAAATAGAAGTTTATGTTTTTGGTAAGAACGGGCAAATTAATATAATTGTTGATAATATATAAATATGAGCAAATTAATGTGATTATTGTCAAATCAAGTCAATTAAGATATCAAAACTTAAGGAGATTAATATTTATGCACAATTAGTGATATTTCAATTAAAGTGATTGATATAATATTAATATAAATATGAGAGAATCTTATGAAATAGCAAAGCTACGTCTATGCTTCGTCTCGCTTCAAGCCACATTAAATGGATGGAAAAAATAGGCATCTATACTTCAGGCTTCACCTTCTATCGATAGAAAAGGAGCTTCCAGCAGGGTGTATAATTGTATAGTGGTTTAAACAATTGTCTATATTAGGGTTTTGTATGTGTTAAGTGGAATGTCCAAACTCTACCCATATAAAATTTTGTTTGTCTTTATATTTGTGCAAATTGTGTGTGTAAATATATTTGTGCATGCGTGAGTTTGTGTTTTTTATTTTATTTTGTTGTTGTTTTTTATTTATTTTATATTTCATTTCATTTGAGTTAAGTTAACTAACAATTTGATTATTTAATGGGTTTCATTATTACATAATTTTTTTATGGCTTTATGTGAGCCTAATATTGACTTTTTTATTTCTTTTTTTATTACTTAAATCAAAGAATTTGTCTAAAATCTATATGAGCATAAAAGAACCCAAGTAAAAAAAAATTCCCTTCCATTTAGATTTTCCTAAAATAGTCCTACAAATCTCCATATAAAATTTTTAATTAGTTTAATAATAAAAGTGGTGTGTATTGTATATTTTAAAAAGCAAGTACATATAGTGGACTTGCAACATTAATTGTTATTTATAAAAAGCTAAAAAAAAGCTAAAAAAATTGAATGATTGATTTTACATTATTGGGTGTGAACGCTAAACAATTATCCTCATAAAATTGGAATAAATAACAAATATATAAAATAAAATATTTAATTTCAAGAATATATTCCAAATATGTAAAATAAAGAAATACCAAGATGTAGCCACCTTATGTAAGAACATTCAGAAAATTTTCTTGAAAATTTATTAATGGAACTTAAGTGGCCCTCTTAAGTAAATATATCATTTTACCCATATTAAACAATTTTATTAGAGATTGAGTAGTTTCAATTCAGACCATTTATTTCTGCATTGTTAAAATAATAAATTAGTTCATAAATATATATAGTCTGCCATATCAATTTTTATATTTTACATATAATATAGTTAATGAATAAATTAATACTTACCAACTAATTTAAAATATGCAAATAAGGTTCATCTATCTTCTACATTTCTTTATATCCTCATCTCATTTAGGAAGTACCACCCATTTCGTAGTGTCTAGATATTATAAAAATGTAATCTAAAGTATTTTAAAATAAAACTTTTAAATCAAAGTAAGTTATAAAAATAATGATATTAATATTTTTGAATAAATGTGAAAACATTTACATTTGCGGGAAAATAAATCTTATTAATCATTTTCTGTAATATGTATTTATATTATTGAGACTAATTTTATTACTAATTTTTTTTATAAATTCTCTTAGAATACGACAAATTGATATTTTTACTAAATAATAATATAGTATTTGAATATAAGTTTTATAAAAAAAAAATTCATGAAATCTATGCGGTTCTCCTTAATCAATATGTCATTTAGATGAATTAAAAAACTATATTCAGGGTAAGGATTATGTCAGTTGGGACAAATTTCTAAAAAGTGTTGAAATAAAAGATTGTTTTTATGTCGTATAGCAAAATGGGAGAAAATCTTTTCCAGATAATATATCTTTCCTTTTTATTTTAATTTATTTTATTGTTTATGAAAAATACATTATCCGCTGGATTGAGGTCCAAAGGTGAAATTCTATTGAATGTTGCATAAAGTGAAATAACATCTTTGCTACTTCCTGGTGGTAGGACAACTCACTCGCGTTTCGCAGTTCCTATTAATATAAATGAAGACTCAATATGTCATATTGAGCAAGGGAATCAATTGGCTGAGTTGTTGATACGTTGCAAGCTTATCATATGAGACGAAGCACCTATGATGTACAAATAATGTTTTGAAGCATTTGATAAGGCAATGAGGGATATAATGCAATTTCAAAATCCACAAAACAAGAATCTACCGTTTGAAGGCAATACAATTGTGTTTGGCGGTGATTTTTTTATACATATTTTACCCGTCATTCCAAGAGGAAGTAGAGGTGATGTAGTTAATGCAACAATTAACTCATCATATTTATGATGTCATGTTTGTGTCTTGAAGTTGACAAATAATATGCAACTGAATATGATTGATGACCAGATCTAGACTTCCAAACATAAAGAGTTTTTTGATTGAGCTGCCGCTATTGGAGATGAAAATTTAGGTCCACTAAATGATGGAGTTAATGAGATTCCAGAAGATATGCATATTACATTTAGTGGTGATCCTATCAAAGTCATTGTTGATACTACATATCCTATAACAAATGTAGGAGCAATAAATGTTTCATATCTGCAGCACAGGGCTATTTTGACACAAACAATATATTGTTAAGAGGGTCAGTAACCATATGCTATCACTGAACAATAATGCTGAGAATGTGTACTTAAGTTCAGATTCTATATGCAGAACATAAAGTGTGACTGATATTCTTAGTGAGGTGCACACACCAAAATTCCTTAATGCATTGTAGTGTTCTGGACTACCAAACCATGAAATGCATTCTAAAGTTGGAACACTGGTTATGCTATAGAGAAACATTGAACATTCATCTGGTTTATACAATGTGACAAGATTGGTTTAGGCGCAACTCGGTAATCACGTACTAGAGGCCAATATATTAAGTGGAAAAAATGTTGGTGAAAAGTTATTTATTCCAAAGATGACTATTAAACAATCTAATTCTAAAATCACATTCAAATTTCAGCGAAGACAGTTTTTAATACAAGTCTCATATGCTATGACCATAAACAAGAGTCAAGGACATTCACTAACACATGTTGGAATCTTACTCAGCAAACCAATATTTGCACATGGACAATTATACATAGGTGTGTCAAGGGTAACAAATCGTGCAACATTAAAGATTTAGATATGACAAGGACAATATTTGTTTGTCAGAAACTTCAAATGTTGTGTATAAGGAAGTTTTTCAAAATTTATAATTTCAATAAATATTTTTTTATAATGGTTTACCTCTTACTTAATAGTATCAATAAATATCTCTCTCTCTCTCTCTCTCTATATATATATATAAATAGATATAGATGTGATCATGTATTAAAATTAATATTTGTGTTAAATAAGATTTAATCTCAATCCTTGAGTTCATAGCATCAAAAATTGAAATTAAAAGCATTAAGATAAAAAATAAAGTTAAATTTTCTTTATACTTATTTACTTTACAAGTTATACCTATGTAACGCCCCCATCTGACCTTCCGTTATGGAGCCGCGTTACATTGATGTTTCAGGTTTTCGAAGCAGAAGATAATTAAATAACAGTTTGAAAAGCAACCATAAACGGCATTAAAACAAGGTAAATACAAATACTGAGTCATAGTTTGAGTTTTGGAAACAGTCTAACAATTCAAAAGGAAGGTTTAAAGTCAGAGCGGGTAGCAACGGTGTGTGAACGTGATGGTGGCATATATATGGAGATATATGCCACAGGATCAAAATAAACAACAAAAACAACATCTGCGCCCCAGCTTACGTTCACCACGTCCATCTTCTGCTGCTAACCTGCACAATTTAGAAAGATTGCGAGGGGCTGAGTACTTTCGTACCCAATGGAAAACAATGCCCGAAAACATACAATATATAAACATACTATGCACGCACACAGCTAAGCACGGGGTTTTGTTGAAATAAACCGTGCTAGCTAAATTATTTTACTCACACACCCATTTTAGTGTTTGTCATACTGTTCGGTTTTGTAACTAGAAGTTGGCCGGCTTCTAAGTTACGATGATAAGTAAGGAATCATGCAATTCTACCTACTATCATCTAAGTGCACTAGTCTCAGAAATCCTTGTTGAGACCCGATCGTTTATATTTCACATTCTCAATCACATTTCTCATCAACTCATCATCACAATCATTCATAAACTCCAAACCATATCAAATTCCCCTTATATCTTCTATCCCAATCATGTGGCGTCGCTACCCCACACTACTAATGAATTCTAGCACAGTTATCATACTGGTTCCAAATTCATTATAATACTCTCTGCCGTCGGGAAACCGACAGAGGACAGATATGACAACACAAAAACATTTGCATAGCACATTATTTAAAACAAAACATTTTATTCACACGCATTTTTGAAAATAAAACACATTTGGGATTTTTATAGGTTTGAAATAGTTTCCCACCTCGATGTTCTTGGTCTTATTCAGATGCTTGAGCTAGCCTTCCTTCAACCTTGATTTCCTATAACAGTCACAAGATATCGAATAAGGTTCTACGACCAATAATAATGTAATCATAACCAATCTACTCTTCCATAATAATCCAATATCAAACTCCCTTAATGATTCTATCAACCTCTCAAAGTTGGCTAATAAATCTCAACTCCCAACCTTCAACCAAGAATTAACTTTGAAATCCTCATTTTCCATGATTAATATCCTTTCTAATTCATAACATGCTCAAAAGGTTTGAAAGATATGGAATAAGGTTGGATAAACTCTTAAAAATGCTTAAAAATACCCTAGGGTCGAGGGCCGTTCCGAACGGGATGAGCTCGTCCCGCTCGGAACGAGCCAAAATCAAAAATTGGCCAAGGCCGTAGCTGGTCCCGAACGGGACCCTCCCCATTCCGAACGGGATCAACTGGGTCCTCGCCCTGCTCGCCCGCGATCCGTCCCGAACGGGACGGCTCCGTTCCGATCGGGACGGGTCGTCTTCCTCGCGATCTCCGGCGATTTCAGCCCTGAAACTCCATTTTCCGGCCAATCTAACCATCCAAATCCACATGCAAACAACTAAACAACATCCCTAGACTCTAAGGAACTCATATCCACCATCTAGACACGAATTAAACGCAAGATATGAGGTGGTGTATACCTTCGCCGGAAAAATGGTGGTGGCGGCGGCGGTGAGCTTTTCCGACGGCCAAACTCGCACTTCTCGGTCTTAAAACGGTCCTAGGAACAACAGGAACATAAAGGAATAACAATTAGATCAAGATTCACGGCCAGAAATCGACACTCAACTCGGAATCAAAAACCCACCTTCAAAATCCGGCGAAACTTCACTCTAGGATATCTCCTTCGTCTCTTCACCTCTCGGGCTCTACCACCACTCAAAATGAAGCTCTAGACGAGAGCTTTCTAGGGGTGAAATCCGTTCGCCGATTGGTGGCCGGACGTGGCCGGAATCTACGCCGGAAGGTGGCTGACGAGGTGGTGGTAGTTTTCTTGTTTTCTCCTCCTTCTCCCACTCTCAACTCACTCTCTGAACTCTCTCTCTCTCTCAGCTCAAACCTTAGGCAAATAATGAGGGGTTCTAATCATATAAGCCTAGCTTTATTCCCTTCACTAATTAAATCTTATTTAGGAGATTATACTAATATAATAATGTCATATAATATCATACTCCACAAGCTTGATCCTTACTCTATAATCCAAACATTCATGCACTAAATTCCAACACCCAAGTTCCAAGTATCATGCTTCACAATCCAAAGTACAACATATACTTCCAAAAATACATGTATTAGCTTCCAAGGTTTGAGCTTGATTCATAATTTAAATAAAAACTATACAATATTGAGTTAATTTGATTGATACAAGATGAGATTTAAAATAGGGGTGTTACAACCTATGCTTAGGATATTAAACATTATTTATACATACACATAATTTTTTCACCAAATAACTTAAATGTTATTATATTTTATATTAAATAACATAAAAAATATATATATTGACCGCGCAACGCGCGGGTGGAAAACTAGTATATATATATGATAGATTTGTCATTAAGATTTAGGCTATTCATTACAAAATTAAAGTGTTTTTCCAACTTCACTTAAAGAAAATAAATATAGCCCAACTTTAATTAAATAGAAAAACCTGGCCCAACATTTAATAAAAAGATCTTCCCCAACTTTTAATTAAATTAAAAAGCTCAATACATTACTTAAGTATATATACTTTATATTTTAAATAAATTATATTATTAATATTAAATATTTTAATTTAAAACTTTTTATCACACTTCACGGCGATAAGATCCTGCATCCACCACTGCATGCTTGTGAGGGCTGGGCATTGAAACAGTAGGCCGCAGATGTGCTCTCGATTTGGTGGCAAAGCTGGAAGCATTAATGCTGGGGCCAAGGCTTGATGCTGCTCTCTGCATTCTACCTTTGAGGGACTTCTCCATCTTCCTCCGGCGATATCGTCGCCACGCTGCTTGTATTGTGGAGGCACCCCATGACCTCCACTGCTTCGAGTAGAACCTGAATCACCCACATTATTTGTGTGAGGGTTAATTGCAAATTTAGACAAACCTTTTCATAGGTTTTGCAATTATAACAAACTTTGAAAGTCTTGGCAATTATAACAAACCTTTTGAAAATTTTGCAATTATAACATAAAACTTTTCAATTTTTGCAAATATAACACAAAACTTAAAATTTAAAATTATTAATCAAATTTAAATTTTGTGATTTTTTGTTTGTTATTTATTATAAACTTGAATAATTTTTAAATTATATTTCTTGCAATTATTTTAATTATTATATTTGATATTATGTCATCTTTAAAATTATAAAATAGCAAATTATACATTTAAATTGCAGAAATTCAAAAAATTGTACAATATTACATATAAATGACGTTTAAGTTGTATGTCTCTCGAGCAAAAAACTTTCACAATAAGTCAATAACAATGTATTATTTTTATAAATAATTTGACAAATAACCACATAATTATCTATTTAATTTAATTTACTTAAGATCAACATATTTTGACCAAATATAATAATAAGAATAAAATCTTTAATCTTTAATATTTGAAAAATAACACAATATATTGTATATTGTGCAAGAGATAAATTCGTTACTTTAAGAAGATGAAATCAACTTATTCTTCACTAATTGCTAATTTTCCAAAAAAACAAAATAATCTAAAAAAACTCAATTTAATAAATATTTATAATGATTAGAATATTTTGGCACCAAAATATGCTTATATTAAATTAAATTAAATAGATATATTATTGATTGGATAATTATGCATTTATTTGTCACATTATTTATAAGTATAATATTATTATTTTCATAATTTTCTACTCGAGACAGAAAATTTAAACGATAATTCATTTTATATGTAATATAGTATAGAACATGTAATATCCCGTATTTTATTAAGCAAATTAAAGCTTAAATTATTT
>JAPKLW010000044.1:576198-594576 GCA_026898455.1 Plectranthus barbatus
CTGTAACGTGCCTCGAAGTTGGGAAGGTAAATGGGGGCGTTACAGAACATTTCTACGATTAATGTATATTGTGTGACGGTTCAATTTTTTAAGATGAAATAATATCAAATATAATAATTTTAAAATATTAAAGTTTATAATAAATAACAAAACTCGAATTTTGATTGATAATCTCAAATTTTAAGTTTTGTGTTATAATTGCAATAAATGAAAAAAAATTATGCTATAGTTACAAAGATATAAGAAGTTTGTTATAATTGCAAAATTCTCAAAAAATTTGTTATAATTGCCAAAAGTTTCAAAGTTTGTAATAATTGTAAAATTTATGAAAAGTTTTGTCTAAATTTGCAATTAACCCTTTGTATGATGATCAAATCTTTCATCTTTCAAAAACAAAGCTACTTACCTAAACATTTGCTCAAATAGCTCGCCCTGAAGATGTCTGAACTGGGAAACCACGCATTTCAAATCATCACGCGTTAGGCTAAAACCCTCCACATTATCCACAGTCTGCAATGTTCTTGTTGAGATTGGAAGGCAGGACGAGGAGTTGGGATCCATAGCCCATATCAGAAGCTCCTCCCCACAAAACTCGACAACTTTCTTATTCAAGGAATCCGGATTTGAGGTTGCAGTAATCATAATACTCCCGCTTGCTATGAAAAGCATTTGATCAACAGGAAATCCCTCGCGCTCAACAATGGTGTGCGCAGTGTAAAAAACGCGCTTTAGACAACAACATAATGAATCCAGCAACTGCTCATCCATCATAGCAAACGTTGGCACCTACATTTACATATATGGGGTGATCATCTACTATCTATCTACTTAATATACTAAACTAAAGCCGGCCAACTTTTTGTAGAGCGGGAAAAAGGCCGCCCATATGTAAAAGAAGCCATGCAAAGATTCTATTTTCTGATGTACGCAAATCCACATACAACTATTTTTCACCCCCTACTCTATCTATTATTAGGTTAGGTTCCAAGAGTGAGCATACCCATTATTTCAAATTCAAATTTTGAATTGAAGTTAACTTTTAAAAAAACGTCAGAAGTATTATTTCTCTTTCCAATTGGTGTTGCTAGCAAATCCCCCATCTCTATGTTGTTCCGCGCGCTTGCCATGGTAATCCCTATGTTCCTCTTTCTAACCAATTACTATTTGAATTCTGTACATATTTTAGAATTAAAATTTTTATCTTACTTGCTCCTAAACCCTAGATACAAGAATCTCAAACGAAAGAGGAGTTGTTCTTCTACCATCCAGTCTCTTTTCGATTCAAGTTAAGAAATTTCACAAACTTCAACGGCAACTCGGTATCTGGTCAGTAGTTTCTCTCTTTTTAATCTTTGTAATTATTTGATGATCTGACAACTGCATTTGCAAAAGAGAGTTGTTTTAGAGCCAATACTTTATGTTCATCTTTTGCTAATATGACATTTTCTGCAATTTATTCTTAAGGTTATTGGTATATGTATGAGATTTTTATTGGTCTTTTATTTTTGTTAAAGCATTGTACTTATAATTGAAGGTGGGAATATTGTTACTTCAATGGAATATGAAAAATCAGAACGAATTAGTAGGGCCGGTGAAGTCTTAATTGGATGGTGATTCCTTTTTATTGTAATTGATGTTCTATCAAGCTGTATCATATTGCTCCTACATAAAGGTTCTACAAATAAAAAATAAAATTCTCACCAAATTAAAATATTGCTGACCTCCTAGATATGTAATATTTCTTATATTCCCTAAGTCTCAATCACTTTATGACCTGTTTATTTTCATTTTGTACACCTCTTCCTCTATTTTTATTTTTGCAGGTATTACAAGAACTTATAGAAAGACAAATACTTTAATTTGAAGATGTGTTAGAAAGTTGTAAATGATTCATTATTTGTTGATACATTAAATTTTTTATTTTATAAAAGATTTAATTGCGAGTCTATGTTCTTAAAATAAAGTAACAAAAGTTATTTGGGGTGTTTTATCTCATGTCCTGTATATTTGGCTCTATTATAAAAAAATTAGTTTTGCTTCTAGAAATATTAAGTTATTTTTATGTGATTCCCTAAGTTTGACTGAATGCCCGGTTTTATACTAAATTTCACTGAATTAAATCTATATATATATATATTTTTATCTATTAAAGAATTTTGCTATTTACCTATACTTTATTTTTAAATTTTAAAAATTAAGGTTGAGAATAAAATTTATCATTAACGAGAAATGGATGATGATGAGCTTGAATCCAATGATTAGACATAGTTATTTTTCTACATAATAAAATTTCGCTAACTAATTTGTTTTGATTATTCGTGGATGTTTTTAACAATCACACATCTTAGTTAAACTTAGCCGTTTTTTTTAGAATATAACTTAAAAAGCTTATGATATATTCCTTCAAGATTTTTTCTGACTTGATATCAAAATTCTAAAAAACTAAAACATTTGAGCATTTTTTTTTCTATATTATTAGCAAAGCATTGAGCGTTGAAGTAGTTTGAGAAAATATTATTTAATAATAGAAAAGTAGTACTTTTTAGGGTAAATAGGGGATAATACCCTAAACTATTGAAGTTTTTGGAAAAATATCACAATCTATTTCCGTTAGTTAAAAATACCCTAATCTTTACTTCCGTCTATGAATTATACCAAAATGTATTAACTCCGTTAGTTTGTGATGATTCAGCCGTTAAATGCCACGTGGCATCCCATATGGCTTCTCATGTGGCACCCACGTGGCAAATCAACATGTGATAATACCCTAATCTATCGATATTTTTGGAAAAATACTCCAATGTATTAATTTTTGTTAAAATATCCCAATCTTTAATTTCGCTTGTGAATTATACCAAACGAATTAACACCGACTACTTTTTTTTATTGTTGAAATATTATTTGCTAAACAAATAATAATTAATCATGTTAATTAATATGTTTTTTCAAGATAATTATTAATTCTTAAAGCAAATAATATCGAGAGTCATGTATAATTCTTAAAATAATTCTTAATCATGTTAATTAATATATTACTCTTAAATAATTATTAATCATGTTAATTAATAATATTGAGAGTCACTACTCCAGATTAATTCATTTACTTTTTATGTGTTAATATAGTCTAACCATGTATTAATCATCCAGATTAAGGTCGTACATATAACATTTGCAGCATAGTCACCCACTCGAATGTTAATCATGTAATTTAATGTATGATATTTGTATATTTTTTTAAAAAAATTAGCGAATATTGATTGTTTATCAAATAATATTCAACAATCAAAAAGAGTAGTCGATGTTAATTCGTTTGGTATAATTCACAAGCGAAATTAAAGATTTAAGTATTTTTAACAAAAAATAATACATTAGGGTGTTTTTCCAAAAATTTTAATAGATAAGGGTATTATCGCATGTTGATTTGCCACATGGGTACCACATGGGAAGCTACATGGGATGCCATGTGACATTTAACGGTTGAACCATCACAAACTAACGGTGTTAATACATTTTGGTATAATTCATAGACGGAAGTAAAGATTATGGTATTTTTAACTAACGGAAATAGATTGGAGTATTTTTATGAAAACTTCAATAGTTTAAGGTATTATCCCCTATTTACCCTACTTTTTAACTCTATCATAATTTTATTATTACTAATTTCTCTTAAAATTTAGTTTCTTCAAATGACATTTTTAAGGGTTTTTTTAATGTATGATTATCAATAATGTAAATATCTTATGCTATTCTTTAGTTATATACACACACTCTAAATGCTAATATAAAAAGATATACTATTGTTTTTTTATCTAAAATATAAACTTGTGCAATCACTATAACAGAAAAGATAGCTGAGAAAAATGATCAAGAAATGCTAACTCTGCGAAGCAGCCTGCAGCATTGATGGCGCTTGATGTCCCTTCTCAAGTCCAATGGCAGATCACGAATCAAAGATTCTTCATCAACCCCTTTGCTCTTCTCCCATACGTATTCCTCGTGTTGTCTAACACGCGATCTAAGACTTTGAGGGAGCATGGTGCGGGACATCCATTGCTCCCGATCACCTAGTTTCACCCTCATCTCGTCTGCTCTAATTGTCACGCAATGTAAATATCTCTGCAAGAGAAGTGGAGATATAAATACATATACAAGATTATTCAGAAGCATGCAAAAGATGATAGATGTTAACTTGAATGTTGCCTGCGAGAACGGAGAATAGAATCAAGCCCGTGAAAGAGATCACTACTACAAAAAAGCTCTCTCCCATGTTGTCGTCGCTTGTTTGGAGGTTTTGTCCCAATGAACTGCAAGAATTAAAACATTATAATAACCAACCAGAACATTAAGCTAAGCAAGAAATGTGTAGATTTTGTTAAACAAGAACCTCAAATTCCTGAGCCCCCACACGAAGCTATAGAAAAATCTCCTAATTACAAAGTCTCTGCCGATTTGAAACCTGATCGCGTTACGGTAAATGCCGTAGTCAAAGACAGATACACTGGGATCGAGAGGTGAACAAGAAGAATGAAGAAACGAGTTGCTTCCATGATGGTCTCCTCCACAAATCAAATCACCAACATTGCAACCGCTAGAAACATTACAAGCAGCGCGCCAACAACTTTCAGCGCGTTCAACTGAAGCCAGGTACCAGAAGGCACCAATCACCTACCAATACCATATATGTGAATCAAATTCAAACCCATCAAATTCAAATCTTACTCCCTTTGAGATTCTAAATCACTCGAGACTTACATGACTGGCAAGTATGTAGTAACAGAAGTTCATAGCAGCTCCACCCCACGCCGTTGCTCTAATTAAGCCTGATATTCCGGTCACCCGGTTGACTAATGGAACCATCCGCACGATCCGAATAAAGTATAGGAGCATAACCAGTAGAAAAATCTCAATCGGATTTATGACAGCGGGGATCTCCATCGCTAGCTGAAAAAAGAGAAGAGACGGGGATGATAAGTGTGTGTGCAAAGTATGGACATGGTGACGGAAGCAAATATATATGATTTACCCAAAATTGTGCACCTGTGGTAGAGGCAGAATTGATATAATGTCTAGCATGAAGTAGGACTGCAAGTAGCGTTTTGCTATGGCTTTAGGATTTTGAACGAGTAATCGAGATTGGGGAGTGATGAATCCAGTACGGAATCCGAGAAAAATGTGAAAAACATAAATAGCGTCGATGAAGGAGCGAAGAGCACAAAAGGTGAAGAAGAGAGTGCGATCTACGGAGAAGCAGAAATGGAATTGGGCGGCGTCAACAAAAAGTGTGTAGCAGAACAGGGGATCAAGGAATAGGGCTATTTCACAAGAAATCAAAAGTATTTTGTAAAACTTTTGAAGAAAAGGGCCTTCAGGATCAAGAATGGTTGTCACCTCATTTTTTGTCAAGATTTCCATCTTCTGAGTCGACAGAAATACTTGAGTTGACTGATGGTGATGGAGTCACTAACCTGACACGATTCTGAAAAAACTTAGGAGTTCCAATAAATACAAAATTCAAGGCAGCTTCGGATGTAAAATACTGGGGGATTTCGTGGGTTTTTCTTCCATATTCCCCTCTACCCACTCTCTCGCCTAACCTATTTACACTATCTCCAACCACTTTAATATTAAATTATTTTTTTCCTCATCAACATCATCAATATCATCTCAATCCAAATATAACAATTTTACATATTTTAACAGTTAACACTCAAACATCCAATCACAATATTATATATAATCTTTATTTAATTTTATTTTTAAAATTATAAATTATTATAAGGAAATAAAATTAAAATTAATAGTTATAATTAAAATAATAAAAAATTATAATTTTATGTAAGAGAATTAAATAAAAGTAGATTTCATCGATCAAGACTGAGATTGATTACTTTTGATGAATAATGAATATCAAATTAACATAGATTGTATTTTCTACGGAAGGTTCGGATTGATTATTTTTTTATGAATGGTGTAGATCAATCAATATGATTTAGTATATATATTAATTTAAAACCAAAAAATAAATATATCAAAATTGGTATCTATTTGTAGAGAAAAAAAATATAAATTTTGGTATATTTTTTATTTATTTTTATGATATTATAAAAAAATGTGGTGGGACCCGTGCAGTTGAAATGAAATTGTATGGGAACTGTGGTCTGTTGATTTGTATGAAATCGTATCAATTTTTTTTTTTTTTTTTTTTTTGCCTTTATTCCTATGTGGAGGCAGATCGAGACCAATTCGGTCGCCATAAGGGACATTCTTAAACTACTTCCTGCGGCGATCGAGGCACGGTGCCACATCATCAAAACTTTAAAAAAAATTGTAAAAAGCGAAGTAATCACGGTTGCATAGCGACTACAATTCAATCATGCAATCCCCGAGTCCCACCACTTTTTTTTATTAATTTATTTATTAAATAATAAAATAAAAATAAATAAAAAGCATTTGAATTATATATATATATAGAGAGATGAGATCAAGTTAAAAAAATTCCTTTGTGAGAAAAAAGAATTAATCATATCCATTAGATATAAATAAATCAATGGTTGATATGCAATTAAGCAACAACTAAAACACAATCAAGCAATTATTTCATTGTTATTTAGTTGTTGCTAGATTATTGTGTTGCTCGATTGTGTATCATTTGTTTCTTGATTTTATATCAACCATTGTTTTATTTAAATATAACAGATATATTCATTTTTTTCTCACATGAGACTTTTCTTACCTGATGCGCTCCCTATATATAGAGGTGGTGACGGTTCGGCGGTTCCAGAAACCTGGGCCCTGAACCGGCACACCTATTTTGGAAGACGGTTCCGATTTTTTTTCCGGGCTGAACCGACGGTTCCAGGCGATTTTTCCCCTTTTTTTTGTTAAATGTGTAATTATATATACATTTTTTTGACTAATATCAATATGTATAAATATTAAATATTGAATTGTACATTGTATAGATTTGTAATTTTGTTTATTTTGTACTTTGTAGTTTGTACACAAAATAAATGAAGAGTAAAATAGAGAGAGAGTATTGTAAATTAATGAATGAATTGATCGTAATAAATCAAACAAATTAAAATTACATATTTACAATGATGAATGAATAATGAATATTGAATGTACATTTACAATTTATTCAACTACACAAGTTATACAAACTAGAAGTTACAACATACAAAACTAAACACATTACAAGTAATAACTTAACATTTAAAGTTTCAATTACCTTTTAAAAAATAAAATTACAGTAGTAACTCCGCATTTAACACCAAATTTGTTACATTTTATTGAAATAATTTTTTATAATGTATATAACAAAAATAAAACTTATCTCCATCCCATAGGCCAACACAAAACATTATCATCCCAATTTACTTGGAGAATATTATAAAGTTTTGATATTCTCAAAATATATTGGGATGACTATGTTTTGTGTTGACTTATGGAATGAAGATAAATTTTATTCAACAATATACCTTATAAAAAACTTCAATAAAATGTAAGAATTTCGATGAGAAATGCGAAGCATAACAACTATATTTTTATTTTCTAAAATACTTTAGAAATAATTAATTGAAAATTAGAACTATAAACAAGTTTTACATCTAACACCCAATATGTTACATAAACATTAAAAACTTTGTTATGTTTTAGAATGTTATTGAATATTTTATTTTCAAGTTTTTATTTTGAAATTTTGCTTTGATACATAGCAAGAAAGATAGATAAAAATATTTTATCTATTTTTCTTGCTATGTACTATAGCAAGTTTTGAAAAAAAAAACTTGAAAATTAAATATTATACAACTTATATAACTTAGAAAATTTTTAATGATTTATAACAAATTCGATGAGAGAAGTGAAGCACGGATATATTTTTAATTTCCAAAAATTGTATAAAAAAACATTGATAATATTCAAAAAAAAATATATTTACTATTTAAATTATAATAAAGGGGCGGGGATGGGTTAATTGAAAGGGCTTGTACTTAATTTTTTACCTTAAAATTAAGTTGCCTACGTATCCCTTACCAAAGAGAATCAAAGCCCACGTAGTTCTCTTACCTTACTTACCTGTAAGGCTCTAATCGGAGTCAAAATCCGCATCTCCAAGGCCATCGCTTGCGTTGGTGCTTGTACTAGTGTCGGAATCGTAGACTTCCTCATCATCTATGATGTATTTCCAATCATTCTCTTGAGCCTTCATAACCGCTTTTATCCAATATTTAAGTTATATTTGAGCTTCAAGATTTTGAGGAGTCAAGACATATCATCCAACGCTAAATGCTTGCTCCACCGCCGCCGTCGAAGCCAGAACCGCGAAGAACTCCTTCGCCATTATGTACAATATTGGATATTGTTGTTGTCGCATCAACCACCAAGTCAACAAATCCACGGTATTATCCTCCTGCAAACAATCACCAACATACATTTCCAACAAATATATCTCTTGTTAGGTGTTGATGTAGAAATTCCACATTAATTCGATGTTTTGATGTATCAAAACTATATACCAAAGTCTAGGCCTTAGAGTTATTACCTCATGTAATTCTTGTATAGGATGATCGAGCTGTAACAGTCTAGAAGAAGAAAACTATCAAAACTGTGAAACAGTTTTGAAGAAGAAGCCATTCAGACGAGATAACTGTCAATCATAAAGGACGAAGAAAATAGAGCAGAGTAACGGTTACGAAAAAACTGTGCAGACAGTTTTTCCTGTCAAGGTTCATATATCAAAGATAACTGTGGACACAGTCTTCACAGAGAAACTGTAGAGAGGCACTCACAGTTTCAGGCTTGGACAGTTTCACGTCAAGGAATGCGTACAACAAGATGTCGATCAGACGCATAAGGACATTGAAGAAGTCAATGATAAAAGACATACATGCACTCAGTTGTGACTGGCGTACAACGTTGTTCGGCGTCTAACACATCAAGTACAAACTGACCTGCAAAAGCAGGACAGTACCGCAGAAAAAGGCAGAAGTGCATGCTACTTTACAAAGATGGATGGGCTCTGATTGGACATCCTTCAAATTGTCTCTACCGGCTAGTTTCTCATTCACAACTATAAATAGCAGGAGCAACAGAGACAACCTTCGACATATTAATCCTTGTCGTCACTTTGCCGAATTTAAAGCTCAAGCATTAAAAGCTCTCAAGCAAGAAGACATTAACTCCGTGATTCATTTACTGAACACGAGGCATTATTGCTTAGAGAATCCTTCGAGATTCTCCGTGTGACCTTGTGTACAAGAGGATTAAGTCCGCTGACTTAATCTACTTTCTTGGTGTTCTTACTTTTCGAGTAAGAGCACAACAGCCTAATCTTCTGTGAGTATATATAAAATGTGAGTATATTAATTTTTTTTATGTTACTTAAATTAGTATTATTTATATATTAAAAAATGTAAAATATGGGAACACCAGTTTGATTTTTTTAATTCATTTAATTATAGCTTTATAATTAATTTTAAAAATATAAAGCATACGTGGGTACGTCAAGATGAAAACGTATAGCCTTTATCATGTCTATCAAACACGTAACTATTATAAATACCATACTAGAATTATACCCGTGCGATGCACGGAAATATTTTTAATACTTATATTTAAATTTTAATATAAGATAATATATTTATATTAAACTTTATATTTCATCTAAATAAACCTAAGTATTATATGGAGTATATATTAAGAAAAATATTTAATATTTAAAAAATTGTATAAAGAATACTAAATAAAGATATATATTTATAAAATATAAGTAGTATTTATAAGATGAATAAGTAAAAGTATTTTTCAGTTGAAAAATAATATATTCTAAACTCTATTAATAACATATGTGGATATATTAAATTTGCAATATATTAATTGAATAACTTTGACATCTTTTACACATATTAATTACAATAGTTTTTTATATTTTAGCTTCAATATATTTAATTTATATATGTTATCTCATATGTTAAAAATCACAAAGTTTTCATATTGTCCAAAATACATATTTTTAATGAAAGTGTATGGATCTTAAACTTGGTAATATTTAGCACTTGAATTTGCATTAAAAAAAATCATAGTTATTATTCAAATTTGAAACATGGGTGGAAGAACACAATAAATAAAAATTTTGTTAATTGGAAATATAATTATCTAGCAAAAAATAATAAATAATTGCAAGATATGCATTAAATTATTTAAATATTTTATTTGGCATTGCACGTTTTTCAAAAAAATTGGAGGGAAATTTATGGGACTCCTTTAGTATATTATATAGATATAGATTTATACCTATATGTGGCATACATTGTTTACTAAAATTAAATACTTGATATATTTATAATTTACTAACAATACGTAAATCGAATAATTTTATGCAACGCACGGAAAAAATGCTAGTATATATTAAAGCAAATAAGTTTTGCATAATTGTTCCCGCCATAAGTTATTTTATTAAAAAACTAATTATTATATTATCAAATATTGTCATCATGTATATTATATTTAAAAAAAAAATCGGCGTCGACATACACTGAAATAATGCATAAAAAATGGCCACATTGAGAGTGAAAACAGCAAAAGAGGTGACAAAGTAGGCTGGAAAAAGCGGACCCAAATCTATTGTAAATAAATTAAACCAAATAAGTCTACCCATAACTATTCATATATATGTATTTTTTTACTTTATAGTGATGAATTAAAATGAAATTTAATTTACAAATTGTAATATTCGGATTTAATTAAGCTAATTAAATGCTTAATCAATTAAATAAATAAATATTTATATTTTTCAATTTATATTATATTGATTTTAGAAAAGAGAAATGACACTCGATGTGAGAGGAGTGTCAGTTTCTAACATATAATATACCAATGAATTCGTTTCGAGAAAAGCTAAGTGACCAGGTAGTCACATTTTTTGAAAGAAAAACGAGTGCAGCGAATTATTATTTAAATATAATAATATCGCATTTTAAATTCATAACTTGCACTTGGGAGATCCATTTTTTAAACCGAGCTAGGGAAGGCTTGAAATTAAAATATGGAAGTACGAAACGATCGGTATAATTTTCTGAGACCCGAGTGATGTTTAATTAATTATTGAATTTTGAAAAATTGGACAATATTTATATCTAAAAAAATTTAGAAAATAATATGAACGAGACAAGTTCATTAAATGAAGTATTTTCATGTAATTGCATGATTAATCGAAATAATGCAATTCAAATTGATAATCCAAAAAGTTAAATTATCGAAAAAGAATATACACAAGTTTAGACGGATGGGAGCACGCGACGAATTCTTCGCGACGAAGAATTCACCACGCATTAAATTAATTGTGTAGATGGGCGGCTAGAGTAGCATAGGTGGGTGGTGATTTGAATTTAATGGAGGCGGTGGGCGTGTATTCATTACACTCAAATTGCAAAGATGATACAAAACAAATTTTTACAATTTCCAACCTTTTTCCTCCACCCGACACCCACGTACGCCAACCACTTCCACACCATCACCATCGCTGCCTTTCTTCATCTTTTCCGATCACCGTCGTGAATTTCCGGCCGAGTAACCACCATCCGTGCGTAGCCGTCTCTGCAAGGATCACGTAGAGCTTGGAATTGCTCCGATTCGTCGAGAAACGTGTGAGATATCGACCCAATTTCAGGCCCCATCGGTAAGTGGATAACGTTACGGTATTAGTATGAAACTCATATCAAACGACAATGAAACTTCGATTTAACTTCATATTCGTGTTCCTTGTATTTTTAGGAGTATTTTGGTGTGCTTGGATCACCACCTCCGTCGCCAGAAAGTCAAACCCACCGCCACAAACTCCATTTTTGCCGGTGAGTTTCCTCCTTCCAGTTTCTGGCGAGTTTTCCATTTTCCGAATAGTTTGAACGCATGTTTAGACTCCTGTTATATTTTTTTGCATGTTGGGGTTTGGTTTAGTGGTCGGAGTTGGCCAGATTCCGGCCGGTGAAGTATGGTTGTCGACGCGCAGGCCTTTCTTTTCTCTCTCGTCGCATGTATATATGTATGTGTGTAATTTGATAAAAAAAAAAAACATAAACAAAACAAAAAATTCTTTTCATTCCCGTAAAAAACACAAGATCATATGAGAATAGATGTTAATGTAAGAGATGTGAATAAATCTCAGCCTCAGATTTCACAAGATCTGCGGTCATTCTTTAATAATTTCGTCTTCATTTTATCCTTCGCGAACTTTATTATTATATATTTAAGGATATCATTGTCATTTAGCCTGATGATATCTCCCTCAAATAATTTTCATTTTCATTTTATTCTCCGCGAACTGCATTATTACATATTTGGATCTGTAATTCCTTTTTTTTTTTCGATTTTTCATAAAATTTCGATTGTCTTGTTGAGTCATCAATACTCTAAAATTAAATTAAATTTTATTATTATTTAACTGAATTTTTTAATTTAATGAATTTTTAAATAGATAAAATGAACTTAACATATTCTTTGAAAAATTAAATTTATTTTTATTCAATTTAATTTTTCCCATTTAATAAAGTATAGATGAGATAAAATGAAGAGAACTGTTTCTAAAAATTTGATTTTTTTCGTTTAATGATGTATATAGGAGATAAAATGAAGAGAGATGAATTAAATCCTTGGTTTCTGTGTCATCTCCCTCCGAAACCAAGGATGACACAGAAACCAAGTTTTGTGGTTAAAATTAAATGAACTTGGTTCGGAGGGAGATGACACAGAAACCAAGGATAAAATTAAAAACACAATTTAAAGAATGATTAATAAATAAAATATTGATAAAGTAATGTTAATGACAAAATTAAAAAAAAGAAAGGGCAGTCAGCTCCGACATTCTCTCCCACTGCCACCCCAACTCTCGTGACGGTTAGGGGTGTAAATGAGCCGAGCTACTCGGGGATCGACTCGAAAAAAGCTCGATTGAAGTTCGATTGTTTAATAAACAAACCGAGCTCGAGCTTCGAGTCGAGCTCGATAACATTATCGAGCCGAGCTCGAGCTCGGATGTGTTCGGTTCGCCAGGCTCGCGAGCATGTTCGAGTTCGAGCTCGATCTCGAACATGTTCGCGAGCAGGTTCGCGAGCAGGCTCGTTTAACAGGCTCGCGAGCAGGCTCGTTTACAGGCTCGTGAATAGGCTCATTTATAAGCTCGTTTTAATTAAATTTAATTATTTATATATTTTTCTATTTCTATACTTTTTATTATTATATAATTATATTTCATATTTGTTTGATAATACTATATTTATATGTCTATAAATAACAATAATATGATTAAATAAACCATACCATATAAAAAATTTAATTTATATAAAAATCAAGATAAATATTAAATTAGGAATGAAAATTATTTATATGAGCGATAATTATTTCAAATATAGTTTCATAGATATATGTGATTTTAAAGTTTCACTTAATCAAATTAGTTAATTTCATTTAAAAATTGAAACAATCCATTCTATGAGAAATAATGATATACAGGATCACAATGCCTTATATCAAGCTTATGGACATAACACAAAATTAGGAGAAAATTTTACTGAATTTTACCATCCGGCAACTTACAATAAGAACAACAAACTACAGACTATCATACCACCAACTGTCCCAAATGGGTCTTACATCAACTGCCCGGAGGGTCTTACCAGATAGAGAATAGTCGGGAAAATACTATTCTTAGTTCAGGCCAGAAAGAAATTCAAACCTTGTGTAATGTTTAAGCTATTTATAAGACTATGTGCAAGGATTCCTTAATATTAAATCCATGCCTTAGATAGAATCGGATATAGATCAACACAAAGATTTAGCCTATAAGGCTAATCATAATATTATATTCAAATAAAGAATTAAAATACAGAAAATAAATGCAGAAATTTAAGGAAAGGGATAAGAAAACTTACAAAGTTTTTATATTACTCTTGAAGAGATATTTTTACAAGAGAGAGAAAAAGATAGAAAGAGAGAGCTCGTCAATACGAGGCGTGCTCCTCTGAGAACAAAGAGGCTCCTTTTATAGGCCTCGGAATACAGAAAGATAAAATTACAATATAGCGAGGATTTCGAATCCGCCGCTTAACTGTACAAATGATTTTTAAAAGCTAAACTATTACAATGCTTTTTTAAAAAGCTGCCATCTAACTCTTGCCACCTGTCTCCTTACTTAATCATCTGAATTATTGCCTCTAGAAGATTTCTTCTTTTGCTTCCTCACGGACTCCACCATTTCTTCAAATAATTTATCAATCTGTATATCACCCAGATTGTTAAACAAACAATATATTATTATTGAAATAATAATATTTGTATATACTTTTAAATTTTAATATATTTTAAAAAATTACACATAATGGAAAGTTAAGATAAAAATATATAATTAAAACAAACTCATAAGTTATATTACTCAATACACAAATATTAATGTATAATAAGATTATACAAACAATTAAATCATAATACTTTTGTTAAAATGTATATATAATGGAAAAGTAAGATAAAATTATATAATTAAAACAAACTCCTAAGTTATAATAACTAAATATACAAATATTACTGGATAGTATATGATATATCTATTAAAATCATTAAATCATAGTACTTTTGCTAAAATGTATATAAATAATGGAAAAGTAAGATAAAAATATATAATTAAAATGAACTCCAAAGTTAGTTACTCAATATTCAAATATATATGAATAATATATGTATATAACTTATTAAATCATAAAGTAAGAATAAAAATATAGTTAAAACAAACTCCAAAGTTATAATTACTCAAAATACAATTATTAATGCATAGTATATGATATATCTATAAAAACTATTAAATCATATGAATTTTGTTAAAATGTATTAGATAATGAAAAGTAAGATAAAATTATATAATTAAAATATATTCCTAAGTTATAGTTACTCAATATACAAATATTAATGTATATTTAAAATAAAATCTTAAGTTTATAACTATTAATTATATTTTATATAAACTATTAAAAATCTAAATTTATAATTACAAATTAAAATTTAAAATCAGCTTAGATCTTATTACTCATAATATATGATCAGTTTATTATAATCTAATTTAAAAAAAATAAAAGTTGAGATATCAAATATAAATATATATTAAAGAATATTTTTTTTTAAAAAGGAAAACCTAAACTAAATTGTTGGATGATTTTATAATATTTGCACTAATAATGGAGCAATATATTTGCTAACATAAGTTGTCTCTATTTTATTATTATGCACATGTTGTATTTTATGTTCTTTATATTTTATCACTAAAATTTGTATATTTAATAAAAAATATACTTTGTTATAAACGAGCTCGAGTCGAGCTTACAAAGTTGAATCGAGCTCGAACTCGAGCTCACGAGCTTTAGCTCGATTACAACCTTGCCGAACCGAACTCGAGCCGAGCTCGAGCTTTTACAATCGAGCTCGAGCTCCAAAACTTAAAAAAAATTTGAACTCGAGCCGAGCTCGAACCTTGTCAAAATCTCACGAATCGAGCTCGATCAACTCACTACTCGGCTCGGCTCGGTTCGTTTACACCCCTAGTGACGGTGGTGCCGCCTACTTCCACCCTATCTCCGTCAACAGCCCCCGCCGTCGCCACCCCCACCCCATCGCTTGCCACAACCCCACAGCCCGGAATCTCCTTCCAAGCCTCCACCATCTAATTCATCGTCTCCCTCGCAGCCTTCACCTAATCAAATCCAAATTTAAATTTTTGAACTGAAATTTCAGAATGTAGAAGAAAATTTATGAATTTTTTTTTCACCAAATTCAAACCTTGTCGAATTGTTTGGCTTCATAATTTCTGAACTGAAATCGTTGGATCCAGAATCTCCTTCCAAGCCTCCACCACCGCAATTTTCATCAACGCCTCCGTCGCCGCCCAGTCTTCGCTGCTCAAGAACTCCATCAATCACGCGATCGAGTTCTTCATCGCATTCTTCCCGGCGACACTCAACACTCCCTCTCGCCGCGGTAGAGCTCCGTCGTCATCCACCTACGCCGCAACCAGCGTCCAGGATCCGATGGTGGTGAGAGAGGCGAGAGAGGTGTCATCATCGCGATGGTGAGATGCAACGGTTAATCGGAAGATTTGAGAGGGGGCGGCGGAGAAATTAGGGTTTGGGAGAGAGATGAAGGAGAAGGAGGGTGGTGTGCGGCACTGTAAAAAGAAATGAGAGATCATTTTTTTGGTAAGGGATTTAGGGTTTGAGGGGGTAGTGTGATAATTTTAAGAAAAAGGGAGGGTAAGAGAGTAATTTCAAGAATAGGTAATTATAATTAAAATTTGTTAATTTTTTGCCAAATAAGGAAATGTGCCTCATAAATGGGACGGACCGAAAATGAAAGTGTGCCTAATATAATGGGACAGAGGGAGTATGAGTTTAGCTATTTAATTTATAAACATGCTTTATTTGAGATTATTCGTTAACATTGGATTGGTTAACATATATGTTTGAGTTGTTGAAGTCGCATGCCATGTCTCAAGGGGAGAGAATGCATGTCGAACAGTTGGGTAATGTCAGTCATATGTCCTGATTTACGTCAAGTATCGTCAGCTAGGGCTGTTTGCGATACTTCGATTATCCATCCTAATTAAGTGTATGTTATGTGATTATTGTTTGAAAGGGAATTAAAGGAGAAGGTTGGTACAACTCAACTGCACAACTAACATGCAAGGACATCTAAATTTTGTAAGCAATAACAGGTGGGGACTATTTTTAGTAAAAGCAAAATACCTTTTTGAGCCTTGTGCTCAGTTTCTAAAATGTGTGTGAAAATATTTTTTTTAAAGGTAATTGACTATGCCTAAAATGTTTTGTGTTGCCATATTTGTTCCTCTGTTGATTGTTGTCATCAGAGAGTCCAATTACTAAGATGAGAACCAAGTACTTGTGGTGCTTGAGCTAGTCTTATTAATCAATTATTGAAGGCTAGCAACCTTACTTTGTTTATGAGTTCGGGTTGTTCAACTGGCGTACTGAAGCCGTAGGGGGATAAGGCTGCGTATTTTCTTTTCTTCCTTAAATCGATCGGGTCGCAAGGTAACATATTGAGACTAGTGCACTAATTGATGACAGTGGGTAGAGTGGTTCGCCCAATCCCAGCTGTTCATCGTAACTTGGAAGTAGGCCAACTTCGGTAAACATATATGTTATCATGCTTTAGATTGTCATGACATTAAAATATTTTGGGTAACACGGTACTTTTACTAAAATCTCGTGTTTATATGTGTGTGTTGGCATAGCTTTCATATTTAAAATGTATATTTTTTTTGGGCATGTTTTCCCGGGAAACGTTAGTACTCAGTCCCTCGTATTATTTCTAAAATACACAGGTTAAGCAGCGAGGATGGAGGAGCGGCGGTGTAAAGACGATGCAATTATTTTTTTGTAAAGATTTATGAGAAATAGATCTTGAGATATGCATCTTCATATGCATATCTCCACTACGCTACACACACTGCTGCACCGCTCTCTGATACTTTTCTCTTCCCTTGTTTGGATGTTTTAAGAAAACAAATATTTTACTCTTTCTCATGTTATTTTTCAAATGTTGATGCATCTTAAAATGTTTGAATGATGTTTTCTAATTATCTTGTCCATTGATTATAAGTCTTTCGTTGTCTTTGTTTTAAAAGATATTTGAAAACTGTCAACCACGATTGTAGCGCGCCCCAAAGTTGGGAAGGCCAGTTGGGGCGTTACACAAATTTTGTAAAATAGACAATTACGACGATGCCATAGAGTTGTGACTAAATGTAAATTTCATAAAAAATGTAATTATAGTTTTTTTTAACAAGTCGTGTTACTTCTTTTTTATGGGAAGGTCTTGGGTTAGACAGATCTAAATGATTTAGGTGGGTTTCATCCATTAACCCTAGCCCAAACCCATATAATATACCCTAATTGGGGATTAATAAATCCTATTTGGGATGGGTCAACCCATTTGGGTAGGATAAAACCCGCCTAAACCGTTTAGGCCTGCCTAACGCAAGTTTTTGCCCTTTTTTATATGTTATTAGATTTTTTTTTCGCAAAACTATTTATATTATCATTTTATCAAATTTACATGTAAATTAAATATTTGGAGTTAAATATGTCTAAATCCAACAAATAAATACAAATAAATTTTATCAATATATATAATTATTTTTTAATAATCATATATAATAAAACATAAAACAATAAATATTATGAAAATCGTAAATTGAACTAAATGAGGACACATGACTACAAACCGCGACACGTGCTCCTCATGTATCTATCTATTATACTAAAATGAAACTGTAAATTACTGTACATATCCCACCTAAGTCTCCCGCTCATGCCATCA
>JAPKLW010000044.1:618825-649812 GCA_026898455.1 Plectranthus barbatus
TATACCATAAAGTTTGATTTTGTCAATTAAAACTATCCTCAATCGTTAACTATGTTAAAACTTAAAATCTTGATGAATCATTAAATCATGCGTGAATTTACAGAGCATATATTGAATTAAAATTCATATACAATTGATCAGAATTTTAACATTATTAGCAACGTAAGTATTTTTAATTATCATAATCAAATATTAAAATATAATTAAATGATATTAGAAACTTTAGGATGAATTTCAAAGTTAAGAATATTTTTAATTGACAAAATAAATATATATATATTAGAAAAGCTGAGGTATTTTTCAGTTTGTAATTTTCGTAATTTTCCATATATATATATATATATATATATATATAGAAAGAGAGAGACATACACACGTGTGCACACGCCTGCAACCAAAGATGGGGTTTGGTCCCAGTTACAGAGAGCTCCAATTAAAACCTTTGCTCCCTAACGGACAACACGCCCACCGTCGTCCATTTAATGCACCCCTCTCTCTCTCTCTCTCTAGACAAATAATGAAATACAGACTCAACAAAAAAAAATGAAACAAATATTCAAATAAACAATACACAAGTTGAGAGCTACAGATAAATTGAAGTAATAAACGGCCTGCAGATATAGGAATCGGATCATAGTCATCATCATCTATTCTCTATATGCATCAACAAAGTCCACAACCTTTGACAAATTCCATCAGACTTTGTCAAACAAACAAAAGGGCCACGACAGATTCAAAATTCATGGTCTGAAGAAAAAAAAAATTAGAGGATGTTGGAGATGTAAATTTGGAACTTTTCGATAAGTTCGAGTTACTGTACGAGGAACGCTGCTCACTCCTGTGGAGCGGAGACAGATTCCTTCAGACATGATCTCATGATCTTCCCTAGCTTGGAACAAGCATCAAGGCATAACTGCATTGCCTGCAACACAAACATCACTTAAAAATGTTCGATTTTGGTCCCTTGTTTGGGGTGCAGTAGTAAAAGCACTCTATCTATAATCAAGATATCATAAGTTCAAGCTTCCATAAGGACATGTAGGGTGTATGTGTTAATTAATGCAAAAAAAAAAAAAAGTTCAATTTTGGAGCTATTGAAAAGGACTGATTATAAGTCTTTATCCAAGTAGGGATCGTAATCTGAGCTAATTTTAGCCATCATTTTTATGTAGAATTGAAACATTCCAAGATTTGCAACCAGAAATGAATTCCCTACCTCGTTTATCTTTGTTGTTGACCACTCTCCTGTAACGGTCATCTGTGTGACCTCATTGCGTGATGGCATGCAAGTGATCATAAGACTCCCGTCTTCATAGCTTTCTTCTTCTGAAACTGGGTCGATGAGAAGATTCTTCCCGATACACGACTGTGCATGAACATATGACAAATGAAGTTTGAGATACAGGTGTTAAGAGATTTTGTTCTCTTCTATATAACTGATTTAGTTCAGTTGTCTGTAATATGATGTTTCGAGATTTACTTATATGAACGAATTTGGAAACTGGAAATATAAGGCAAGAAAAAGGTACTAGTAAGTGAATCATACCACAGAAACCGAGGCAACCATGTCATACAGCATGATGCCTGCATCTGCAAGAGCAAGACTGGCACATGTCGTAATTACTGGAAGATCACCTGAAGTGAACAATATACAATTTTTGTGAGCATTACAAGCAGTGGACCAACATGTCTTAACAGTGACTGCCATCAATGAGCCCAGCAAATGACAATATAATTTCCAAGCAATTGGATGAAACTTTGATAGAGCATCTTAATTTTCTAAAAGCAATACTTCGATCTTCGATCATTTCAAGCAAAATGGATTAACAAAAAAATTTGTCTAAAAAAGCTCAAAGTTATACTCACTGCCTCCAGATTCCAATACTAAAGCAAATACATCAACGGTAGTCTTAGGGAAAGATTTCAGTATAATGGCGCCCTCCAGAGCTTTGTGAAGCATTGAGGAAAGATCCTTAGTTTCTGGAGTCTGGAATCCAAGTAGAAAAAGTTTCAGATACAAATATAACTCAGGAATACGCAGAGGGAAAGTGGATAGACAGAACACGATCACAGAAAAAGAAGATGCATAACCTGCCCACGAACAGGAGAAGCAAAAGTCGTATAACTGACATTACAATTCAACCGCCCCTCACTACTATACATCATAGCTTTCTTACTTTCCCTTGGGCCAAAGCTGAATGAAAAATTCAAAACCAACATTACAGCATGCTCCATTGTTGTAGACAATATCTTGAAGTAGTTTGAAAAAGGGAAGATATGAAACACCTTATCTAGTAAACTCAAGACAAAAATGCCAACTCACTGTTAAAAACTCACTTAAATTGAGCTTTTTCAACAGCCAAACAAACTACACACCTATCTCAAATATTACATCCATTTGAAACCCAACACAAAGAAGATAAAGATAACTAAATATTTCTTCATCTGCAAAGGGAATAGCATCAATATTCAAGAATATGGTGGCGTAACATACAAACATTGGCAATATTTAAGATTTGAAGGTTTCCAACCTTGGAGTACAATTGAGAAACCATCTTCCAAAACTCTCCCATTAACAATATTGAGCCATGCTTAGGCAGCAAAGGTCAAGCAAGCAAAGATGGGAAGAAAATGGGAAGAGTGCTGAATTGCATTTAAAACATAAGCTCTCACAAAATAAGTGTTAATTTTCCTTCTGTCTGATTGCACGCGTACTTACACAGATACAATGACCTTAGTATTTCCAAACTCCGCATAAGCAGATCCTGAGGCAGAACTCACGGCCCCAGTCTTTAAAACTGCAGCATCCCAAGCAAAATAATTGCCAATGTCATCCATAAGAGTAACATGTAAATATGGGAGGAAAAATAAGAAATGCAGAGCCAACATGAATTGGAAAAGATGCTGAGAAGCATTAAACAACATTGAAATAGATATGGAGTGAGCAAGATTGTCCAAAACAAAATGTAAATCTTGAGTTCGACTTCTGAAATTTAATTTTCATTTACACTTGAAAAAGAATACATTTGTTCTTTCAGTAATTGCAATCAAGCAACTGTTTTTTAGTTATTACTTATATATTATCTAAAAGCCTCATGCATCAGTTGGATGGCCGCAATAACAAGAAAAAAACATTTAATCTTAAGCCTCTGAAATTTTGCATTTTTTGCAAACAATGCACAGATTCTTTCAGCATTCGAAGCCCTTTCAAAGACCAAAAAGAAACTTGCAACTGCATTCTTTCTTCATACTAACCAACATCTATATGTTTGTGTATCAAACTCATATGAAATAAAACCAAGTATTCGGATTACAACAGCATTACAAAAAATTAATAACACAGTTTCATAGTAATATTTATAACCCCACAATTCAATAACTGAAAAACCCAATGGTCCTTTAGAAAGAAATTGTTCAAAATAATCAACAAAGAAACAAATATTGAAAGCTTAAGCGTCGAGATTGAGAGATTGATACAGAACGAAAAGCCTTGGAGCAAATATGGAAACATACATGCAGGGCGGCACTGGTGGAGGCCGCGACCATCGGGTCGGACCCATTCGGAGTCGGCCTGAATCGGAGTCCTCTTCTTCCGCTGACCGGCTAGCGACGGCGAATATGTCGGCGCCGCGGCGCCTGCTTTTCCGGCCATTCCTCACTGCGTTTTGGTGGGTTTCTTTCTGTCTCGACTCTCGAGAGAGGTTTTGTGATGGGTCCCTCCCCACAACTTCGTACAGGCTTATACAAAACATTTAATATTTAAAAATCAATATATATGTCAATTTAAATTTGCCATATATATATATATATATATATATATATATAGGAGGGATATCTAAAAAAAATCTGAAAAAAAGAATGAATCGTGTATCTAAAAAATAAATGGTTGATATTGAATCAATCAACAACTAAAATGCAATCAAGCAACAAAATAATCAAGTAACAACTAAACACAATCAAGCAACACATTTCAATCAATCAACAACCTGAATACAATCAAGCAATTTCGTAAATGCAATCAAGCATCTTTCTCACTTTCTCACGTTAAGAGTTTTCTTACTGGATCCGCTCCATATATATATATATATATATATATATATATATATATATTAAATAAAAATCAATCTTGTTTCTCCGTTTACTTGATTTCACGTCACAGATTAATTAATTAAATATATAATTTCGCATATATCGATATCTATCGATGGATGTTGTTTTATAATGTTAAATATATCAAACATACTATATCAATGAAGAAGTTGGATTTGCTTTGGTTGATAACGGGCGTTGATGAAGAAGTTGAAATTATGGGTGAAAACTGAAAATAATAGTTTATGAATAAGTTTTTTTTTTTTTTTTAAAAAGCAATATTTAAGAAATTAATTCATATTTCCAAATGGCACCACACAATTCATTTTTCGAAATAAATTAGTACTCGGTTTCATTTGAATTTACCACTTAACAAATCGAGCGTCCCAATCGAATTAGTTAATTTATAAAAATGATAACTTTTTATATTTAATAATAAAATATTAATTTTATTTACACATTTATAATTTTGAATTCTCGTGTCAGTTTAACTCGGATAGAAGGAATGCCTTTTAGTAATAGACAAAAATTTGCGTTAGGCACGCCTAAACGGTTTAGGCGGGTTTCATCCTACCCGAATAAGTTCAGTCATTCCAAATAGGATTTATTAATCCCCAATTAGAATAATATTAGATGGGTTTGAGTTTGGGTTAATGGATAAAACCCGCCTAAATGATTAGGCGCGCCTAACCTGAGACCTTCCCTTAGTAATATAATATAGTCTTATTTTCTTGAAGTAGTTTTAATTTAATATTTTAGCATCTCGTTTAAGGGTCCCCTAAAAAATTAAGAGTATATTGGGTGATGATATATCCTACTTGTTCCCAATGTGATATTAAAAATGAAAATGTCAAACATTTTGTTCTTATGGTCATAAAGAATGTTCGTCACTTACTTTGGTCACTAAAGTGAATTATATAGCATGCAAGAAAATAAAAAGGTGTTCAATGAATTTTTTTTTGAAGTAAATGTTATCGTCCGAGGTATCATAAATGTTGTATTTTCGATTGATGAAGTTTTTTTACATTTTGATTGGAATAGTGTATAATTGGCTTTGTTTTTAGTTGCATTGTATCGATAATTTGTGACGTGGGATGGCTAACTTAGTTAGAACCCTCACATTACTTGTATCCAAAATTTGGTATTGATAGATTTATTGTTAGACTGGTCACTTAGCCGTGAACAATAATTGTGTGATTATATCTCTCTCAAGAGTATGCCTTTATGTTACTGCTACATCGCATCCATGTACATGGTGTGTAGGTGGCCATTTCTGTAGTAAATATATCATTTGTATTCAAAAGATATTGAATTCTATATTTCATCAATTAGGAAAGTTGGATTCCAATTCCCAGATACATGCCTGAAGAATGAAGTAAGCAGATAAAATATGTCTAAAATCAAAATAAAACTCTATAATTTATAATTTCTATTATAATATGTGAGAGAACAATTTCTAGACTAATTGTCCCATGAATTTCTTCAACCCTATAAATGTAACACAGCAAGTGTAAGAGAGCCTTCTAGTTCTGCCATCCACTTCTACTTCCACTCATCCTATTTTCTTCTTTCAAACTACCAAATCAAGAAAGCTAACTCAAGTCTAACATATTTACAACTCAAAATAAGATATAAATGGGATAAAAAAAGAATGAGAGCAATCCTAGAAAAACCGTATATGCTCATTTCATGCTTCTTCTCAGATGCAGCAACTTTTTCTTTCACCCAAGCAGCTGCAGATATGTTTAGTTTATGTACCTGTCGATGTAATAATCTGGACTACATGGGAATCAACGTTTGGCAGACAGAAGGCCTCGAGCCGTGGTTCGGTTAAGTCCACAACCACGTCGTCTCGTAAGCGCCTGCTTCTTTTTCTCGATGTCAGGAGCATCAGTTTCCCCACGTCGGATGATAGATCCTCCACTTCTCTGTCATTCTTCTTGATGGAGAAATCACTGCATGAGTGTGTTGGCGACAAGCAAGGAGCCGGGTTTTCGGATGTGATCTGCTTGATTTCTTCTGTGGAAGAGGTAGTGTTGTGATGCAGATGCTCTGCATCACACGTCTCTGGACCACCACTCCTCATTCCACACTGACAAATGAAAAGCAGATTTTAGTTCAAGAAAAATATGATTTAATCATATATGTGTGTAATGAAATATGATTTCTATGTGAATTTGGTGGATATATATATATATACCTGAAATGCACCTATTGGGAAATTGCTCCTTTTGGATCTGTCTGGAGCGATAGTTGAAAGAATTTGGACCACTTCACTCATGGTTGGTCGGGAATCAGGATCCAACAGCAGGCACTCCTTTGCTAAGTAGGCCATTACCTGCACCTCTTCTTCTTGAAATTTACCTTCGAGGCGTGGGTCGGGCAACTCCTTAATCACTCTCTTGCTGTCGTGCAGACGAGGCGTTGCCTGTAACGGGATTAAAGTTAGTTTCATTGTCGATCTAGCAATGTATGTCTGTAAGAAACACATACATACCCATATTACAAGACTTTCTGATCCTTTGTTAGAAGGCTTGTGGATGGGCTTCCGACCAGTGATGAGTTCAAGAAGAACTACACCAAAACTGAAAACATCGGACTTTAAAGAAGCTCGTCCAACAATTGCGTACTCAGGCGCAAAGTAGCCGAAGGTCCCTTGCATTCTATCCGGAGAACTGGAGCCGCTGACAATGCCATCATTTCGAAGGTGTTTAGCCATGCCGAGATCAGTTATCTGCAGAGACAAATATTCATATATAATAAACCGAAAACGATATTGGTTGGCTCTACTGCTGAAGAATATTCCCTACCTTGGCTCTCCACTTCTCATCTAAAAGAATGTTGGTAGATTTCACATCCCTGTGCAATATCCTAGGTGCAGCAGCATCATGGAGATACTCCAAACCACGCGCAGCTCCGATAGCTATGGAAACTCGAGTATTCCAATCCAAACATTGGCCAAGATCCCCATCAAGACATTCCCGGACATTACCATTAGGAATATACTCGAATACCAGTAACCTTTTAGCGTTCTTTCCTTGGCGTTCCAAGCAGTATCCGAGCAAAGGAACCAGATGACAATGGTGAAGTCTCGCAATCAGTTTGATCTGAAACAGAGAGCTGTCATTTCTGAAGTCTTTCTATTTAATAAATAGTACTCCCTCCGTCCCAAGTAAATTGTCCACATTTCCTTTTTCGTCTGTCCCACAATATTAGTCTACTTTCCTAAAATAGCAAATTCTCTACACTCATCAATAAAATATTCATCCCACTAACTCCCACTACCACTCACATGCATTGGTTATCGTGCCCGGTCAAATGTGGACAATTTGACCGGGACGGAGGGAGTAGAATGTATTGACTGACAAACAATAAATTAGTTTAGTACCTCAGACAGAAAAACATGTTCGGCATCTGGACCACCTCCTTCGGTTTTCATTCTCTTTACTGCAACAGTTCTACCATCCTTAAGATTGCCTATGTAGACGTGGCTGCTTCCTCCAACTCCCACCAAATTAGTATCAGAAAATCTGTTGGTTGCATTTTCTAGCTCCGAATATGAAAACTGTACTATCGTTCCATGTAGCGCGTTGGTTCTCCTTCTGAACAGGAGCAAGTTCTGGGGAATGCATCCTTTAGACAAGAGAGGACAAAAGGCAAGATTTTGCAGATGTTAAATAACAAGACGTGCTTCGTTTCAATAATTTAGTTCTTGAAAAGAAACAACAAGAACAACAGGCACATATATTTACCCAAAAAAGGCTCAACGGAGGAATCTAAATATCCTCTGTATACTGGCATAGGAGAAGAACCATGACTCATCAAGTTTACAGCACTATTACTACTTGTTGTTAGTCTATCTGATGATGATGAAGCCCATTGAGCTGAACGCTTATCCTTCAAATAGGCACGCCACAACATCATAGCAATCAATGCAATAGCCATGACGATGAGACAGAGTAAAAGAACAATGAAAACGGCTTTCACTAGAATCCGCTTCTTTGAAGGCTCTAACTCAGATAAAGTCCCTGTAAAGACAACACGCCAGAGTACGTAAGCTATGAAAGCTCCACCTTTTCTCAAAACAATGATGCAAGTGACCACTCACAACTCTCACTGTAATTTTAACAGAGAAAATTGTTTCATAGGCTGGCAGAAAACGTAGAAGAGTGGGTTTCTCAGTAGATCATGTGAAATTATGGTTCATGGTCAGTATTTAATATTGATAAATTGCTAAAACAAGTTGTTAATACTCATAGCATTAAGTTTTGAAGATTTACCAGCATTGCAATTGCATCCTGTAAAACAGCTGCTGTCATTTCCTTCACCAACTAACCTAGGCAACCCACCAGTATTGCAAATGCATGTCCATCTATTTTCACCTGATCGTTCTTCAGCTGCATGTAAAGAAAATAGCCAGTCAAGAAAGATGATGGCATGATGCTCCCTAAATAGAACAATACAAATACATTCTCCAATAAATATTAGGCCTTTCACGAAGACAATTACATGACATAAATTTAGTTTAGTTTATTCAGATTTGAACTTATCAATTTGAAAATATCAACTAAAGAATGGACCATTACTGTAATTGGAGGCGGTTATACTCTAAATAATATACTCCATCGCAGTAACTAGTACGAGTTAGCCAATAATGAAAGGAGATAACTATTAGAAGAGGCAGAGCTACCTGGGTGACAATCACAGGTAGACGAGCAGTTTGCAAGGACAAAGTGGAATGTTTGTTGACGCAAAATAGAACATGTGCATGTCCACTTGTTCATGTCAGAATTTGTTCCAAGCCCATCTATAGAATGTCAAAGAGAGTGAGTTTGATGCCATATAGAGTTAGGAAATATCAAGAAACTGCAGAAGCTAAGTTATTGCTTCCATGTAAAGCCACTGCACATATAAAACTTATGTTAAATTGGAAGAGTCTGCCAACTAAATACTGACTTCCTGCATACAAATAGATGCAATGTAGATATAAACTCTAGGAAATGGGTGTTCTCACCGGATAGAGTAGGTTGAATCCAGACCATGGCAACGAAATAAAAAAGTGCAATTTCCACCTGATGCCCCATGTGTTCAGAACCACCAGCAAAACTGAAATATGAAGTATAAATAATAATAATAAAAATAAATTATTTACCAAATTCAGAATGAAGAGTTTCAATTAACTGTCGCAGGTAAAAAGAAAAAAAAATTGAATAGAATCATAGATGACATAAATGTCAAAGAAAATGAGTCACAAAGTATGGAGTAATAATGATGAGGAAGATAATACAAGTTTCCATGGAGGACTAAATACCTTAGAGCAGTGAATAAAGACAGGAAATCAGTCTAATGAATACTTTTAACATAATTTTCGCAATTATAATTGATACAAGAAACAAGACTTACTTGATACAGTACACTCTTAATCAGAGTTTTGAGATTGTGTTTGACGTTTATCCATTTAGCTCATTTCTCTATGACTCAAAACTTGAACTTTTTCATCCTGAAAATATCTAAGAATACACAAGGAGACATTATCTCAGCAAGATATACATGTAGATTCATTGAGCTAGATGATAACTATCTAAAACCATAGCTCAGTTCCAAATTATCATCCCCCTATAGATGTATTGCCACAAGCACATGAAGACAAATAGAAGATTAAGAAGTCCACAACACGTATGCACGTGCACAAATATACAAAAGAGCTTTTATGGAAAAGATTCGTACCAAGATGCACCATTGTAATTGATATCTCAGTACTGTTTACAAAAAGTAACTCCAAAATTAAAATCTACTGAAGAAATCTGAGAGCTAAGAGCTCTTGACTATTTTGCATCAAACCAATATGGCAAATTTCTCACTCAAAATTCTATGACAATTGAGGATGATTGATGTATGTACTAATGATGTAAAGCTATAGTAAGGAAAGGGAAAAGGGAACAACCAAATCACAAGGAACTATTAAGTTTGGCATAGAATGGATATTAATTTTTTCTTGCACACGGTTTGACAACATATTTCTTGCTCAAAGATTATATGGTCTGTCAAAAACTGAACTATAATAAAGTAATTTCTTTATATGCAATTGTGTTCAACAGAAATGCGCAAAATCCCAGTATAAAGGAAGTTCACATGACAAAATCATCTTATGATAATTGAAATATAAAAAATAATGTTATATGTCATTAAGATAACGATACAAACCAAACAAGTTTATTGTAGCTTTGAGAAAATATGCTAGCAGCCAACTGCCAAGAGAGATCCATCAGCTTATTAATTATATTTGTCAATGATTGGCTGAGAACTACTTTGATAATTAATGCAGTGCAGTTTGTTTTAAAAACCAATTAACTATGAAATAATGACGGAAATATTTGAATCACCAGACTAATATTACCAAAGAGGAAAAGGGGGTGATGAAAAAGATCTAAACTGATCGACTCAAACAGAAAAGGAAGCATTACCAGGAAGTTAAGAGACATTACAATAACATTACTCTTATACATTATTACTGTTAATTAAATGATCCAATGTCTTAATCTGAGAAAATGCTTGACAGGTATTTGAAGCAAAAGAAGGCCAATTCTTACCTTTTGTCGGTCATTACACATGGTTAGAAAAGGTGAAAGCAAATGGCAGACCTGCAAAGTATTATATCCAAGATTGTTCATATATAGAAAGACATCTCAAAAAACGAGCAGATGAAAAAGACATCTCAAGAAAAAGACATGGTTTTGGCTAGAGAAAAAATTCCAAAAAAAAAAAAAAAAAAAAAAAAGATATTGTGCAGAAGTATACAATGTGGCCATCATCAAACTCGATGAAAGCTACCACTTCTCAAACTGACAGAGACCCCTCAGCAATCAATAGTGGATACACCCAAAAATAAATATACTTAGTACTAACAGCAGCAACCACAATAATTCATCTCATTTGACCTTAGTTTAGATAGGACTCTTTATAAAGAATAATATTGTACATATCAAATTAAAGTTTTATGAATGGTCCAACGTACATACATACATGCCGACGGTTAGGAAGACTTTGCTTCCAAGACATATTCAGAAAAGGTTGAGGGTCTACTAGTTAGCACACAAATTTATGATTTCTTTATTTTCTTTGAATGATGATGTGCTGGAATAAGATGTGCTTCGTTTTTCTTTTGAGTCAGTCCCACCAACTTGCCCACTCACGTCGGTTGAATTATTATTATTTTTTTCTTCAACAAAGTCGAAAACAGAGGGATGAAATAATCCGAATCATAACCTTGCATTCTTTTTAACAAAGGAAATATATTGTAAATCTTGTATTTTAGGATGATATGATTCTATGTATCTCTTAACATATTGTGTTTATTCTTCTCCCTAATTTCACGGGATCGAATTATCTTCTCCTACACTTTTTCCTGTTCCATTACTGCTATTCAAATTTGAAGACGAGCACTATTTTACTGTGCACATTGCTATCACATTTCAGTAAAATGCAGAGAATCACGATTTACATCATTCAACAAATTCACATCAAAGCATACTCGGTCTCCAGTCTGCAGCACGCACAGGCAACCACATTATAGCTACGGATTCGATTCTGATTTCAAATAACAGTTTTAATTCAAAACTTAAGAAACGTAATCTAAGCTAATACTAAGTCCTAACACCACAGAATCAATTTGGAGCTAACATACCTGGGCAACGGAAATATGAGACTCGAGTATAAATGAATAATCCTCTCTCTCTCTCTCTAAACACAGCAGCTGCTCAAAATCCGCATTAATGCAATAACAACAAGCAACTCCGCTATAAAATCCGCTATAAATTGCATGTAAGTGGAAGCAGAAAAACACAGCTTCTCAAAGTCAAAACTCACTAGAAACAATCCTCGCATAATAACACTACTTATATCATAAATCTGTATCGAGAGAGAGAGAGAGAGAGAGAGGGAGAGAGAGTTGTAACGCTGAAGGAGTTACAGCTTGACTGAGCACAGATATCTATGCAGAAAGCCCATTCCAGCATAAAAAGAGAGCTCATTCCTGCCACGTGGAGCTTCAGATTTCTCGGGCCTCAAGATTTCGCGAAATATTCAAGTGTTCCACGCGCAATACACCGCTCGTTGGATTTGGAATTTGAATTGAGGGAGCGGGTTGATGCAACCGGATCGACGGTTGCTGTCGACTTGATACCCGATCCGGAACATGTGTCGTCGTTTCATTGGCTGGAGGTTATTAAAGCGGTCTGATCGTGGTCCCCATTTCATGCTTCTTTATTTGGAATATCGAAATTTTAGCTTTATTTCTTTTCTTTTTTTTTTTTTTTTGTAATAAAAGAATATTACGGATTATGGCTCTCATCTTTCTAAGTTCCAAATCTAGTAAAAGAGTCTATGTATTGACAGAGAGATTTGTGGAAAAAAAATCGCACTGCTCAAAATTCAAAACAGAAATTGAAGAATCTGATAATGTCATGATTTTCTTTTTAATTCATTTTTTTCCATTAAACTGATAATATTTGGTCAAATTAATAGTTCAATAAATAAAGGAACAAAAAAATAAGTCTTAGAAAAAAATACATGAAGGTGAAGAGGTAGATCTAAAGGATAAACCAATTTTTGTCGGTTCTAACCGTCAAAATAAATATAAAAGCATAGCTCCTAGCCTTGTCTTGACTGGATTGCATACATTATCGACGATATTTGTTATGACCAAAAAATGAGCAGGTCCATTTTCGAGTCCATCAAATGAGAAGCTCAAATGCACGAAAATACTCTCAACGCAAGCTCTTCAATCAACTATTATTTGACCGAATCGCTTATTGGCCGAACCACTCTTGGGCCGAACCATTTATGCGCCGAAGTAAGCCGTTAGGACAAGATATCTAGTCGAGTTACTAAAGATTGCCGAGAAGAAACAAGAACAACTCAATCGAACGAATGCGACCGTTCGAACCGTCGATTCGGCTCAAGAGTTGTATCTTTTCATTTTAAGCCATCATTTTGTATTCAAGCCCTATAAATAGAGTCTCATTTATTGTAATAAACACATTGAATACAAGCAATAAATACACAAAAACAATTGAGTTCTACCAACAATCAAGTACTATACTTCACTTTGTGTACTTTTATTTCTAAATTACTTACTATTTTATCGAGTATTCTTATAAAAATTAAACCTTAAAATCGAGCATTAATAATTGGCGCTATAAGGAGGGCCCAATAAGAAAAAAGATAAAATATGGAACATAACAACAACAACCAGCCTATCAAACACGGAGTTTTCGGAAGTCAAGCCGAGTTTGAAGCCGAACTCAAAAGACGAGAGGAAGAATTCCAAAACCTGCAGGAAAAGAACCGCGGGGTCACTCAAGAAGCCGAAACTCTTCAGGGACAACTGGCCCTAAATCACAATGAGGGACAAGACGAGACCCAATCCAGGACCAGAACCCCACTGCCCGAACCGAACGGAGATGAGATTTCTCGCGCTCGAACTGAGCCCAGTAGTAGTTGGGCCCTGACTGACGCGAGTATTTAGGGAGAAAAGATTAAACTGCTCGAAAAGCAACTCGAGTAGATGCAAAAATCCATGTCCCTAATCCCGGGGGCTCCAACTCCTCCGAAGAACATACCTTTAGAGAGTTATGCTGAATCTCCCTGAACTCGAAGGATATTGGTCATACTACTACCGTCTCGGTTCACAATGCCGACAATAAAGGCATATAATGGGAAGACGGACGCTGAAGAGTTCATCACTCTCTACAAAATGAAGATGCAGACCACAGTGATTCCCGATCACCAACGAGAGGCCTGGATGTGTAAAAGTTTTCGGGCATGCATGGACGGACCAACTATGAATACATCTCCCCATGAACTCAATTTCATCATTTTCCCAGTTGCACGAGTCATTCATCCATCAGTTTTTCGAGCAGTTGTAGAGCACAAAAAAGACCGGATGACCTCTACTCAGTCGTCCAAAAGGAAAATGAATCCCTTCATGACTTCTTGAAGTGATTCAAAGTAACGATTCCAAATTACCTCGAAGAAACGACAGTTTTGGCATTCAAGAAAGGCCTCAGAAGAAATTCCAACCTCTTCTGGAAATTGGTCAAATACCCCTGCTCAACCATGACCGAAGTACTGACTAGAGCCGAAGCCCAAATTCGGTAAGAAGTTGAAAAAGAAAACATCGGCCGAAGAAACAAAGCTAAGCCCCAATCGAGCAAAATGTATAAGAGAAACATATATATAATAAAATATCTTAAATTTTTATACCTAAATCTAATTCATCAACTACCCCTTAGTGCGGACTCAACCGCCCCACTCCCTACACTCTCGCTCCAGTAGTCCTCCCCTTTATTTCCACTCTTTGCAGCCCTCCCCCCTTCCCACTCCTGCACCCAGCCAACTCCCTCCCCCCTTCTCACTCCCGCACCCAGCTGCTCCCCTCCCCCAATCAGACAACACTCACACACCCTAGTTGCCCTCTCCCCCACAGCCCTCTCCTTCCCACTCCAGCACCCCCCTCACATTCCACACGCAGACCCTTATCATCCATCCCCCCTTCGACCAAAATAAGTAACAAAAATTTAAGAATCGAAATTACTTAACTGTCATTACTTTTTGAGTTTGATTGAAATAATTTATGTTGAAGAAATGGTTTGCAAAGTCAATTTAATGATTTTTTTTTCTTAATTCATCATTTTCCATTAAGCTGATAATGTCGGGGTCAAATTAATAGGCCAATACATAATGGACCAAAAAATAAGTCTTTAAGAAAAAATAACATGAAGGTAAAGAGGTAGATCTACAAAGGTGAAAGGATAAGCCAATTTTCGTCGGTTCTAACTGTGAAAATTAATACGAAAGCATAGCTCCTAGCCTTGTCCCGATTGGATTGCACACATTATTGTTGATATTGGTTGGAGGGTGATCTCTTAACTGTTTTGGTCATTTGAGAATGTCAACTGGCTTTGGATGTCTTAAATCAACTAATTCCTCTATTGTCGTTGCTGTAATAGGGACATCCATTAGATTGAGATCTTCCATGGTGTAAAATTCTTGAACTGATTGATCTACAACTAGCTGCTCCAACTTTGTATCTTCAGTGTTGATATCATCAATAGCTTGCATCTTGTCAGTTGTGAGATCACTCATTCTTCTAGAATTCCATTTCCACATATTATAAGGATAATTTCTCTTTTGAAGTGTGCTTTCTGATAGGGATACGAAACTTAAGATCTCAACAAGTTCATTAGCATCGCAGACCCAATCGAGAAAATTGGTTCACTAGATGATTCATTCATTGATCTAGTAATGCAAGTTGTTATAATATAAATATTTACGTAATAACAATGTTATAGAAACTATAAAATAATTCTAACTAAAACTACATTAGTTTTTAAATAAATCTGAAATTAAGAATTGATTTTTAAATTCAATAAAATTGTTTTAAAGATAATTATTTTGTGTTTTATTATTTATAAAACTTAAATAATCACATAAACCCTACAATAGTTTGGTTTCCTCATTTAAAAAAAATTGTTATGAAGATAATTATTTTTATCTTTATTTATAAAAGTTAAATAAGCCCATAAACCCTACAACTCATCATTTCTCCAATTTAAAAAATATAGCGGCGGGACCCTAACTCTCCTCTCTGCACTCCTATTTGCAATGCCGAAGAATTTTTTTGGTAGTATTGGTCCCGAGGTTCTTAAAGAAGTCATTCAAACGACATTTACTAATTTAACGTGGTCAATTAATAATTTCAAAATGTTTTTTGAACAATCTGAATTGATCGTACATTCTTTATTTGCTAAAAACATGTTTGCAAAGTTGAATTTAAATTCATTAAGTAATAATTTCAATACATTTCTTCTTTATTGAAGGATCTAAATTAATCTGTTGGGTATCAACGGGGAGGTCGTCGACGTTCATCCTCGCCCTCGCCGTGGTTCAATCCCGAGTGAATTGAACTGTTGCAGAGCTCTTCCCTTTTAGCCACTACAAGTTCAACCTAAAGCCCACAAAATTGAACAAGAGAAAAATTGGAAAATGAGGCTTAATACAATAGTACTTACGTGTTGCGAGCCTACGAAACTCGCTGCGATGTAGCCACGAAGAGGATGATGACAGCTGCAAAAGTGCGACGCGCAGCTGCAACCACAAAGAAAAACGGCGCAGTCGGGAAGAGAGCAGCGCAGCTGCGGTACGACGGAGCAACGGAGTTCTCGGCTCAGATAGCCCACACCAACAGCCTGTTCAACATCATCGAAGTACATCTATCGCAAAGACCACGGCAGAGAAGAGAAGTACTCGTCGGCAAATACTACGAGGTACTACCAGGAGCGAGTATCAAAAAGCAATCAACAAAGCCCTCATCCAAACCCACACAAAGACACAAAGAAGGGGGTGAATGTAGGGTTTTTTCGTGAACCGAATCACCAAAACCAATTTGAACCGGATCGATATATGGGTATTGTGCACAATTAAATTTATAATAAACCCTAGCATGCTCCTATGAATTTAATACTCAGATTTGTGGATTGAGGGATTACCGTAATTCCGTCGAGTCTGATCCGATCTTTTGCTTTTGAATTTTCAACTTTAATTCAACCACGCAATTCGATTTTATCTGTGGAAACATAAATTAGAACTCTAATTTCTAGATAATTTTGAAAATAAAGAAACAAAAAGAAATAGAATTCTGTTCTCCAGATCTGTATCCCAATGCTGTTCAGATCTACTACTGGTGAGGACTCCGTAGATCTGTGGTTTGAGCAGGACCAGAATCGAAATTCTCCTCTCTTTCTCCTTGAAAACGGCGCCCACACTCTCTCTCTAGGTTTAGGGTTTTTCAACTGTGTTACAACTTATGAGAGAGAGAGCTGTCTATTTATAGACCTAGGGTTGTAAACCCTAATGGGCTCTTGGGCTCAATTCAACATATTTATTTGGGCCAGACTTGGGACCTAATGCAAATAATAAAGTGGGCCTATAAATTAATTAATTCTCATGTCCACAACTCAGGACACAATTAATTAATTAATATTAATTCTTTTTCACCACAGAATTAATACTGACCTACCCCTTTATTACCACGTTATGAGAACGAGCTGCATTAATTGAGAATCCCCATATTTAAGGCTACCGGACATTCATTAATTAATCGGAGCCTCTGACAAGCTCTAACTACAATTAATTAATATCTTATTATTCCTGAGTAGTACCACTCAATCCTTATCACTCGGGCCTGAACTTAATCAGCCTGCAGGACTTTGGCACGATTAATGTCATTGAGCTCCTCAGGGAATGTCCCCATCCTATTACTCGGATATGGTTACCTAAACCCAGTCTCAGGCGGTACTACACGAATTGCTGTTACCCAAGATGCGGATATACGAGCACGTTACTCAGGCTCTCCACCATGGCAAGTCAAAGCAACAGTCAACCCGTGCAAACCCCTGAACCTTCGTTAGGGTTTGGACTCAATCAATATAACGAGATCTTGTATTCGCTGATGTCAGACAGACAAATACATCTCACTGCGGTCCATCAATACGCCACCTCTGCGTACCAGCATGTCAAGTAACCAAGACAGATTACTTATTCCAACAATGTTGCAGCCATCCGGACAGACGTATCCTCATGCGCTGTCTCGGCTTTGATCAGGTTTATGTCTTACTAGGTCAAGTGATCATACTGTCATCTACAATCTACAACACGTCGTATGATCGTCACTATCGGCGAGACAAGTGGATACCATTGTTCATACATGTAAGATTGTTAGCAGATAGGAGAAATAAACCAGTGTATACTCATTATAATAAATGCTTTCAGTATACAAAACCTATCAGTGAACACACGAAAACACCGCAACAGGAAGAAGTAGGGAAGATGGGTTTCACGCAGCCTTTTTCTTTCTCACTCTACTCACGGTGCAGCCCTTAGGAATTAGGGGGGTTGATTTTATTCACCATTTTTGTGAAACAAAATAAGGAAATATATGTTAAATTGTGTAATGGGTTGGGTAGAGATATTTAGGATATGGGCTGGGATAATGGGCCTAATTTCCAACATTCTCCACCTTAGGCCCATTGATGGCACACTATGATTTCAGACGAGTTGGTTGGGACTTAAATCATCATCGCCAATTTCGGTACCCCGTGGTACCGATACTTGCAGGGTCAAAAGAGACAAGAAACACGAAGACACTAAGCAAACAGGGTTAGATCTCGCAGACTAACCAAATCACAAAGCAGACACAAGCTCCACTTAGAACAGAGCAACACACAGACCACGAAGCACAAAGAAATGCTAGCAAACACAACAGAAGACAAATAACACAAAGCCACGAAGCACACAAAGATTCACAAAGCAATATCATCACAAAGACTCACATAGCACAAAGCATAAAACACAAAGAAACAACACAAAGTTCCACCTCAAACTAGAGACACTAAAGCACCTAGTAGACATCTCTTATAGTCTCTTCCTCTACCACCACATTAGCTTGTTTACCCTTGTTTTGCTTTTGAGGTTCGGGACTGTCTTTCACATAGTGGCCCAACTCACCACAGTTGTAGCACCTTCTAGACTCCTTAGTCCATTTCACACCTCTATTGTTCCTTTTCACCACTAGAGTTATACGCACATTGCTTATGAGATTTTCTATCCCGGACGTGAAATAATACCTTCTCCCCAGAATTGTGAACTCTACCCAAAGCACGTTTAAGGTCAGTTCTTTGCTCTTAAGTCCACTAACTACAGTCTCTAAGGTCACAGTATCTCTACCGTACTTAATAGCAGACTTAACCTCACTATAACTATCAGGAATAGCATTAAGCAAAGCCAACACTATAGTTATCAATGGTCTCATCTCCAGTTAGTTTGATATCATGGATCAACTTAGTGAATTCATCTAAATTCTGATCCATACTCTTATCCATGTTTAACTTGAAAGTGAAGAACTTCTCTAGGAGGAATAACTTATTGGGTAAAGAACTATTAGTATATATCTTATTCAACTTATCCCACAGATCCTTAGCTGAATCTAAGACTCCCACTTTCCTTAAAACAGAATCAGACAAGTTGAGCACTATAGCGGAACGAGCAAGTTCATTCATTTCAGATTTCTTATCAACAGTTTCATTAGCAGCATAAGAATGATCCACAACTTTAAATATACGTTGTTGAATTAAAACACATTTCATCTTCTCTTTCCAAATGTTAAAATTCGTATTTTCATCAAAGGGGACCATCCCAAATGAATGAGAAGACGACATGTTTAAACACATGAAAAGAACAAACGATAGAGCACAAAGAAGCAGCATAAACACCAAGATCACAAATACCCCTAAAATCAACTAACAGTAGCAAAGATCATAAGCTTACGACATACATATCGATCTAGAAATTAAAATGCACCTACGGCGCCAGTCGGCCAATCTAAGGAATCAGAAGTGCAAATGATCAAGCCTTATACCTGAGCGAGGCCCTAGGAGAGGGTAACCCGACTTACCTACGCGCTCTGGAGCGCAAACGACGAGGAGCTGCAACCACGGTGGGGATGCCCAACGAACCTCCCTCCAACCTGGCTCTGATACCACTGTTGGGTATCAACGGGGGAGGTCATCGGCGTTCATCCTCGCCCTCGCCGTGGCTCAGTCCCGAGTGAATTGAGCTGTTGCAGAGCTCTTCCCTTTTAGCCACTCCAAGTTCAACCAAAAACCTGCAAAATTGAACAAGAGAAAAATTAGAAAATGAGGCTTGTTGAGGGTTAAAAATAAGCGGCCCAAGTATGCGGCTCATAACTTGTGCAGAGAAAATGTTGTTTGGACCGGATAAGAAGGCCCAAGGAAAAAAGAGGAGCAGTTCAGTTCTCAAAACAGCTCGACCGGAAGTAGTTCGATTCAGCTAGAAAGGAGTCCGAATAAGAGAACAGCTCGATTTAATCAGCTCGACAGAGAGGCAGCTCGATGTAACCAGTTTGATAGAACAGAAAAATACACGTGATAATAGAGGCAACAAATGCGAATAAATATGGAAGGCAGGTCTCATGGAAACTTAAGCAAGGCGCACCGAAGAAATAACTGTCAGCAGTTATTGCACGCAGAGAGCTCAGCTGAAAATTCGGAACCGTTTCTCATAGTTCTATAAGTATTACAAGAAAGGCGGATTTTGGGCCTGATCACCATACTTGCTGGAAAAAGGAGCATATTACCTTAATTCAAAGCTTGTTTGCGGAAACTGTTAGAATATAGCAGTTCGAAGCAATTCGATAGAACCAAGATTTCTAATACATTCCTTGTTTCTTTTGACGAATTTAACTTCATTTCTTAGCAACTTTATTTATAATTCTGCCATTTTTATTCCGAGTTAGTGAAACCGTTCTTAGACCTCTTGACACACAAAAATACCCGCAACAAGGCTTAATACAATAGAACTTACCTGTTGCGAGTCTGCAAAACTCGCTGCGATGCAGCCTCGAAGAGGATGATGGTAGCTGCAAGAGCGACGCGCAGCTGCAGCTACGAAGAACGACACAGTCGGGAAGAGAGCAGCGCAGCTGCAGTACGACGGAGCAGCGGAGTTCTCGGCTCAGATAGCCCACACCAACAGCTCGTTCAACATCAACGAAGTACATATATCACAAAGACCACGACGGAGAAAAGAAGTACTCGTCCGCAGATACTACGAGGTACTACCAGGAGCGAGTATCACGAAGCAATCCACAAAGCCCTCACCCAAACCCACACAAAGACACGAAGAAGGGGGTGAACACACGAAGACACAACAGCAGGAAGTAGGGAAGATGAGTTTCACGCAGCCTTTTTCTTTCCCACTCTACTCACGACGCAACACTTAGGAATTAGGAGAGGCTGATTTTATTCACCATTTTTGTGAAATAAAATAAAGAAACATAGGTTAAATTGTGTAATGGATTGGGTAGAGATATTTAGGATATGGGTTGGGATAATGGGCCTAATTTCCAACATAATCAATTCATTTTTTTTATTAAAACACATGTTCATAGCGTTGAATTTAAATGTTACTATCCAAGACATATACATTTGTCTGTGAGAAATATATATATGTGAGAAAAAAGAATGAATTTGATCCATTTGATCTCAGTAAATCAATAATTGATATACAATTAAGTAGCAACTGTAACACAATCAAGCATCATATTAATCAAACAACAATTAAAACACAATCAAGCAATTGATCGATTGTGTTTTAGTCGTTGCTTGTTTCTATATCAATCATTGATTTATTTAGATCTAATGGATAAAATTGTATAGGGTTCATCCACCCAATTAGGATATAAAATATTTTTGGTGCTCACGAGTTGCTCACATAAGGCGGGCAACATATATATCATTTCTCTCTCTCTCTCTCCATATATATATATATATAGAGGAGGGATCATGTGAGAAAAAATCCTCTTGTGAGAAAAAAGAATAAATCTTACCCATTAGATCTAAATAAATTAATGGTTGATATGCATTCTAGCAAAAATTAAAACACAATCAAGCAATTGCTTGATTGTATTTTAGTCGTTGCTTGATTTTATATCAACCATTGATTTATTAAGATCTGATGGATATGATTCATTCTTTTTTCTCACAGGGAACTTGTAACGCCCCCATCTGACCTTCCGTTATGGAGCCGCGTTACATTGATGTTTCAGGTTTTCGAAGCGGAAGAAATTAAATAACAACTTGAAAACAATATTTAAAATGCATTAAAATAAAACAGAATAAGAGTACTGAGTCATAGTTTGAGTTATTGGAAACAGTTTAACAGTTCAAAAGGAAGGTTTAAAGTCAGAGCGTGTAGCAACGGTGTGTGAACGTGATGGTGGCATATATATGAAGATATATGCCACAGGATCCAAATACAAAACCAAAAACAAAAGACCACGCCCAGCTTACAGTCGCCACGTCCATCCTCTGCCGCTAACCTGCACAATTTAGAAAGATTGCGAGGGGCTGAGTACTTTCGTACCCAATGGAAAACAATGCCCGAAAACATACAATATATAAACATGCTATGCACACACACAGCTAAACACGGGGTTTTGTTGAAAGAAACCGTGCTAGCTAAATCATTTTACTCACGCACACATTTTAGTGTTTGTCATACTGTTCGGTTTTGTAACTAGAAGTTGGCCGGCTTCTAAGTTACGATGATAAGTAAGGAATCATGCAATTCTACCTACTATCATCTAAGTGCACTAGTCTCAGAAATCCTTGTTGAGACCCGATCGTTTATATTTCACATTCTCAATCACATTTCTCATCAACTCATCATCACAATCATTCATAAACTCCAAACCATATCAAATTCCCCTTATATCTTCTATCCCAATCATGTGGCGTCGCTACCCCACACTACTAATGAATTCTAGCACAGTTATCATACTGGTTCCAAATTCATTATAATACTCTCTGCCGTCGGGAAACCGACAGAGGACAGATATGACAACACAAAAACATTTGCATAGCACATTATTTAAAACAAAACATTTTATTCACACGCATTTTTGAAAATAAAACACATTTGGGATTTTTATAGGTTTGAAATAGTTTCCCACCTCGATGTTCTTGGTCTTATTCAGATGCTTGAGCTAGCCTTTCCTTTCAACCTTGATCTCCTATAACAGTCACAAAATATCGAATAAGGGTCTACGACCAATAATAATGTAATCATAACCAATCTACTCTTCCATAATAATCCAATATCAAACTCCCTTAATGATTCTATCAACCTCTCAAAGTTGGCTAATAAATCTCAACTCCCAACCTTCAACCAAGAATTAACTTTGAAATCCTCATTTTCCATGATTAATATCCTTTCTAATTCATAACATGCTCAAAAGGTTTGAAAGATATGGAATAAGGTTGGATAAACTCTTAAAAATGCTTAAAAATACCCTAGGGTCGAGGGCCGTTCCGAACGGGATGAGCTCGTCCCGCTCGGAACGAGCCAAAATCAAAAATTGGCCAAGGCCGTAGCTGGTCCCGAACGGGACCCTCCCCATTCCGAACGGGATCAACTGGGTCCTCGCCCTGCTCGCCCGCGATCCGTCCCGAACGGGACGGCTCCGTTCCGATCGGGACGGGTCGTCTTCCTCGCGATCTCCGGCGATTTCAGCCCTGAAACTCCATTTTCCGGCCAATCTAACCATCCAAATCCACATGCAAACAACTAAACAACATCCCTAGACTCTAAGGAACTCATATCCACCATCTAGACACGAATTAAACGCAAGATATGAGGTGGTGTATACCTTCGCCGGAAAAATGGTGGTGGCGGCGGCGGTGAGCTTTTCCGACGGCCAAACTCGCACTTCTCGGTCTTAAAACGGTCCTAGGAACAACAGGAACATAAAGGAATAACAATTAGATCAAGATTCACGGCCAGAAATCGACATTCAACTCGGAATCAAAAACCCACCTTCAAAATCCGGCGAAACTTCTCTCTAGGATATCTCACTGGATTCTTCACCTCTCGAGCTCTTCCACCCCTCGAATTAAAGCTCTTGACGAGAGATTTCTAAAGATGCAAGCCGCTCGTCGAATGGTGGCCGGATGTGGCCGGAATCTGCACCGGAAGTTGGCTGACGTGAAGGGTGGTGGTTTCTCTTGTTTTTATCACCCTACCTCTTTCCTCTCACTCTCAGCTCGACTAACACTCACTCACTCTCTCAATTCAGACCAAAGTGGGGTAATGAAACTTAGGTTAGAGAAAATAAAATTATAACCCCTCAATATTTCATATAAGGACCTCCTCATAACATAATTCACCTTATTTCTTCAAAATCATGCCCATGAAATACCAACTTATGCAATTCACCCTCTTTCATGAAAATTCTCAGCCTTTAGCTTGATTATTAGTACCAAAATCAATTTCTTTCCCACAACTTGAATTAGAAGAAATCCCTTATGATATATATATATAACTCCCAAATTAATCCATACAAGATGCTTTGAATTAAGGGTGTTACATCCCCTCACCCTTATAAAAATTTTCGTCCCGAAAATTTACATAGCTTCAAATAATTCGGGGTATCTCTCTTTCATCTTGTTCTCTAACTCCCAAGTCGCTTCTTCTTGCCCATGATGGCTCCATATTACTTTGACAAACGGTATCGACTTGTTACGGAGCTCTTGAATCTTCCGGTCTATTATGACTTCGGGTTTCTCCTCGTACTTCAAACTCGGGTCCAAGGCTACTTCTTCTTGCCTGATTACGTGCTTAGGATCGTACACGTATTTTCTCAATTGCGACACATGGAACACATTATGAATGTTACCCATGCTTGGGGGTAACGCCAATCGATAAGCTACAGGTCCAATGCATTCCAAAATCTCGTAAGGTCCCACATAGCGTGGTCTCAATTTACCTTTTACGCCAAAACGTACTATTCCTCTTGAAGGTGAAACCTTGAGGAATACCTTATCCCCGATTTCAAATTTCAATTCGGCTCTCCTCGAATCAGCATAAGATTTCTGTCGGCTTTGCGCTTCTCGAATCCTCTCTCTGACCTGTCGGACTATTTCAATCATTTCTGCGATTGCGTCCTGTCCGACTACTTTTCTCTCTCCCACTTCATCCCAGTACAAGGGTGATCTGCACTTCTTCCCGTACAACGCTTCGTAAGGAGCCATTCCAATCGTTGCCTGATAACTGTTATTATAAGCAAACTCGATCAAAGGCAAAATCGGCTCCCAACTACTTCCTCTATCAAGCACCACTGCTCTCAACATATCCTCAAGGGTCTGGATGGTCCTCTCAGACTGACCATCTGACTGTGGGTGAAACGCCGTGCTAAAATTTAGGCGAGTCCCCAACTCTTGTTGCAAGCTCAACCAAAAACGAGACGTAAACTTCACATCTCGGTCAGAAGTTATCGATTTTGGTACTCCGTGCAATCTGACTATTTCTCGGATATAAATCTGAGCTAGCTTGTCCGACCCATAATTCACTTTAACTGGCAAGAAGTGAGCACTCTTCGTTAGACGATCCACTATTACCCATATTACCGTATTCCCCTTCTGTGACCTCGGCAACCCTGTCACGAAATCCATGGTAATATGTTCCCATTTCCACTCAGGGATGTCTAACGGCTGCAATTTCCCGTACGGCCGTTGATGTAACGCCTTTACTTGCTGACAAATCAAGCATTTCTCTACATACATGGCTACATCTTTCTTCATACCATCCCACCAATACTTAGTTTTAAGATCTTGATACATTTTAGTACTTCCTGGGTGAGCGGTATATGGCGTATCATGTGCTTCACTTAGAATCTCATTCTTCAACTCTTTATTGCTAGGTACCAGAATTCGGTCTCTGAACAATAGCGCGTTGTCCGGCGCCTCTCGATACTCACTGACTGGCTTAATCCTTAATTTCTGCCTTAACTTCTCAATCTCTGTATCTTCTTTCTGAGCTTCCACTAATCTCTCTCTCAGATCTGACACAACTGACATGGCTGTCAATTCACTCTGCTTCCTCTCGGAAGGCGAGATTACTTCCAAGCTAAGCCTTTCAAATTCTCTTATCAATTCGCTCTCTTTCGTGAGCATGCAGCCTAGCTGAGCTTCCCCCTTTCTACTCAGAGCATCTGCGACTGAGTTAGCCTTACCCGGGTGATAATTAATCATCAGGTCGTAGTCATTGACTAACTCTAACCACCTTCTCTGCCTCATATTCAGGTTCTTCTGTTCAAAGAAATATTTCAAACTCTTATGGTCCGTGAATATGGCACATTTCACTCCATACAGGTAATGCCTCCAAATCTTTAAAGCGTGAATCACCGCTGCCAACTCCAAATCATGAGTCGGGTAATTCAGTTCATGCGGCCTCAATTGCCTGGAAGCATAAGCTATTACCTTTCCTTCCTGCATTAGTACACAACCCAATCCATTCTTGGACGCGTCGGTGTAAACCTCGAAATTCTTATCAGAATCTGGCACTGCTAAGACTGGTGCTGTTGTCAGCAGTTCTTTCAACTTCTGAAAACTTGCCTCGCATTCCTCTGTCCATTCAAATTTCACACCCTTCTGAAGTAATTGAGTCATTGGCTTCGCAATCTTAGAGAAGCCCTCTATGAACCTTCGGTAATAACCTGCCAAACCCAGAAAACTGCGGATCTCATTAGGCGTCTTCGGTGAATTCCATTCCATTACTGTCTGAATCTTAGCTGGATCCACTTTAATTCCATCTGCTGATACAATGTGACCTAAGAACGTCACCTCTCTCAGCCAGAACTCACACTTACTAAACTTCGCATATAACTTCTCATCTCTTAAGGTTTGCAATACTGTCCTCAAATGCTGCTCATGCTCGGCTTCGCTCTTCGAGTATATGAGAATATCATCTATAAACACCAGTACAAAGTTGTCCAAGTACGGGTGAAACACTCGGTTCATTAAATCCATGAACACAGCCGGAGCATTCGTGAGTCCAAACGGCATAACTACAAACTCGTAGTGGCCGTATCTTGTCCTGAAAGCTGTCTTCGGAATATCCTCCTTCCGAATCCTCAATTGGTGATACCCTGATCGGAGATCAATCTTTGAAAACACTTTTGCTCCCTTGAGCTGATCAAAGAGATCGTCTATTCTCGGTAATGGGTATCTGTTCTTCAATGTCAGCTTGTTCAGTTCTCTATAGTCAATACACATTCTCATTGATCCATCCTTCTTCTTTACAAAGAGCACTGGTGCACCCCACGGTGATACACTTGGCCTGATATACCCCATGTCTAACAATTCTTGAAGCTGAACCTTCAGTTCTTGCAACTCTTTCGGGGCCATCCGGTACGGAGCTTTTGAAATTGGTGCCGCACCGGGTTCTAAGTCAATGGTGAACTCAACTTGCCTATCTGGTGGCAACCCCGATAACTCCTTCGGAAACACGTCTTCAAATTCCTTAACAATCGGCACATCCTGGACCGTCAACTCTGGTTTCCCTTCTCCTTCCAGGAATACTAAGAAAGCTTGGTTTCCAACCTTTCGCAACAACTTCGTTGCCTGAATAGCAGAAATCACTGGCACTCTGTGCCTCTTCTTAAATTCGTGCACTACTGACTCTTCACTTCCTTCTTGTGGAATAATCACCCTTCTCTCCTGACACAAGATGGTTGCCTTGCTCTCTGACAGCCAATCCATTCCCAGAATAACATCCACATCGTGGATATCCAAAACATTCAACTCAGCAACTCGAATCTCATTCTCGCCCATCCTGATTCTCAGGTCTCGGCATACTAAAGTAGAAATAGCTGTTTCTCCTGAAGGTATTGCTACGTTCAATTCCTGACTATTTCTCTCTACTTTAAGTTCTAATGCCTCGACACATGCAGATGAGATAAATGTATGTGATGCTCCAGTATCAAACAAAACCATGACTGGTATATCGTTAATGCATCCCATACCTGCGAGATTTCCCTCGTCCTGATTTCCATCTAGAGCAAAGGCTCTAGCTCTCCTCGGTTGCTCGTTGCCACCTCCTTGCTGGTTTCTAGGCGGCGCTTGGTTTCCCTGCCTCCCGCCTCCACGATTTCCAACATTTCCTCTCCACTGCCTTTGACCTCTGATTGCTCTGAGGTGCTGGTTTGCTGGTCTCTGGACATTCTGGCGGTTGCCTCCTTGGGCTGGCTGCGTTGAGCAGTTGCTAGCATAGTGGCCTTGACCACCGCAATTGAAGCACCGAACTGCATTCGCTTGACACCCTCCAGTGTGCCTACGACCACAACGTTGACACATCGGAGGTCCATACTGGTCTCGCCTCTGACCCTGATTAGGATTAATCCTTTGAAAGTTCTGCGGGTTGGGTCTCCCTTGAAACTGTTGAGGCCTGCCCTGGTCCTGGCGTTTCTGGCCTCCTTGTCCTTGAGTAGCTTGCCTGGGTGGCTCTTCTAGCTTCCTCTTCTGGCCAGACCCAGATGCTTGCGCCTCATATGCCTCCCATTCTGGCATCTCCTTCATGTTTTGGGATGCCTCTATGTCCAGCGCGTGGCTAAGGAGCTCCTGATAGCTCAGACCTTTCATGGTCGCCAGTTGCGTTCTAATGTCCTTCCTCAGCCCACTACGGAACTTGTCCGCCATCTTCTGTGGCGTGTCCACCAAGTGTGGCGCCATCTGCATGAGCTCTCCGAACTTTGTATCATATTCCTCAACAGATAATTTTCCCTGATCAAACAGAAAGAACTCAATAGCTCTTTCCCTTCTGTACTGCTGAGGGACGAATTTATCAAAGAACACTTCCTTGAATTTCTCCCAGCTAATATTGTCCATTTCTTCTGGCGCAATAGACTTTACATAAGTCTCCCACCATCTGTCAGCTTTCCCCTTCAGCTGATAGGACATGCAATTGATTTTCTCGTCCGCGGAACACCTCATATGCTTGAAAATTTTCTCTAGTTCCCTGATCCAGTCCTCCGCCGCAGTAGGTCCTTCCGTCCCGTTAAAGGTTGGCGGGTGCTGCTTTCGGAAAGTTTCAACCCATACTACAGAAGGAACTTCAGGGGCATTGCCTTGAGGTGGTTGATTCTGTGCCTGCGGGCCTGCCATCTCCTCTTCATCATCAAGGATTATCTCCGGGTTCTCATACCCCTGGTCATATGGCACTTCATTCCAGTCTGCCTCCTCGTAATTCGGCTGTGGAACAGCTCGTCCACGCCCGCGGCCTCTTTGTCCTCTTCCACGACCTCTGCCTCGGCCTCTACCCCGGCCTCGGCCTCTGCCTCTGCCTGGTTCGATATATTCCATTCTGAAGTTCTGCAACAACAACATCAATCCAAAACAATCCATGTAAGTTCATCATTGAGCATAAATCTAATCGATATCTCACCCAAACTCAATCCATATACATGCTCAAACTCAAAACACTCAATTAACTCATAAATCTAAAAAGGTTCTAACAATACATAATCCAAGCAACATAAAAGTCACAACATAAGTCTAAGATACAACAACAACAATAAGGTCGAAACATCAACAGAGTCCAAAACGAAAAAAAACAAGAGTTAGGAAGTAAAGTCATCTAATAAATCACTCTGAATCCTCGGACGGATCCTCCTCCTCCTCATCATCGTCATCCTCAGCCTCCATCGCCCCCTCATCTGGTGCATCCGCTCTCCTGCCTCGGCTGCCATCGGTGTCACTGGACAGACAAATCGGTCTCTGACTCGTCCCATAACCATGAATGGTTCCGTACCCACCAAACATATCCTCCTGTCCGCTAGGTGTCGGCCTGGGCCACATCTCTGCACTATTATGGCCTGAATCCTGAGCTGGTACGGCATGGCTGGGTCCTCCTACATCCCACTGTGACTGTGGATACGACGGAACTGGCGGTCTGAAATTCCCCGTAGACATCGCCGGGTCCTGATGCTGTGTAGGCGACTGCACTGTCGTCATGGACATGTTACCAAGAGCATACGGGTCATAGATACCTCCCTGCGGATATCCGGGCGGAATTGGCATATATGCTGCTGACGGAGTGCTAGGTACAGGTCGTACTCTCCGTCTAGAAGTAGGAGCATGTGCTGGTACATCCTGAGCAATAACCGGTACTGGTGGTGAGGATGGAGTGTACTCAGGCGGCGAAGACAGTGTATAATCAGGTGATGCTGCTCTGGTCCGGGATACCTGTGTACCTCTCGAAGATGCTGGCGAAGGGTTTCCCTCACCCACTACCTTGCCAATCAAATCTCCCATGAAACGCTGATAGTCTCTCGCGGTACCTGTCTCGCTGTCGGTGTACTTCCTAGCCAACACGACTACCCATCTAGTCCATCTATCGGGCATGAGATTCATAGTCAACTCTATCGCCTCTCTATCTGTCACCCCCAGATAACGTACCCTTTTCCATAGATCCAAATACTCCAACAAAGCTCCCGCAAGGTTATCCTCGGTGAAAGGAAGTCGATTACGGAAACGTCTCACTAGCCGGTCGCTCGATGCCATCTGCCACCCAAAACACAACAATAAAGGTCAATCTATGGTTAAGAAATAAGAAATCTAACAGAACTCTACACCTGGGTGTAACTCCAGATCTCCTAGTGCATTCTGCACCCAACACTAACCAACTAGTGCATTTTGCACACCCACGCAACTACTGGATTGTTCCAGTCCCAAGAAATTTTCAATTTCACTCCATCAAAACCAAACAACAGAATCCAACGCCTTTTCAAGGCCACAACCACACAACCACAACCACAACACTCACTCTAATTCAATTCCAAAATCCAACAACAGAATATACTTTACTAAGCTCATAACAATTTATGCATCTGAAGCCAAGATCGAGGTATACTACTTGCAATTTATTCAAAAACCAGTCAAACTTCGAAATTTCCAACATATTTCACCAAAATCCAAATCAACAATACACATCAAGATTTTTCTTTCTCAATCAAACACAGAAATCATGATAATTGCCACATTTTTATTTTCAAACTCCGCATTTCTCAAATACTTTCATAAATGTTTCAACACGTTCTCAATTAATAATCAATTCAATTCCACTAAATACTCCACCCTTTTTACTCCACAAAATGAACTTTTCAATAAATTTTCCAACACTTTCGAGCGTGTATGCACTTTAACTTCTCAAATCAATTGAAATTGCAAGCAGGGGAAAACCTTCGAATCTGAAATATATCTTTAAAACTTTAAAATTTTAAAATCATACCTCAGGCAGCGCAGGATGGCGTAGGACGTAAGCTTGAGCAAACTCAATTCAAACTTTTCTCTAGAACCCAAAAAAAAAACTTATGACTCAAGCTTTCAAAAATTTTGAAAATCCTTTAAAAATTTTAAAACCAAGGCTCTGATACCACCTCTGTAACGCCCCCATCTGACCTTCCGTTATGGAGCCGCGTTACATTGA